>OY987265.1:45052619-45427619 GCA_963920665.1 Straminergon stramineum
TTTTTTTAAATATTTAGTGAGTCAGCACCAATAGAAGTATAATAGTAGGACCAATCATTTTATGAAAGTTACTTAGAGTATTGTTGACAGCAAGTAAGATAACGGAAGTTCATCTTATGATCGTTACGTTGGAATATTACATATTGTCAGATTTGAGTTCCATGTTCGATGAAAATCGCCCAATAAGCATATGAATCATGCGAGTTGTGGCTGGGCCAACTTTCAGGATGAAACAGATAGCATGTAAAGTACGGTAAGGTACTGAAAGGTTCCAAATTACGTACATGCTAGCTGCGGCATACTTGCACTAGCCAGGCGTATTATTCACTGGCAGCAGAGAGACCTACGTACTGTTGTACTCCAGACACAGTACATCAACCATGACGTGCTAGCCAGCTTCGATTCAAGTGCCGCCTGCCTCTACAGTAAGTCTATACACAGCGCAATCCTGCCCATCACTCGGTGCGTGGCTAAATGTTTGCTCTTGTGCTGAGGCGCGATGCCAGCTTCTGTCCCAGTGTCTTGTCACACTGCAAGTGGCAGCAGAAAAGAAATTCAAGGTGTCAGACTAACGTGCCCGGGTCGGCAAAAAAAAATTCTAAAAATGGATCCTGAATGTTTTGGAAATTTATTTTGCAAAAAAAGAGTTCTTATGTATGGGAAAAAAAAGGAATACTTCAGAACATTAGCAGATTAATCCTAGTTTTCGGGGGCAGATTAAATAATTATTCGGTAATGAATGCCGACCCTGATAGTCGGGACGGTAGTAAAATTTGAAAGACATGACTATCTGTGAGACGATAGTTGCTTCAGTCATTATTTACTTCCTTCGACAGAGACGAGTAATCTGGTGGGCTAACTTAGATCATTTGAAACGAATGCATTGAATTGAAGTGGATCGTGATTCGTCAAATTAAATTTAGGTTGAACCTATTCTTGAATTGGGCAATCATTACAGAATGGACTTTCTAAACGACAGTGATGAGTTACTATACCTGAGACATATAGGAGAGCCAAATGCTGCGGATTTCGTGCGTTAGCCGAGGATCACCCAGCGCCTTGACCATTCTGCCGATGAATCTCTCCTGCCTGTTGCATGCATTTGGAATTAATTCTACAAAATTGAACTTAAGCGAGTCGATGGAAGGAATGATGCAGCCATTGAATTCCAAGCGCAAAAGGCTAGCTAACGTATGCACAATGTGCCTGGCCAAACAAGCTAGCTCAGTTCGGTCGACATAGTCACATGGTGCGGTGGCGTGGCTTACCTGTCGTGGTCCCAAGAGCGGTATCGTTCGCCGGGCTGGATGAAGTTGTTCTCCTTTGGAATTACAGTCTGTACACAGACCGGTTATCACGTTGAAATTGTTCAAACGTCACATGATTTATTATTCACTCTTCGGAGCACAAACGTATATGCAGGGTTAGTTCACCGCATCTGGAGCATTGCCATTCAGAAAGAACTTAGAAGACTGTACATCTCCCTGTCAGGAAAAACTGGAGCGTCGAGACTTACCTGACTTACCTGGTGTTACGTTTCATTTCGTTGTGGCCTGAATGATTTGATGAACAAATGTAGGTCGACAAGGACTGCGCCCCGGCTGTTCACTACAGTGCTGGCGAATCTTCATTTAGAAGAATCCAAGTCAAATGAATACTTGACTCCAGGTTCACAGTAACCAGCCGAGTGCGCAGGCCCCGGTGACCTTCATCGGTTCGATCATTATGCAGTATGAAAAGCTCAAGTTCGATTTCTCGCAGTCCAGGCCTAAGACGGGAAATATATGCTTTGGCAAAGGTTTTAGGGTTCCATAGGTTATATGTGCATGAAGTGAACTGTAGTCTACTATGGAACTCGACGGCGGTTGGAATGAATGTTGGGATATGATCAGCTGAACATTCAATCTGGAGATCAATCTGAGAATCTGAGGGTCGTTTCAAGATCCCTAGGCCATATCGGAATACTAAATTTCAGAGACGTTGACGATGGAGCTACAGATGGTCATGGACGAAATGGTGAAGGGCTTGGATTGGCTATGGTTAGGAACGAGCGAGATGGATGTAGGATCTGGAAAATGAAAAAAAAAGCAAAATGAATTACCTTCTCTCGGATGCCACTGACGTGTGCCTTGGAAATTGGGAAGCGCTCTGCTAGACGAAGGGAGTCGAAGCGTGATGGCCAGTAGTTGACCTGCCAGTAGGTGTACACGATGAGTTCATTAATTTCGTTATTTTGGAGATGTCACAGATGATGCGAAGATCGAAATTAGTCGTGCTGGACTACGTAGACAGTGAGGCCGGGAGGCTTGAACAGAATTAGAGAATGCACGCAGATCACCTCTTCGTCACGGTGAGTGAAATTCATGAAGCCTTCGTGGTGGTTGTTGTGATGCGCGCACTTGGGGGCGTTTGCTGGCAAGAGCAGGTAGTTGGGACCGAGGCGATGGCGTTGGGTATCACCGTATGCGAAAATACGGCATTGCAGCATCTTGTCATTGCTGTAGTAGATTCCGGGGGGCACAACTCCAGGAGAGAACGCAAGTTGCTCGTTCTCGTTGAAGAAGTTGTCCAAATTCTTGTTCAACACCATTCGTCCCACAGGCTGCATTCCATGACACTCAATGTGTGTTACTTGGCGCGGCGACTCAGATTTTGCCTAGAACACTCGCTCTATTTGATAAATATAAATATCAAATCATGTATCTATTGCTTCATGTCTGGACATACACACGAAGTAATAAATGGATATGCATCTTTCACCCGGCAGTGATCAAATAGTACCTGCAACGGGAACAACTCCTCTGGCCAGATCTTGGTGGTGTCCATGGGATCGAAGTCGTATTTGTCTTCATCATTCGGGTTCATGGTCTGGATATACAACCTCCATTCGGGAAAGCTGCCAGAAGCTATGGAGTCGTACAGGTCCTTAGTGGCATGGCTGTGGTTCTGGGCCACCACCTTGGCAGCCTCCTCCTCCAGCAGGAACTTCAATCCACAAGTCGGCCTCCAGTGCCATTTGATGAGCGTCTCCTTGCCCGCCTTGTTGATCAACTGGCGTGGTCGGTAGCATGAAGCACATGGAGATAGATTAATCAGTCATTCACAACAGCGGTGGAGTATACTTTCACGAAATGCTTCGACATAAAACCTTGGGATATACCGACAGCACATAGACATCGGTCGGATTAAAGATATGCACCCCAGGGATGAATAAATAAATAACTTAGATCTGGCAAGAAGCTAGTACAATAATGAATTAAACCAGTACCTTGAAGGTATGCACGGCGTATCCGTCCATATGGCGGTAGTCGGTGGGGACTCCCCAGTCGTCCAACCACCAGAAGAACATGTGGGTGCTCTCGGGGATGTACGACAAGTAGTCCATGATGCGCCACCATTCTTGCACATTGGACTTGGGGTTTGGTTTCATGGCGTGAATCACATCCGGAAACTGCATGCTCCGATCCGTCGTATGCACCGAAAACAATTAATCAGAGAAGGTAGTGTGTTATAATTCGGTCTCAATGAATTCTAATTCTTCCCAAGCGGACCGGCCGAGACAAGCGGCAAATATAAAAACCAAACATCTAATCTCATGCAGAATAGACCAGACATTTTTGTTTTTCACGAAATATGTCTACTGGTTGCAGAGCTGTACCTGCATGGCGTCGCGCACGAAGAAAACGGGCATGTTGTTGCCCACCATATCGAAGTTACCTTCGCGGGTGTAAAACTTAACGGCAAATCCTCGAGGGTCTGGCAACGTCTCGGGGCTGCCCTTCTCATGAATGACGGTGGAGAACCGCGCAATGAGAGGCGTCTGCAAGCACCCCACCCACGTGGTGATCAAACAGGGGGCTTCAATTCAACCTGGAGTGTTACAGTTGGTTCTAGCATGGGAAGGTAAATAAATGTGAAGGAACTGTATATACCATCAATATTTGGGGCCGAAGCACAATAATAAACTATATGCCTGGCCTCCAGGATATTGACCCTGTACCTGGACACCGACGCCCCGAAGAAAGTCGGCGCATGTGAGGTGGGTGATATCATGGGTGACCTCGAAGTAGCCCTTGGCTCCTGCTCCGCGAGCGTGCACGATGCGCTCCGGAATACGCTCTCTGTGGAAGTTGGCGATCTTCTCCACCAAGTGATAGTCTTCCAGGAGCACAGGTCCTGCATCATCAAGTCAGAAGAGGGATCAGAGACCACGATAACAATCATCATGGAGTTCTTGAACGAACATCAATGTTAATTAGTCAAATTGGAAGTCATAAACGGTTCTCAACTGGGCGGTCATGGCGTACCTCGGCTGCCAATGGTCATAGACGAAGTGTTGTTGTAAACCGGTCCGCCTTGATTGTTGGTCATGTAGGGCGTGTTGAACGCACTCGACGGACGGTACTGCAGAAAATGATCATCCTGGTCACTTCAACATTCAGAGTGTAGAAGAAGCAGCACCTCAACAATATTACATGGACGAGAACGTGGTCTAAAAATCCCGCTCATACTTGAATAAAGAAAATCGAAATTATGCAATTGAGCTGAAAAAAAACACAATAGACATGCATCCATGTTGCTCATGCTCCTCCAGCAGCTCTGCAGATTATACATTGGGGCCCTCTACATTGATACGATCGTACATCAGTCAGCTCATTACAAGACTTGGGTAGCAATTTGTGCCTGCAGTGTCCGAAATCGCAATGCTAACTGATTCAGCCACTGAGATCGACATGATTCCACCACTACTACGCGTTAATGAATAATCAGGTAGACATCCGAATGCAGGAGATCGGAGTACAATCGATTAGTGCTAACTCTTCCGATACTGCATGTAGTGAGTTCAACCAATGCATGCGACACACAATGAAGGTGGGAAGCAAGGAAACGCAGCGAGAGAGGCGAAGGCGGCGACCTCCAGCTGGGGAGCTCACCCTGTAGGGATCCATGGTGGAAGCGTGGGATGCCCAGGAAGAACTGCGAGCTTAGCGTGTGTGTCCTTGCTGTGCCTTCTCATTCATGGCCTGCACAAGCCCGGTCTATATAGCTTTACCCTCTGCTCGCCCTGCCCCCCCGGCCCGCAGGTGGGTCCGCCCGCACTTGCCAATTCCAGCTGAAATCCGATCTAGCTTTTCTGCATGAGTGGACCCGGCCTGCTCCCACAGTCGGTCCCAACCGCAACCCGGCCTCCATCCCGAGCTTGGCCCGCGTGTCGTACGAAGTCTGTCTGCGTCTTCCCTGCAAACCTGCCACTCACAGTTTGATCAGTTTTACCATTTTATTGCAATCCCCTGGCAGTACGAGTCTGTCTCCATTATTGTCAGTGATCGACGTATCGAGTGACATAACTTAAGTCGCTTCCTCAGTAACATTTCTTTCAATCCCTTTGAATTCATTATATTGCAGTCGTCGTCAGAAATGATGCTAGCTCCCGTACTTGCGCTGGTTCCTGATCGCATATCGATGTCATGACAGTCGTCACTCATCTTGAGTCCAAAGCCAATTCCCAAGCCTTACGTACTTTTCCTTACCCACTCGGTGACTCGATCACTGCCTTCCTTCCTGATTACTCCCGATTTCCGCATCAGTTGATCACATGGGTACTCTCCAGATAACTTTACTTGCGTCGTCAGTTTTGCAGGGTTGATTTATTGAACCTCTGTGAAAGCGATCCCTGCTGGACAGCATAGGTGTGGAAAAGTATTATTACGGAGCGCAATATGGGAATTAAAACCTGATCCGCTGGCATGACATGGACAACACCGGTGCAACTGTGTAAGAATTCTGGCTAAACCTTTGCGGTAAGGTAAGTGCACCCACGTAGTCGACACCACTAGTATCTGAGCTCACTTACTTATCATAAATATAAATTATTCTTATGGAATCTTATCAGCAAGTGAAAGAGGATCCTAACGCACTTTAGCTTTAAAATATGCATTATTTGGACACATTATGAATAAGTTGTGAAAATTTCAAAGTATTGTTTGTACATGTACTACAAATTAATAGTAGGCTCTTCTACACTCTCTTGTTTTGATTTTGTAAAGCTTTTGCCATCAATATTTAGGTTTGAAGGTTTGCTTTTTGATTAAAAAAAAATGAAGGCGTCAAATTTTGGGCAATGATGATAATTATAGGTGTATATGCCCTCCAATAAGTTTCCTTAGTCCAATTAATGTACCTAATATAGTTATGTCCATTAGTATTTGGTATTGTTGTGAATTTAGACTTTGGATCAATTCTATAATTCCTTTATATGATTATGATCATAGATGCATAAAATTAACAATGCAAAATTTGCAAAAGAATTTTTAACTCCTAAATGCCCAAGACTTCTTGGAGTTATATCAAGCTTCTTGGGTTTATTCAAAACTAAACAAAAACTTCAATTTTTTGTAAGTTTTATCAGTTTTTTTATTTAAATTATAATGGTATATAATGGTTAATTCAAACTAGAGATGTTGTGGATCATATAGGAAATAAAAAAAACAAGAACATCACTTATGGATTGAAAGATTATAATGTTTGATTAAGAATGTGTTAAAATTGTATTAAGTTATTTGTAGTCTTTCAATCCTCTTTTTTTACATCAAATCTCAAATTAAATTCATGAAAAAATATGAGGTTAAAAGACATAATATGCCTAACCACAATAAATTTATGGCTTCTCAAAATCTACTAAACAGTTTTTTAGAATGAATTTCCAATGTAATTTTCCCTTATATTCAATATATTTGAGGCTAATCTCCAACATTCTCTAACACTAAAAATCAAGATTTGCAATAAACACCATTGCACAAAATCTTCAATAGAAAATCACAAACATTCTTTTTTCATAATCAAATTTTTTATCAAAGTTTAGTCAATACCAAAATATGGTGCCTTCACTACCTTGGGCATTTAGTAATTAAATTGAAAAATTTCTTCAAGTAAAAATTAATCAATTCAATATCCAAAATAAAAATATATTATACTAGGGAATCAAAGCAAAAACATATTACTTTTTCTTGTAAATGGAACTAAAGTAGGGATGAGCGATCCCATAACTGCTTCAAGGAAATTAGCCAAATGTTCATTTTTGGAAGATTTTTTTGAATTTAACACTAAGGGCATGAAGAAATTATCAGTGTAGCAATTGAAAAAAATTTAGCCAGTTTTGGAATTGCTACTAGGGACTCCTATAAGCGCCACATGTACTTCATTTCAATTTTCATAAAAAATGAACATATGGCACAAAAGTTATGAGCAAAAAAACCCTTTTTCAAAACAAAAGGAATAGAGAAAAGGACAGGGGTTTCTTGGAATCACCCTTGAATGTGTACATCACGTTGTATTAATGTTTTGCAAACAATATCTTTATATATTCCATATATAGTTTTTTATATTAGTGTTAGTTAAGCATATTAGTATAAATATTTGTGTCAAAGTTTTTTTTGTTTTTTAAGGTCGATAGTAGAGAAAGGGGGGTCAATTTTTTTTGAAGAAAGTCAATAGCTTGGGTTCAAAGATGTTTTTCCAAAAAATTTAATCAATAGCTTTAGATTTTTGAAGGGGGGGGCATTTTCCTCTTTGTAGATCGCCGGCTACAAATTTTTAATGAGCGGGGGGCAAAAACAAGGCATTGTAATGAGGTTGTTTGTCTCTCTTGAGGGGATAATGATAGAAATCAATGTCTACCTTTGACTCACCTAATGAGTGTAAATTTTTGTTATCTCCCATATGTATATTTCCATTATCTCCTACATTTGTATTTCCATTAGGTACCCTCCTATTCATATTTTTCCAAACATGTTAGATTGCAATCAATTTGGGATTAACAACTATATCCCGTATTATGTATTTGTATTCATATACAATACCACATCAATACTCCATATTAGACATTTGTACTCCATGTATCATATCCTTATGAGTTTTGTGTATATTCCATATATCGTACTTGTATCAAAGTTTTTTTGTTTTTGATTTTGTTGAGTGGGTCGACAAATCAATTATTTTATGTTTATTTTTTAAATTCAATCCAAGGCAAGAAAGGGGAGTTCTCTTTTCAAGGGATAGTGTTCCTAGAATATCTTGTTGTACTTAAATCATGCAAGTTGCAAGAAAGAAAATAGCAACAATAGGTAATTTTACAATTCCATCTTTGCCTCTAAGCCAACCCAATCCAAGAATTAGGTAAAGCTACAACACTAAAGTTCAATTCTCACAAATTATAGCTATTATTTTTCTATTCATTCTACACAAAAAATACATCAATCCACATCTACTATAGATTTGGCAAGATTAAAATTAACTTCAAAGATCCATTGTCCACACAAAGATAAAAGTTTTGACAATTTTTTCATGTATTTGCTAAACATTTCTCAACTATTTTTTTACTAAAATTCATAAGTTGTAGGACACACATGCTTTTTATTTAAAAAAACATCTTTGAAAAGGATTAGGAAAATTAGTTTCTGAAGTTCACGTACTACAATCATGCTATTGATGTGGGGTCAATCAAAGATATCAAGAAGATATATTGAAATATATTAACTAAATTCTATAGTTAGTTTCATGAAGGAAAGAAAAAAAATGAAGATTTAACCTTATATTTTGAAGTAGTATTTTGTAGTTAAATTCAAAGTGACTTTACCCAAATTTGTCCTCTTGTAAAGCCACCATTGCAACAATATCTTAAATAGACCTAATCACTAATATAAATGACCTCCAACTCCATTTCATTGCCATCCTCTTACCATTCACTATTTTGAGTACTAAAGTTGTTCATTTTCAATCTAAAAGTATTGTAGTAATGACCAAGATTTCATAAAGGATGATATTAGGTGTAATTATCTTACTATAATCCTAGCCTTTATAGAATAAGATCACAAACATCTTCAATAGAATAATCATAGATATATGCAACTTCCTTGTATACTCTACAATGTTCACTACCATCTTATTACAAGCTTCTCATTGAATGAGAAATAGATTTTTTTTAAATGAATGCTACCAACTTAAAAATTAGAGGTTGGTTTACTCTCTCAAACGCTCCTATGTATTGGTCATACTAAGTAAAGAAGCTTAGGAGCAAAAATTCCAATGTTTTCACCATCGTAAATAATGTAATAAGATGCTTCTAATTTGGGAGTGGTTAGTTTTCTTGTTGCGTATTCTAGATTGGCTCTTAAAATTTTTTGTACACTTACAAAAATTGCCATAGCTTATTTAAGAATTAGAGATTTAAAACAAAATTTGGATATGTTGTGGTACAATTGATTCACTTGCATAAAATAAAATTTCAAATCTTTTGAAACGATAGTTTTTTTGATAATTTTACCAAACTTATTAGTAAATAGTATTTCATATAAGTATATTTTTTTTAAATATTTTTAGAAAGTAGAATGAGATTTATTTATAGATAATTTTTATAAGATTTCACAAATTTTAAAATTTTATTGACTGAAAAATTATTGACTAAAATATGATTCTAAATTTTTATGTTTTCGTAATTCACTCAAAATATCTCCAAAAATTGTCAAAAATTTGAAGTTTTCATTAAAAATATTTTATTTCATTTTTCATGATTATTTTAGAAAATTTTGGAATGAATTATAAAAAAGGCAAAAATTTGGAGTCCTATTTCAGTTAGTAATATTCTATTCAAGAAAATTTTATAATTTATGATTGAAATTCTTACCAAAAAATTTAAAAAGATTTCTTATTCCACTTACTAAAAAATCTTAAAGAATGTACTTATATTAAATTTTTTTTTCAAATAAATGTGATTAAATTATTAAAAAAATCAAAAAATAATTTTAAGAGATATGAAATTCTATTTCGTACAAGTGTGTTACTTGTACAACAATATATCTAAAATTTGTTGAAAAAAATCTAATTTTACAATTAATTATGATAGTTTTTGAAGTATGATTATTTGTGAGAGCCACGACATGTAAACTCTCACATGATCATTGATTCTAAATATGATCATCTTGTAGTAAATAATTATTTCTTAGGTTTTCTAGCATAACATTATTCAGGTAGGAGGTCCATGAATCACTCATCTAAGAGCTGTAACAGGAATTTGTGGAGGAAAAAATTCTTGAAATATTTTTCAGTAAATTTTCCTTGAAAGACAAATGGAATTGGCATCTAACTCAAGTCGTTTCATATTTTTTGGAGTTTCTTAGAATTAGTTCTGAATTTTTGAAGTCTAAATGGCGAAGGGCTCTAAAATCACCCACCTCTGTAAATGTACACTATTTGTACAACATTGGTACAATGAAAAAGTAGCATGTTCAAGTAGTGTACAATTACAGAAGTGGGCGATTTTAGAGCCCGAGCGCTTTTAGAGCCTCCAACCTTACCAAAGCTAAAATCCCCTTTTGCTCCCTTAGATGACTATGGGAGACCCCCAAATGGCAACTTCTCAACCACTCAATGGCTCTTCGCAAATTAAACTAAATTCTCTCTTAAAATTCAAGGAAGGATTTTCCCAATCTCCAAAAGAAATGGTTTAGGTTGGTTAACAATAGGGGTTGTCACACCTTCTTCTTCCCATTTTCTTTCTTCAAAGAATGGGGATGTGACACTCTTTCCTTGAATTGTGGAAGGTCTATTCTTTGAAGATTGGGAACTTTTCTTCTTCTACTCTAGAGGTGAAGATTGGGGTGAAGAAGTTTTTGCACATGAAGTTTTCATCTCACTTTCACTCTACCTACCAATGTCACCATGGTTGTTTTTAAGCCCCTAGTTGTTTTTAAGACCCTGGTTGTTAATAGGAGCTACGTGCATAGTGTACTTTTGACTATGGGTATTCGGATCCGTGATTTTGATTACATTGAGTGAGAGTTAAGTCATGATTTTGAATTTGGATTTGGATTTTGAGTCTGAAATAGAGGATAATTAAAGCAACACCAACTACAAAGTAAACTTACCATTTACCGTACACATCTAAAAAATATACATCAATTGTTGCCATTTATCGTACACTAACTACACAGTGCAACTACCAATTCAATTGCCATGGGAATAAAATTTGCATCATTGCCTAGTGACCGCACATTGTGCAATGAAGGGTTGCAAGGAACTTTTAACTAGATTTTAGCTTCATTGCCTTTAGATTGCAAGAAAATTTGTAGGAAGAAATCTTTTTGCATTCTATTTTTTGAAAGTGAATCTTAACATGACATTTAATGATCACACCAAATTTCAAAACATGCAAGTCTCTATATTTATGTAGAGACAAGGATTTGAATTTTGTATATGTAGTGATTGGAAAAATTTACTACAAATAAGAAGTTAGGATCGTACAAGAGTGGTATTAAGGAAGTGCAAGTGGAGAGGGGAGAGGGATTTTGTATGTCCCCTAAAGGCCCAATGAGCCCACTTTGGGCTTCTTGAGAACTTGAGCATCCTCTATTGACTTCATAATTTGGAATTTTTGCATGAATATTTTTTTTATCATGGATGCTATTAATATTTTTCTACATGCAAAGCCTTATTTCATGTCATTCCAATAAATATTGCAAAAGTTAGAAAGATTTTTTCAATTTCAATGTTAAACCTGGGAACAAAAAATATATTCTAAGAAAATATTGATTCTTTTTTGGAATTGTATAAATTGATACCTACTCAAAAACATTTGAACCATTCAATTATGAATAATGAAGTAAAATTTATGAGGAGTTTTATTTTTCACGCAATAAAGGTAGAAAAAAATATGAAGTTGTCTTTTACTCTCAATTTTGAAAGTTTTCAAATAAAAGGATACTAATTGTTTACTAGAACATTCTCACCATTGGAATGAAGAGTTTTCAATTTCTTGTAAAATTTATTAGCATATTAGTTTTTCTTTCATTCAATATTACCTTCCACTTTACAATTATTTTAAAGATGAATATGAAAGTTGTTTAAAGTTTTTTACATATGTTTTCAACTCATTTTCTAACATATGGATTAAAATGCACAAGTTATAGGGCATACATGTTTTTTTTCTAAAAATGTTGAAAGACAATTGTTCACCTTTTGGGATGGTTAGAAAAGCCTACATTTTGAAGTTTAGGCACATTGAACTTCGAATCAGTGGGGGGATTCAAAATTTTGGGACAATGTACTTGAACATATTAACCAAAGGATCCTATGGTTAGATTTTCTAAAATATAAATAAAGAATGAAGGTTTCAACCTTGCTTGAGGGATAGGTATTTTGAAGCATTTATGGGCCTTTAAACATGTTGATCCTTTAGGGATTATTGGGTGCCCAAGTTAAATGACAAGTTCGTAATTTGGTTGTTATTTCAAGTTGTGCACATCCAACATCCACAAGAACAATCTACTTTTCCATTCTTCTCTCTTAATGATACAATCCCAGTTAACTTAAATCTCCCTCTCCCTTCTCCCTTCTCCTTCTCCACACAACACAACACAAAAGGGTTTCACCCCTTCTTCATGGAATAGGGTTCTTATTGGCTCCTCCTTGAATTTCACTCCATACCTACTTATCATTCATTAGAAAAAGAATGGGGCCTCCCCAAGAGGACCTCCCATCCCAATTTGGACCAATACTACAAATAAAAATAAAAAATAATGAAAAGAAGATGTTTTCTATTTCTTTTTCTTTTTCTTCCTTTTTTCCTATTTCTATTTCCGTTTCTATTTCTATTTCTTCTTCTTCTTTGTCTTTTTCAATTGCAATCTGATGGTCCTTTTAACTAAGGGCTCCCTCTCTCTGTTTTTTTCCTAATTTTCTAATGCCTTCATCGAAGTTTCTTTCTTGGAGAAGCTCAGTGTGCCCACTGACAACCCGTACCCTGTCTTAATGTAAACTTCTGCGCCCCCGAGAAGCAAAGCTGCCTGTCAGCTTTGGGCCTGAGTGCGGACACTAACTTCCTGCGACCAGTCCACGAAGCCTCCGTCTGGCGGATAAGATGAGCTTCTCTTAAGATAAGATAAGCCGGAGGGTTCATAACTTATTACTGATGACTGTGATGAGTGGGGTTTCGCCAGAGGTAGTTGGGGGATAGCTCAGCATGACGACCCGCGGAGGAAATCCAGCATCACCCTCGCTGACACCGGCTTCTTCTTTCTGGGGCTCAGTGCCTCACCGGAACTTAACTTAGTGTGCAGCTTTGGACTCACTGTTGGGGGAACTGGGGGAACCTGACATGGGGGTGGGGTGCGTCCAACCGGCTCAATCAGAGTTCACGGGGCCGGGCAGATGACGCCGGAGACACTGGCCCAAGTAGAAACAACACCCAAACTGCAAACTGAGCGAGCGTCTTCGGTCCCATTCGCGCATAATAGAGTTCCCTAGGAATATCCCTAGGCTTTCATTAAAGTGTCCCTCAGAAATGTCCTTCAATTGGACCCTTACAAACTGCTCATTGGTGGACTACTGAAATTGTCAACTTTCAATTGCGGGTCCACCTATGTGACAATTCCAATGGTTGAGGGAGTTGCCAATTTGAAAAATAGTAGAAAAAGACATGCCTTACTCGAAAATGACAATTAAAATTTTTTAAAATAAGAAAAAATTCATGATTTTCAATTGCTAATTCTCCCAATTTGTTTTGGAAATAGGTGCCTCCAACTATATTGAATTGCTTATATTGATAGTTTGGGGTCCTTCAATCTGTTGTAATAAGTGTCAAATGGATGAGAAAGAAGCCTTTAGTCATGCCATAGAAGATAGAAGTGCAATTATTCATCCTTAGAATTTGGATTCAAAAGAGCAAGTCTTACATAGTATTGTAGTTGGACCTCCAATGAAGGGCTTGCTTTGGGAGTTTTCTCAATAGAACTTAGTCGGAGACCTTGCCCCCAAGGGCCTCCTATTGCATTAAGCATTGGGCAATTGAGGAGAAATCGTGCCATGATTGTGGAAGATAAATCTTGTAGTGCCTCGCATTGTTAGCAGTACCAAGAAGTATACATAGTGCCATTCTACCACATAATGGAGGAATATTTCTACAGGAGGTTGGCAGCTCAATGTTTAACACAGAAGATTTTTTTTAATACATTGCACCAAAAATGATGATTACCACAGCGACTAGCCTTCCTTTACAGAGTTAACCCACCTTTACCTTGTAAGGACAGACCCATGACCACAGATTTCAAGGATCCCTTCCTATCACTTTGTTAGCTCCTATTTTGCAACTAGATATGAACAAAAAAAATTCAGATTTCTTTTTCACAAATGAAGTCATATGCTTTTTATAAATCCTAAAATTTTCAAATATTTTGGATTAAAAAAAAATTACTATGATTTTCTGAAGGGAAAAAATGAAGAAAATTTATATCAAATATATTCTATACTAAAAAGATCTAAAATTTTCACCATAGATGTACATTATACTACAAAACATCAAAGGACAAACCAAAAATTTAGAGTCAATCTAAAATTTAAAAAATCAACAAACCATGGTTCTAGACCCAAAGTACAAATTGCAATAAAACATTGAAATTTACAAAAAAATTCAAATGTTCCAATTGGAGTAGAGACTTCATTTGATAAGCTTCATTTCATGAGTTGGACTCAAATTCAAAAAACATCATTTTCATAGGTGAAATTCATATCAAGAAGAATTAGCAAGAAATGGCCGAACATGTAATCCTTGGATGAAGCATCTTCTTCTATATAAAAGTCAAGAATACCCAAATGAGAGAATTTGGAATACTTTTCACTAAAAATGTACCTTCAATATAAAAAAATTGGACCAAAAAACATTTTTTTATCTATCCTAGAGTATGAGGCAAAGTCATCTATTAGACGCTTAGTCTCTACATCAATAATATAGGGGTAAAAGATGAAACCCCATGACCAAGGTAGTCACCAAAATTGCTCTGATTGCTGGACCTATAAGTTCATTATTTGTTTCTCTCATGAAAAAAGAAGTCATCCATTGACTACTTTTTGGCTCCCTTCTCCTTCAAGGGTTAATTAGAAATGCATTTTTAGAAAGTGTGGAAAAAATTTAGGGAGTTGTGAGTGCTTATTTATTCATTGTTGATAAATTTGCAAGGACAACAACATTCTTGTTCATTTGTGGTTCTTATACTAATCGGGTGCTTAGGCATTAATGAAAATTTTGAGATATGCCCCTTGAAGCCATTATGTTTGAAAAAAAATGGTTGTTAATTTTTTCAAAAACTAAACTATGATTGCAAATATCTCAAAATCTATACCACCAAATTTTGTGAAAATTCAAGTATTTAATTATTTTGGTAGTAATGAACAAGATCTCATAATTAAATCTTTAAAAAGATGACTCTAACAAGTAATTTTTGTTGATCCTTAGAAACAACAATTTAGAGGTGATTTTGAAGGAAAATTCCATTGAATCTTTAGTAGTAACATATCAAAAAAATCAATCTTTGGTATAATTATTCAACCATATCCTAGATTAGGTGCTATGATATCATTGGAGATTGGGGTTGAGTCAAATCTACAAACCTATTATATTCTTGTGAGTATGTTTTTAAAGTTCACTTGATCCAATTTTGTTGACATGGTAGTGGCATCTATTATGAAGCATGGATAATATATCAAGACAAGCAACTTTATTACCTCTTTTGGTTCTTCTGCAAAATGAAGTGCAACATGTAAATTATATATTCATTCAAGCTATGAGGTTTAACTTCAACTAATTGAAATGCTCCTAGAAATGCTAGCATTACTAAATGACACCTCTACAAGCCATCATATGTTGTTGTAGTAAAGTATGCATAAAGAAGTGTATCTCAAATCTACTAGGTTTCCTTGTCTAATATTACTACTTGTGTAATTATATATTTGATAGAGTCAAGAGTTTAGCATAGTATCTAGAAAAGTTCGGAAATCCAAATTTGTTGATTTCAACACTTTAGGAGAGTTTAAAGTTTCCATTATTGCAAAGCTGAAAGCTACTATTGTTAACAAGAAAGATTTTGTAAATGTTATTTGGGACAGTCCTTGTTCATGAATTAGAAGAAGATTGAACCAAAAATTACATTATACAATCATAGGTCCAAGGCCTAAGGATTCACAATCTGAGGTGACAAAATTTATTAAAATTCATAATGTCCTAATTATAAAGATGTCACTAATTATGAAAGGAATTGTTCATAACCTTACATATAACAAAAACTAGGGCTCCGTTGCTTTGTACTACCAATGAAGCCCCACTATTAGGAGTTGAAAGCTTTGGCCTTGGTTTTTGGCTCTAGAGACTTTAGCAACAATAATTTTCACATGGGGTTTTGGGCACTTGAAAGCACTTGAGACAACACTCATTTTTATGAGTCCTATTGGTTCCGTCAAAAAACCTTTTAACTCCCTCCCTGGCTTGTTCTCAAAAAATTGTTGTTCTTTATCACTAGAAAAATTGGCTAAACCTAAATGCTATTACTCACGGATTGAAAAGACAATTGATTTTAAGTCTATAGACAATTTAGTCATGTGGCATCAAAATTTCATTGTTTTTGTTGCAACTTCATTCCATTATTTTGGTCATTCATTGATTGAAAAAGCCTCCATAGTTGTATGAGTCCTCAATTTGTCACCATGGACTCACTGGGTTTTTTTGTGTTTTGCAGTTTTGTAGTTTTGAGTGTAGATTTATATATAGAAGACCAATATAGAGTGTAGAACCAAAATATGCCAATATAGCAATTGGTCTAAAAATAGAGTATTGTAGTGAGAATGTCCCAAATAATCACATGTACATAGGTTAGAACCTGACAATTGGTGGGAGTTAGAAGACTTAAGTGAGATGAACAAAATAGGCTCAACCTACGAATGCATGTGACAAATTGAGGCCAAATTTGGTCAAGGTAATTCTAGTGAGGACCTTAGGTTGGTTCTTGAAGATAGGTCCCAATTTCCCAATGTCATCCACGAAACAAGGGAACCTAATTGTTGGCATGTAAGAGATAACTACCTGAAGGCTGGTCCGTAGAGAGAATCTACAGCCAGAAGATGGTGACCTAAGGATGACATCATGCGTGGGACTCAACGGCACAATCGATTTGCGAAGATTCTTTTTAGTGTAGAAGATTCTTTTTAGTGTAGAAGATTCTTTTTAGTGTAGAAGATTCATTGGTTACCAATATTTTAATGAGGGGACAAATTTTATCCCCCCTAGGCGAATGTATAGAGTAAAAATATGAGCCTAAATATGTTTTGGGGTATTCCATGAGAGTTTCCACAAAAAATTTCGGAATTTTCTAATAGTCAAAAGATGCTCTTCCAAATAGTCAACTACCAAAATCTATGACGGGAAATTTCTAGAAATTACCCACATGGCGGTAAAATTTCACTAAAAATTAGGCTAGTTTTTTTTTATATTAACAAGATGCCCCAACAAATTTAAGGACATTTTGATAGCCAAAGGTACCCAAACTTGCAAGATACCTTGACAACCAACAAAATTAAGGATTATGGTGGAGTTGACTAACAGGTAGGGAGCATACGTAAGTGGAATGAGGTCAAGGATAAGTCTTTTCAAACTCCATCATACCTAATAAAAAGACTAGGATAGTTAATTTTTACAAAAAAGTCGAACTTCAAAAGCTGAGTTTTTACGTGATTTGGGCGTTAAGTTGGCACTAGGTTTTGTCAAGATTTTGGAGTTAGGAAAACAGGAGAAGTGTTCCAAAAGATTAAAAATGGCCTTCTAAAGCCCAAGGGCCCAATCTGTTTGTGATGTGGAGTTAACCCCTAAATGTATTTGACTATGTTTTCACCAAAAACACTCCAAAACTGCCATTTCTAGTACAAGTACCAAATTTTAGAAAAAATACATTTTTGGACAAATAAAACCATAGGATCTTGTAGTACACTGGTTTGGAAAGACATGGAAAAAATTTCAGAAATTTTCATTGTTTGGATTGCTAGATATTAGCATTTGAAGTGACAAAAAGCCTTTTTTTGGCCCTGCAAAAATCTGGGCAGCTGCACTTCACAAGGTCAAATCATTATGAAAAAATGTCCAATATGGTTGTAACTCTTTGGATTCATTCTTCAAGTCATGTTGGCTACATCCTTGAAAAATTTTAGATCATTTGGAATTGTACAACATATAGGAAAAAATTAGTAAGTAGAAAGAAGTAGAGAATGATTCAAAATACTAAATTGTTAATAATTTATTTATGGAATTTAAAAATTCCAATCCCAATGGTTATAGTGTTGTAATAAACAATCTACACCTCACATTTTATTTTTTTTCCAAAAATATTAAAAATTGAGTGAAATAAAGGTCTTCAAAGTTTATTTTAGAGTAGAGATTCCATTACTACCCACAAACTACCCACAACTAAAACTCTTCATAACTTTCATCTCATAAATCAAAATGGAATGATTCAAAGCTTTCCACGTATATATAAATCTTGGAAAACCAATTTCAAATTTTTATTTTAAAAAAAAGTGATTTTTAAAGAAGTTTTTTTGTTGCCCAGGCTACCTGCCGAGCAATGAAAACAACATATCATACAATAACTTTTTAACCATGTATTCAAAAGTTATGAAAATTGTTAGGCCTTAAAGCTACTCCTCGGGAAAATGTTGTGTGAAAATTTCAAAGAAAAAAACATAAAAATTCCATTCGTAGTGAGTTGCCCCAAATTGCTATGTTGCCAAAAAAACACAGTTTGGTCCTTTAGGGGCTAATCTCCAAAAGTTAGATTTTTGGACCAACTTAGAAAGTGAAAAATCTTGAAGATGAGGAAGATGAGAGGAGGTAGGTGCCCAGGGAAGAGTATAAAAGGGAACCCATTCTCCTCTCAACTCACCCCCATTTGTTTTATTTGACTTCGTTGGGTCCAACTTATGTTTGAGATTTTGGCATTTTAGGCCTAAAAACCTAGAATGGTGTTTTTTGAACAATTTCTGCTTCATTGTTATTGTTTTTCAAGCTTTAGAAGTTTTTGTGGGTCCCTTGGAAACCTTTATCTTCTTGTACCACTTATCTTGAGTCATTTAGAACCTTGGGTGCTCATGTTTACTAACATTCCAAAAGTTCTTTTGTTGTGAACATTCTTGTGGAAGTCTTAGGCTCCTCTATTTTGTCCTTGTACTCACCCTAAGGCATCCGCCATTATACCTTGGCAATGCCGCTTGGGGGGGGGAGGGGGGGCACTTTATTCCTACCCTTGGAATAAGGCGAACACAACCGGGTTCTTCATTGACTTTGTTGTATGAAATATCCTATGGGTATCTACAACATGTAATCAAATTATGTCTTCCAAGAAATGGATCTTTTGTTGTTGAATCCTACTTCTACTTTCCTTGTGGCAAATGCTAACCAAATCAAATCAATTAGTAACTTGGACCAATTTTGGCTATGACAACCAAAACTAAGGTCCAATGTGGATTTTGTCAAGTAAAAAAGTTAACCCCTAAAGTTCCATGACTATGTTTTCACCAAAAACGTTCAAAAACTGCCATTTTTAGCACAAGTACCAAATTTAAGAAAAAAGACATTTTTGAACACATGTAACTATAGGATCTTGTAGTAGGTTGTTTTGAAAGGATGTGGAAAAAATTTCAAAAATTTCCACCGTGTGGATTGGAAGGTATTAACATTTGAAGTGACAAAAATCGGATTTTTTGCCCTACAAAAAATCGAGTAGTAACACTTCAAAAGGTCACATTTGTATGAAAAAATGTCCAAAATGGTGTTGCATCTTTGGATTAATTTTTCAAGGCAAGTTGGCTTGAAAATTTTCGAATCATTTGGAATTGTACAACATACAGGAAAAAAATAGAATGTAGAAAGAAGTAGAGAATAATTCAAAATACTAAATTGTCAAAAAATTTAATTATGGAATTGAAAAATGCCAATCCCAATGGTTGTAATGTTGTAATAAACAATCGACACCCTATGATTTTATTTTTTTCAAAAAATATGAAAAATTGAGTTAAATAAAGGATTTCAAAGTTTATTTTAGAGTATAGATTCCTTAACTGCCCGCAAACTAAAATTCCTCATAACTTTCATCACATTGATCAAAATGGATTGATTCAAAGCTTTCCCCATATATGTAAATGTAGAAAACCAATTTCAAATTTTTATTTTTGAAAAAAGTGATTTTTTCAGATCTGCCCGAGCTGCCCGAGTTGAGAAACAAACAACATTTTGCATCATAACTTTTTACTTGTATACTCAAATGAAATGAAATTTAGCATGCATCAAAGATATTCCTCGTCCACACCTTGTCAAAAAAATTCAGCCTAAATGAGTCAAATCTCCACTCACATGTACCTGCCCAAAAAAGTTATGTTACCAAAAACACAAGGCTGGTCCTTTAGGGGTTAAGCAGACAAAGTTGTAGAGATTGTTTTTTCCATTCCAAAATGATAAAGGACTCTAAGTTTGACCTAATTCTCCAAAAGATGTCCATGAATGAAGTTTGACACTAAAACTACCTTCTAAAACTTCATTTGTTGATTCCTAATGTTCTAACTATTGAAATTCACTTTTAATCTTTGGGTTGTTTTCTATTTTTTATTTTTTATTTCAGTTATGAATTTCATTTCATTTGGTCAACTTTGGTTGACTTTCATCCAAAACCCTCCTAACTTTGATCAATTCTTCATCCCACTCTAACTTCTTCAATAGTATCTAATTCTTGAGGTTAAGTTAGTTTTGGAACCCTGAAATTATGCTCTAAGAGATTCAAATCCTAAATTTTCCTACAATTCCTTAAATAGATTCTTTATATTTATTCTTGTTTTAATTATGTCTTTTAATTTTTAATCCTACTTGCTATTTTTGGATCAAAAGTATTTTTAAATAAAAGTTACTAAATTTAACTTTTAGAAAAGGTTAAACATTTATACTTTTGACTTTTTTAGCAAAAGTTATTTGTGGATGAAGTTTGATTGTTCATCCATTCATTTGTTTTACCTTTTATTTTTGAAATTTACTTTTCTTTTCACTTTTGACTTCTCACTTTTACCCTAGATTTTAGGATTTCTTTCTTGATTCTTTTGGATGATTTCCTAATTTCTCATCTATTTTTGAGACTACTATTCTTCCAAGCATAACTTTTGGAGTTTTTATCTATTTTTTAAGTGTAATATCTTTTTAAAAAGCTACTTGAAATATCTAACTAATTTAGAATTAAAATCCTACTTTTCTAATAGTCCTACTGGTCTTAATCCAGTTTTAGTTTCTAATGTTAATGCTTAATGCTAGTCTAATTATTTTTGCGGGAAATCAAGCAATTTAGGGAGTGAGGATTCATAGGCTAACCTCAACCTCAACAGATTTGACATTCCCATCTTCATTCGCCATAATTCCAATTTCGTTGGGCAATTGTTCCACTTCCATGTCATAGTCTTTGGTATTTGAAAGTCGTATTTTGTGTATTTGTATGAGGGCTAACTCCTTCCTTCTTGCTTCCATACCCTTCTTTTCCTTTTTTTGTATTTTTTCTTTTTCTTTTCTTTCAAAGTATTTCTGTAAACTAAATCCTATCAAATATAATCTTCAAATACTTGATAATTTCTGCATGAATAAAACAACTACTTGAAGACAAATGAGTTTAGCATCTTCTAACTAACAACTAATTCTTAGAATCTAAAAAGTTGACTATTTTCTTCCTTTGTTTTATCTATTTGTCTTTAAACTAACTTCCAAACCTTGAACAATGAGCTTAATATTCCAAATGATTGGATAATCCAACCTCACTTTGAATATCTCTTAAGGTTCTAAGCTCCGAAACACCAAACATACAAGTCGATATACTTGTTTATGATCCACTATTTTTGGTCATAGAGTGAAGATTAGAGCCAGAGCTTGAATTGGTGATCGTTGTAATCAATTGGAAACAGGACCCAAACTTATGAGTATGGCTTGTCTACACAAAAGAGTCAAATTAGGTTTCCTCATACTAATTTCTCAACAATTTACAATATCTAAATACTTATTGTTACTGCAATAAATTTCATCATTAATTATTGCAATAAAAAAATTAATAAAAAAATTATCAAGCACTAATTTGAATTAATTGTCACTAATTGAGGCAACCTAATTTCACAACCAATCTATCCTCACAATTGTATATTTGGATGAGTTGATTGCAAGAGCCCATTAATCCAAATAATGTCACAATAAAGATAGAACACAATAATCATATACAACAATGCAAAGGTCGAACACACATACACTCTTGAAATTAATTGTTTTCAATTAATGTTGCAAACAAGATATGCTTTTCCAAACATACAAAGCTCTTATTTGAATCTTCATACTGAATTAACATGTACGTGTGCAATTAGCTTAAGATATAGAACAACACAATGTCATTTTGTGAGTTTATGCTTTATTATACAACAATAAATTCATAGAATTGAAATATTTATAATGTTGCAAATTTGAAAGCAGTTGCTAAAAAAACAATGCAATATATTTTTGAAAATAAGAGCACTACAAAGGATAAAAACAATAATACCTTAAGAGATAAGACCATCAAGAATCGAAGGATAGGAACAGGCACTCTTCTAAAATGATTAGGATACTTTGCAATGATCCTTTGAAGCTTTGGAGTCAATTGTTGGACATGCCACCTACCAAGAACATTAGGTGCTAGGCCAATACAAATCATGACCTTTTGGACAAAGTTTATTTCTTGTTTATCTCTTTATCCATTGACATCCTTCACATTAGCCATTGCCATCTCCATATAAAAACGTTTTCTAGGATTCTTTAACATTCTTGATGCCCTACCATCTTCACTCACTTGATCTTGCCAACCTTCATTTTGAATGCAATATAACTTGTAGGCTTTCCAACACAACAACTCCGCATCTTTGATTTTTGAAATGATGAATGAGTTTGCTAGTTGGCACAAATCTGTTGCATTTGTAGAGAATTTTCTAATTTCTATGTTCAAGTTGTCTATAGTCAAAAGTGCTTGGGTATTGTCATTGTGCGATGCACAATTATCTATGTACATCACTTTCCTTAGCCCCAAGGAATCTATTTGAATGGCTCTTTGCTCATTCAAATATTCCATCCAAACTACATCTATCATTAATCCCTTTGTAGCAGTTCGATAGCTCACCTCTACTATATCATCTAGGCAAACTCTAATAGGATATTTACAACATTTGTTTTGAAATATCAAAAAAGGTGTGTGTATTAGAACATTTTGATCCCCTGATAATTGCACCACCATTGTAATTACAACTCCACTTGACACCACGTTTGCATATTTCACACCAACATCTCCCCTAAACTTGAAGGTTCTACCATTGATCCATGTTAATGATAAAGTGAGTCTTACCAACATTTTCTATGAGGTCCTCATTCAATTCATTACTCTCAAAAATCCTTCTCAAGTCACCCATATGGTATGCCACTATCTCCTGTGATTACAAAACATGTGGTCTGGTTGCCCCTTGCCCTTCAAGGAAAATTGGGAACCATTGATTCAAGGATCAAACCCCCACCCCTACCATTGATTATCTATTTTTATAGGGGGGAAATAACAACATTGATGCCCTAGCAGACCTCTCCCTCCCCCTCCCCCTTGATTCAAAAAATCCCCCACCATTGATGAGTTTATTAAAAAAACAAAAATCCCTCTAGAATATGGATATGGAATACAGAATACAAATATAAAGTATGGACACTAAAATATAGATATGGCACACTAAAATATAGATATGGCACAAAATACGGGGTATGATCATATGATACAGGATACAGACATATGGACATGGATATATGATAAACATACAAAAATTACATAATCCCATATTGTTTATAAGGGGGATTTTCTAGAAAAAAATACGAGTAAGTGGGTGGGGGTAAGACTTTGCACTTAGAAGACATGTACACTCTTTACACCTTTTGCATATGTTGTAATGAATCAATGGTATAATAATGATACGTCTTGTTTGTATAGGAAAAGAAGTCAGAAAGATAGGTGGGTGGGGGTAAGGATGAGAAGAAAAAATTAATCAATCTGAAAATTGAAAGCTATGAGTGACTATGCACTCAAAAGACAAAACATCTAACAAAATTCACAAGGAATGCCACTATTTGTTCTATATAGGCTTGTTTAATGGGACTACCTAACAACTTTCTTGTTTGAATTCTCCCAACAATATTAAAATGCACCATGAATGCTTCAATCCAAGAAAGATCCAATAAATCCAACAAACATTTTTTAGATCCTAGATCTTTATGATGTGGTGAGAATAGATGGTGATTAGATGTTGTCAAAATGTGATGTGCCAAAGAAAGCAATGGGCAAATGCACACTACTTCATACCAATATGGACTATCAGAGTCTTTATTTCACTAGTTTTTTTTTTAAACTCTTGTAATTTAAAAATATACAAGTCATAGAACATGTAAAAGGACACATATTAATGATGTATACTTAATGATCTATAATATAAAAAATAAATCTTTCCAAAATTGTTTACACTTTATTTATAAAGGACTTTGAAATGTATTCATTATATATTGTCAGAGTCGACAATATTAAAGATAAGGACTCATTGATCTATTAGGAATTCAAATATTTTACAAAAAAAGTAATTATATTCAAATAGGTATATATGTAATCAAATGTTTTGGTTTGAAATATGTAGAGTTCTATCTTTAGATTTGTAAATATGGACTATTTTATATCATTATTTTATCAAAAATAGTTTTGATTTTTGGAGATACATTAGACATATTTAAAATCAACTTTACATAAATCTCTTATGGAAATACTTGTAATAAAGATGGTCTAATTTCTTTAGGCTTAATTTTCATTATCTTCATTTCTATAATTTATTGAAATAAATCAAAATTTGATGTCATCTTTAAATATTATATATGAATCTACAAAAGAAATTTCAAGGAATTTTTTTCATCTTTTGCTTTAACATACTATCAAGAAATTATAGAAAAAAAATCTAAAAATTTAGGGTTTTTATTTCCAAAAAATAAAATGGACTTTTATGGATGTATTTCTGCCAACTTTGGTCTAGCGTACTGTGCATTTGCTTGCAAGGAATAAAAAGTGACTTTTTCAATTCTTTGCGAATTGGATGGTGACCTCTACATGGGTCATCTACATGTTTTTCTAGGATTTAGGGAACCAATTCCCACCTTGACCTCTAACTCCTATAACCTAAACTTCTATTACAATCACCTAGAGGTTTGGTCCACTATAACTTAAATTAGGTGTTTCACTTATCTTTGTCAATACGACCTAAACTATCCCAATCTGCTAATAATTATGCTAAGCCCCTGTATTGGACACTAGAAACATGAAAAAGAAAGTGTTTAAGGCCCTTTCCGAACTTTTAAGACTAACACATGAAAAAAGTGTCCTCATTGACATGTCCAAATTGACTAACAATGTCTGAAATGATAGAAAATTGACAAAAATTGTCCGAATCAACCCCTCCGAATTGACTCAAAATGTCCAAATTGACATTGTTCCCTTATAGTATGTACCGCATTTGCAGGGACTTCCACCAAACATGATGTAAACACTCTTTTTTGGTATTTTTGACTATAAATGGGAATAAAAGTGAGCGGAAGCAAAGAAAAAAATCACAAGGCCCAGATACTAACTATGGGGGATGGAGCTCACAAGGGGCCCTTAGTGTGGATTTTTGAATCTTGTCCTAACACATTACCATACTAACCCCAGTTACCACGTGTGTCTTAAGTAAGTCCTAGCTATCATAGTCAACCAATCCCTTCCAACTTGCACGTGTTTCCTATAGGCCTCGTCGAGACAGCAAAGTTTTGAACCTAGAGTGTTCCAAAATTTTTAGATGATGTATTAAAATACCATAGGCGACTTCAAAGATATTCTTCAAACACAAAAAATAGAAATAAATTCCAACATGCCCCACCTACAAAGTCTCTCTTGGGACCGAGGGCCATATTTTGGTCTCGCCTTCTCAGAATCTACACTCCTACATGAAGCACAAGTTGTATTTAAGAACATGAAGCAAAAAGAAGATGTAGAAGCTTGCATTGCCCGAAGTCCAAAATAAAGTACAATCTAAAGATAAAGCGTCAGTGAGTGTATGTTTCTTATGACGACTCTTCATAAATATGTGTGTTGCTGTCAATTCTTTATATAATAAGGGGCCAAGGAAGGTAACTTAGGGTTAAAACCATGCCCATGAACCAATGGCGAAGTTGGTTTGTCAAGATTCCCCCCGGTGTGGAAGATTCCTCTGGAAGATTCGATAATTAAACAAGGGGGTGGAAATTGTCCCTTGTAGGCCGATGTGTAGAGTAAAAATATGAGCCTATAAATGTGTTGTAGGATCTCATGGGAGGTTCCATGAAAAATTTCGGAATTTTCTAATGGGTGATTGCAAGAAACACCTGTCCTATTTTGCGTCACACTTTCAATGCGGTAGTTGTTTTGTGCCATAACTATTGGAGAAATGATTGAATGAATATGAAATTCAAAATGTAGGTTCCTCTAGCACTGATGAATGAACACAAATTAATCTGAATTTTTCAAAATTATTTTAGGGTGTGAAATTGAATTTCATTTACATGTCACATTTGCGGTTTTGATAGTTTTTAGTACTATTGAGTACCTTTTTTGAAGGATTACATCGTCAAAACTGGACAGTGAGTTGCTGTAGTGGAATTACAACTTTTGTGGAGAGGGATTTGCAAAATCATGTTTCAATTGCCTTTGGCATTGCTTCGATGTGTACGACGTTTACACAACATTTTCTAAGTAATACAAAATGTTTTCCAATTTCTTCTTGCTCCATTCAGTAGTTCTTTTAGTTGTCAATAATGGCCACTTTTAAATTTATTTTTCCAAAATCATTAACTATTTTTCAAAAATGGGAATGTTCCAACTTCATTTTTTGGGGTAAATCGAAGACACTGTCAGAAAATAGTAGTCCAGGGTATTGTGTAGGACTCCTTAGTATTGGGCGGGGCCCACTACGCCTGCAAATTTGCCAACGTGGACTGCTTTCACGGCGACGTCTTTATGGCTGAGTTTCTAGTGGCTACGCGTTTCGGCGGTTGAACGCTGCCGCCAGTTTCAGTTGCACACTACTGTCTACCTTCGGTCCCCAAGCTGTCATGGGAAGGCGGAATGATTTCCATGGGTTCTCTGCAATTTGTCGTAGGTGGGTTTAGGGTATGTTGTTGTTTTGGATTACGTGTGCAGATACTTGGATTTGAAATGCTGGCATGGATGGTATCCGTCGTGACGGTCGTCCAGGTCCGCGGACTCGACAGCGACTGCTGGCTGTTGCGTTGGAACATCAACGAAGTCGTTGGAGGGATCGTCAACGGCGCAGCCGAGCGAACCGTGCGACCGCGCAACGAGGTGTAGAAGCAGGGGAGCCGGTAGATGGAATCGACACTATTACACTTCGATGGGGCTCCAGGAGGCACCGGACAAGTGTCTGGAGAAGTGCTCAACAAATCGCGAGTTCTCTGACGAGATTACTGGCACGAATTCGGAATCCTGCTTTTAGAGCGGAAGTTCTCAACAAGGTTTTCAGTAGTCGCCATGTTCGTCCTTTACTTCCTGATTACTACCCTACTCCTGAAGAAGCACGGGCCCAAAGGGAAATACTGCAGAACATTCGTGCCGATTTGCAGGCCCTGAAGATCCCACATTCTTTTGGAATGTTGGCTCGGAAGCGCGCCATCCTGGAAGTAGTGGTCGGCGAATTAGATTCAGACCTCACGAACTTCCACAGCATTCTTGGTACACGAAAGGAGAATTTGGTGGCAGCTGTGGAGCGCCTCCGATCTGCTACAGAGTCTACGTCTACCCGATACCAAGTCCCAACACAGAAGAAACGAGAAGGGGGGATTGACGACGCTGTCAAGGCTCTTGTGTTGCAGTGGTGGATAGAAGAAACTCGAGTTAGTCCAGGACGTCGGGACGTTCGTAGGAAACGCCTCGGACGGAGTTTGTATGATACACATGCAGCTCATCTTCTCTTGGAAAGCCAGGTTCCTCTTTCCCCATTCACTTTCATGTTCCTCAAAGTTCAATGCAGTGTGTTTCGTAGTTACAGTTCAACTTGCATATGTGGAGGATTATGCCTTCCTCCGCAATGTAGACATTTTGAGCGCTTATGATTATGTGCAGAACAGTTTAACATACACCACATCGGCAATTGACCCAAGGTTATTACCGAGTAACTTAGTCCTCGGACGTCCTGCATCATCCCTTTCTACACCTCGTTTCATGATGAAACTGTACTCAGTTGTCTTCCTATATCCAATATGTACCTAGTCTTCCACGCATGAGGTACTTTCAGGACACGTCCTCACTATTATATAGTTCCCCATCTTACCCATAGGACCTCCTTTGATTTTCGTAGTCTGCCCAGCCTTTCCAGATTACAACGTCATACTCCTCTGTAGTGCATAATGTATTACACACACGGCTGACAGTACTTTTGAAGTAAGCGAGAGTCCTTTCAGCCAGTGGCAACACGCAAATGACTGCACGCCTCTTAGTAAGTAGTACTTGCTTTCCGTGAGGTAGTCATTCATACACGTCACTAATGACATGACCTGATGAACATTACTAGGCATTGCTTGCGGAGTACCCTGTACATGCCAAAGCGGCACCTCCTAATGCTTTGCTACAGCCGATGTCCTCTTTGGACTGCGTATGCAATCCTAAGACGGCAGTGATGCATGAGTGGATGACACTGTACTACACGGACCGCCTGCACTCCTTTCTTTGCCTTTCTGGTTCCTGAGGAGTACGTTGCAGTATTAAGTTCACTTATGCCTTATTGCGTAATGTACTTCTAGTTACTTCTTACGCACTTGGACGGCATGAGCTTGTCGTGCTTTGCAATGATTTAGTCCTTCCGAATCACTATTCCGTGATCACTGAGTCCTCTGGAGTGCACGGGTCATCCACTGCCTATCCTCTTCGAGTCCCCATAACTCTTGAACGTCATGTGCTGTCTTTGAGAGGTACTACTGCAATCCTCCTCTGTACAACATGAGTGACCTGAATATTACTTTCTTTTCATGCGAGTACTATATAGTACTATCAGTGACCTTGCAGTGCTTGTTTGAGTACTTAATGTAGTGACACTAGTACTTTAGAAGTACTGTGACAGGACTACTTCTTGGGCTCACAGTTTCATGTGAGTTGAAGTTGACATCCCTAACTTCTATTCTGTGAATGTCTTCTAGATGCAGTTATACACACGATTCATTGAGAAGCACCCAGAGTGTGCCATCCATCACTGGGCTTTCATCAACCTTCGTCCTTTTTTCGTTATCAAGTGCAAAGAGCGAAATGTCTGCTGTTGTCGATACCACATTCAAGTGCTTTATCTTCTGGAGGCCTTGAACGCCTTCCGCGATCCTTCTAGAGGGGCGCATGTCATCTTCCTCTGTGATTGCCAATGCACTGTTTGCGACACCAACCAGGAAGGAGTCTGTAATGTTGGACGAAGTCGATTTCCTTCTATCACCACACTATGGGAAGCGCTCATGTGTCCGAAGACGGAGGATGAGGAATTCCATCACCCTAAATGCTTGCTAGGAGCTTGCAGTAGATGTGGTCTGCAATTCTTTGACGTTTGTCCACGAGAAAGGGTGATCGACGCTACTCGCACCATTCTATGGAAGTAGTTTCAATACGAGGTTGTCGGCACATCAGCGGATGGTCAGCCGAAGAAGCGCATCAAAGAGGTGCTGAGGACGACTTCATTTTCTGAGTTCCTCGACTTCTTCTGTCCTTCACTTCAGCAGTTCATTCGCCATAATTTCATAGCCAAGTGGCAAACACAGCAAGCCAAGCTCCTCCAAGCGTGCTTGCAAGCAGGCGCTGTCTTGACACACATCGATTTCTCTGAGAATTACACATTCGAACCTCAGAATGAGATTCAGTCCATGTACTACCATTCTGACCAAATCACTATTCTTGTGCAAGTGACGTACTTACCGGATGTTGGGGAAGATGTGGGGCAAGGGGGGGTGCAGATGATGAGAGAGACGCACTACTACATCTCTGATGACAAAACGCATGATACGGACTTTGCGCAACATTGCCTCATGCTCCACTGGAGGTGGATGCAATCAAAAGGACTGACCCCATCCATTCACTACGTCTTTAGTGATGGATGTGTAGGTCAGTTCAAGAGTGCCAAGGCCATGTACTTCGTAGCCAGGTGATGCTTCCCTCTATAATGCTTCATGTTCAAAAAAAAGTCGGAAGGAACTCGTTCGCCATGTCCTGTTGCTCTGCGAAGTCCTCAGTAGTACTCACAGTACAGTTTGAGTCCTATACGTATAGCTAATTTCCAAGGCGTCGTCTGGCACGTATAATGGTTCATGCCACGTTCATGTACGAACCCATTCCCAGAAATCACTGACGGGGTCAAGTACCCTATACTTCACTCACATTGTGTTTCTTCTAAGTGGATGTAGATATCCAGCCCTTACGGGCGGCTGCAAGATGCTTTGGAACTATTATGGGACGGGCCATGGAAAAGGTGAATGGGACGGTGCTGGGGCAGTCATCAAAAGGTCTCTTCGCAATGAGCAGCTCGTCAATCCTCACAGACGCCTCCAAAATGCACAAGATTGTGTTCAGTTCCTTAATGCTACTATGGCAGGACGAGTTCCTAATCAACACGGGGGCATGAGGTTCCTCATTCCATGCTTTCCTTTTCTCCGTTGTTTTACATGTCTATTCAGAAGCTATTGTTGTCTCACATTATATATGCAGTACCAGCTTCCTCTGTTTCCCAAAAACGCCTCTTAAATTAAGTTATGTATACCTCATAGTACTCTCTAGCACAATAGTTTTTTTACAGTGAGCTCTATGTACTGCATAGTACTGAATGGCGCAGTAGTCTTCGTAAAGTAAGCTATGGGTGCCGCATAGTACTCATCGCCTTAGCGAAGGATCTGTACGTGTATTGTGAGATGCTCCATCTTCCTCGAAGGCTGTCGTTGACGATTATGCAATTCTACGCATTCTTGTAGTTTCACAGTAAAGACTAGTGCATTCGTTACTGACTGACTCCTTCTCACGTGCATGCAAGTCATACCGATATTTCCATCATGTACGGCTACATGAGGTTGACCGTGGGAATTCCCAATCTTGTGATCTAATCCCTGGATCCTCAAAACTGCACTCCATCTTTGCTCCAGATAAGCACAATCCCACGAAACTGTTACTACGGCCGTTGTCATGCTTCTGCGGCCCTTGCGTGGAGGAAGATTTCAGTCATTGCGAGAAGAAATCCTACATAAAGGCTTGGAAGGTCACTAAGATACAACCACGAAATGTGGAATTCGCAGTTGTGCTCATGGTCCCAGAGGATGACGATGACAGTTGGGAGTACGAATACAACGATGAAAGCATGGGTGACTTAGTGCAGGCAGGAGACAATTTCGCTATCCCAGCCACTGAAAATAACGACGAAGGGGTGTCATTCTACATTTTACAATGTCAGAGGCCAAAACACATTGTCGAAGAAGATTTTGACTGCATATGGGGGGGGCATTTTCAAGCGGGAGACTCCGTCATTTCCGCAACGTACTATCAGAAATGGGGACGGAGAAATGCTAACAACTATGTGTTCTTACGTAATTCCAGGGAGGCCTTTGTGGACGTCGACTCAGTCTAGGCCTATAAGTTCCAAATGATTCCTAGAAACCACCGAGTGAAGGGGGGAGATGCAGTGTATACTCTCTCAAATGAGACTGTGGACGTCATCAACACAGCCCTAGAAGAAATGGATGCATAAATGACGGAACTTGATGTCTCATGGAACAGAACTTCTTAGACTCTTAACATAGCGCTAGTAGGGTATAAGAATATGACAGTCTGCCGGCACACTTGCAAGTGCAATGCATTGCCGCTTGCAGTTCTCTTCTTCAAAACAGTTTTGAGAAGTCAATATAAGAAGGCCCCGGTTTTATTAAATAGTGTGAAGGCATTACCTGAGCCGTCCACACTTGTATCTACAGTGATCATTGTTTTCATTGCTACAGATGTAATTACATGCATTGTTTTTATTGTTGCTCTCAGAAGCTTCCTTTGCTGGACCACAATGATTCGCCTGTACTGAAGTTAGTCATTCACAGAAAATCACTACTATGTTGTATTATGAGTACTACGAATCATCCTATTCGGTAAAATGAAATGCTCACTATGTAATGTTTGAGGGTACAATAGTCCCCTGGGGTGTACATAGGACAGTCCTAATCCGCAAGCGTTCTACACAGGTCACTGCCGCAAGTACATTTGAATGGGACATGTCTTCCATCTTTTCTCTGAAATCGGCATCCATAATCCCATGTTAATTCCTCCCCCTCCGCTACTTCCCGGACGGTAAAATAGGCCACCTGCATTAACAAGGACGGTACAACTTATTACATGATACAGACCTGTATGGTGGCCAGCGGTTACATACTATGTAACCAAACACTATCTACAATCACATGTAGTACTTACATGGTATAGTGTGGGGATGTTGTGCTCCACAAAGACTGGAATATCCATCAGGTTTGCATCGCCACATCTGCAATGGCAAAATCAAACAAGAAAGTTGAATTCCTTCAACAAAAGCCCCTGAAGCTATTCAACGGTTGTATGGGGAAGTCCAAAGTAAAATTAATACAGAATCAACGATGCACCTGTGGTTCAGCCACCTAGCGACGTTTGTGATTGTGGATGCATCAATGGTCAGCAGTGAGTCATCTCTCTGGTTCATCTCAAAATGCCAATGCGCATCTAGAGCAACACAATACTTCTGACATATTTTACGAGCCAGAAGCTCTGCATTTGTCACTATTTCTCCGCCGTATTCAAACACAAAAGAACCGCGGCTGAGCCGTTGCAGTGTACGAATGCCCCAACCCTTCGTAGCAGAGACGGAGAAAACCTGCTACCATCCCACGGCATTGATGACTGAAAACATAATTACATTGTGCGTGCACAGGTTATCATGCACGAATCTGGAAAGCAAGTTACCTGGAACATCCGATATGTTCTGCCGCTGAAAATGAGAGATGCTTGCATGTCATTCGTCGAACAGAATTGCAAGTGCGGATTTCTTGCCCGTCCTCCACTAACACAGCTACTTCAAATCTTACCGAATTCAAGTTCCCTTCGAGGCCCTCACCATTGCTAATCATTTATCAGCCACGTTTTCATTGTTTCCATCTTGAGCATGTACAAGCAAGCAAAGGAACCTTGCGTACCTCCAGTCTGTGTGTAACACCTCTTTGCACCACTTTATTCTTGCAGGGTAGGCCGCAACCACACACACGGAAGCATTCTCTAATGTACTGTCGTTGCACATGCCCTGCGTAGCGACGTCCTCGCAATTCAGGGCAGGCATTTTGCCCATGACAACGAACTAGACCTCCATTCGCCAAAGTGCGGGTCATCTGGAACTGGCACTTGCTACTAGTCAAGAAAATAGGACAGCGGGTTCAGTTTCCGGATGGATCTTCATTTCACTGTACTCTATGCCAGAGCTCATGAGTACTATAGGACTACGCGGATTTCACATACTATACTGCATGGCACAACTAATGAGTACTATAGGACTACGAGGATGTCACTGTACTACATGGCACAACTAATGAGTACTATACAACTCCGTAGTCCTAGGAAGTAATGACATGAGGGATAGGCAAGGAGAAGCCCGCACTCACCTGCTTGATGTACCACAGGTGAAGGGTACTGTCGTCCAAGTATGTTGACCCTGCATTCTCCTCCCACGAGGAAATAACTCCGCCAGGAAGACCGGAGTTCCTTCCAGAAGTGCATAAGGGAAACATATGTACATAATATGCTGCAGCTAGAGTTTCAACACTCACTAATTGATGCAATATGGGACTGCAAACATATGTATAGTCCGTGTCCAAGGGCGACATGGAAAGCAGTGTACAGGATCCCGCAAACAGTATGGGGACCTTTTCCATGCCATGTGACAAATCACACAGAGTCGTTGACCGTGCCTCCTGTTGAGACCAACACATTATACAACAAACACAAAGCCGTCTGAAACTATATATTGCATAAGCATGAAGTACATGGATACCAAAAAAAGGGCGAAGTGCTCCACCCACTACTATCCACAGGCCCAGAGGCCTTCCCTGGACTACCCCCTTTTACTTCTGAGATGCGGCCCAAGAACTACATGGAAAGCGAACACTCATTGCTGCTTGAAATTCCTGTGCTCCAAGCCAGCGTCTCTCAAAAGTGGCGGAGGCAGTCCCCCCTCTGAAGTCTGAACGCACAATCCACCACAGTGCCTTGTGCTTGCAGTCGCGCAATAGTGTCACTTTTTACCCACCTCTCCGGAACTCGGAGTTTCTGCAGGACCTGTCGAAGGAGGACTGGACACCGAAATTGGGGAACCCCCAGCTGGCCGAGGTCACAACTGCCTGTGGAATTCATCAGGCGGCTTACCAAACTTCAACGCACGACGACTTCCTCCTTTACCTAGCACAGCATAGTCCACAGGAATGGAAGGTGTATTACTTCAGATGTAGCGCGCATAATGTGCATTGTGACCGCAAAGGCAGTATATGGTCAACATTAGAATACATACAGCCATACATAAAGTACTCATGTGAGTGCTCCCTAGTACTAAAATAGTACATGCAAGTACATCGTGTATACTGCTTGCAAGTATTGAGAGTACTAGGAGTCCTTTTTACTGACTGAAATGTCGGCCAATACACTTACTTTCGTAAATGACTCCACATGTATTAGGACTAGTCATTCTTGTTGCGTGGCGTACCTGACGAGGTGTTTCTAATGACGCCTTTCACTGGGCTGCAAGCCTGGTCGGCCTCTACGGATGGTGACGGTTTCTCCTTTGGTTCTCTAGACGCCAATGGTAAAACATTGGCCACAACAGCGGCGGTTGAACCCATGAGTGCAACATCTTCTTTCACCGTCAAATCCCAGGGGTCATCTTCATCGGCACTAGCACTTTCTTCGCGCGTCACCTCCTGCATTCACCCACGGTGATCAAATTACATGTATTACTCTGGAAGCCGCTGAAGTCCTACATCGACAACAGAAAAGGTTTCTTTGTCTTCAAATACAGAAAAGGATCACAAACTACATCCGGAATTCATAAGACTCGACTATGTATTGAATGATCAGGTAGAGAAGAGCAGATTTCATTATAAGGCCACATACCATAGGAACGTGGAACTCCGTAGTGCACATAGGTGCACTGGGATGACTGTCGTCTGTGTCGCTGAATCCCAGGGACTGCAAATCCAGTTGCTGTAACTCCAGGTCCAGAGCATTGGGCGTCTTGTCTTTCTGGCTGAACTGCAGCTTCAAAATGTCCACCTCCGTTGCTGGTGAATCCGGAAGAGCTATGGGTTCCACTTGTACTACCGCTGGGGAAGAAGTTCGAAAGAGCTTTGTTGCAGCCGATGATGCTAAGGACTCACGGGTAGGAAGAACTTTGTCTTTCTTTTTGTCCGCCAACATAGTCTCCACTGGTGGACATTGTGGTGAGGTAATTGGTGCTCCTGAGGCGGGAGTAACTACAACAACATCTTCCACATTCTCCGTGGTAATGTGAGTCCCTAATGGAAACTCCTGTGCATCTGATGAAGACAGTGGAAGAGGCGTGTTGCAACGACTATGTTTGATTCCTGCAGAGACAACGGAGCATTTAGATTCAAAAGGATTAGACGTGGCATCGCCGTCTGGAGTGCCCGCTACACGACTGTCATCCCGTAGTCGTTTGCCTGAAAGAACGATATTTCCACGCAAGGAGTACTTGTCCCCACCGAAACACTTCGTGAATGTGCTGTCAGAAGCGGACACGCTAGGTGCCCCAGTTCCAATGGAGGAAAGGCCTGCACATGCAATCCACAGTGTTCGTGGTCAGGGTGAGTCGCGGTTTGCTTCTCTGTTCTCATGAATGCAGTGAGCACGAAAGAAGAGAGAGACATTCAAGAAGAGCACCAACAATGTACCAATTTCCAAACCAGGACTAGTACTTTTACATACAGGAAACAGGGAAGGGAGTACTGCAGTCCTACTGCTGTACATCCTATTACATTTGTACTATTGGACTAGTCCTGAAGGCAGTAAAGAGAATGCGTTAATGATTGAAAAATAATGTTATGTGGTGCTGCTATGCTGAACACTATGAATTGGAAGTACAAGATAGCCTTCTCTGAGTGCAGGGAGAAGCAGTCACGTACCCATGACATGTCCCGGTAGGTGTTCCTGGGTAGAGGGATCCCGACCGAGAACAGTAGAGACGCCTTGGACTACCGCAGGCTCCTCTGTTTTTCTAGCTTTGTCAAGTGAGGCAGGGAAACCCCAGCTTTTCAACCACATTGGATGAACCACGCCGCAATTACTATGAGCGCATAGGGATGTCGCCTCGAACCACTGTGCCGCGCACCATGGGTGATACACATGCCTGCAAGCACAGACAAGCACATCTGCATAAGGGAAGCCCTCCGAGTATGCAGCACAGCGCTGAAGCTCCAGACTGAAGGTAGTGGATACGTCCGTAAAAATCGCTTCAACGTGATTGGGCTGCGGATGGGGGTGGAGTATTTCTCCTTCTCCACCCCGCACTAGGTCTTCGAGGTGCTCTTCCAGTGCTGCAAGGCGAGATTGAGTACCCAATATTTTCCCTATCACATCATTAAGAGCTCTGCGCATGTCACTTTCCACGCTTGTCAATTCCTTCATCTTCTTCGAGTGGCTGTCTAGTAAGCGCTTCAGAAATTCGGAGCCGCCTTCCTCTGCCATCTCCGTCATTGTGTCTTGCACTTGGTGAATTCCAAGTAGACTAGCTCGCTGTTGCTTTGTTACAGAATCCGCCTTGGTTTGCAATGCCTCAACATCGCATTCGAGTTTCCTCAAGTTCCCAGTGACAAATTTCACCAGGTCCTCAACCTCGGCCTTCCTGCGACCCATGGAACATAAAGTAGGTGGTTAGTACTCAGACAAGCGGACCTCCTCATAGTACAATAAAGCACTCATCAAAGTCCTAAAAGTACTTCATATCACTTCTCCTGTGCACACAAGTACAGTGATGTATGTTCCGAGGAACATGTAGTACTGTAGTACTCTAAGTATAATGCAAGACCTCACTAAAGTCCTGAAGGAAATACGAGCAGCTGCCTTCGTCCCAACGAAGTCCACAGTGCACGGGTTCGGATGGTTTAAGTACTGAATATGTGCATCATGTTTGTTATTAGTCCTGTGAGCACCGCGGTGGTCACATCATCGTGTCGTTGAGGACGTTGACAGTACGTTATGGAAGTACAAGGAATGATTAGTACAGAAGATTGTTTCTGTAGTATTATTTCTTACCGGTGAGTCACTTCTTCCTCACAGATTACAACCGACAATCCGTGGGAGTACATTGCGTAGGACAAGAAGGACACAAGTGTAGTATGTCGAACTCAGCATGTGGAAGAGAAGTGCATCACTAACGAAGGATAGGAGGTAGTCAGTGGTAGAAGTCCTACTGGACAGTACTGTAAGCATGGATGAGGCATTAAGGAAGAAGCTGGCATGACTTTGCAGAGTTGCCTTATCTAGAAGGACAACCCCAAGTGCAGAAGTACAGGAGCGTTACTCCATGAAATTCCACGTGCTAGTGCACTGAAGTAGTATGAGGACTCCGAGGGATACAGTCCTGTAGACGAGAGGACAAGGGGCATTGACGATGAACTAATGCACTGAGTAGTACTACCCTAGTAGTAGTCATCCATTGCCCGATGCAGTGACACAAAGTTCATCGGAATGCACTGCAGTACTGCATGGCTTACGACCATGCCAGTTCGTAAGGGTGAAGTAGCAAACTTTGAGAAGAGAGGATGAACGTACCTTTCAGCCCGGCAAGTGTTGGTCATAGACGGAAGACGCTGATGCACCTGCTCAGGTTTCACATTCCGGGGAAGAATGTCCTGTCCATCTCCGAATAGCTGTAAGACTGGCTTATTGTCGTCGTTGACATCCAAGTACTTCGAAATTGCCTCTTCCTGGACGACCTCAGCGAGTGGTCTATTTTGCGCTTCGGCAATCCTTGCCAACCACGTCTTCACACGTTGGGCATATTGTTTCCGCTGTCCCAAATTGGTTTCAGCAGCGAAGCCTGCCCAATTGATGGCATGGCCTTGTGTCTGCAGAGTCCACCCCATGGCCAACTCCTTCCCTACATGAGTGCTAGAGTGCGTCTTTTGGTAAATCCGGCAATACAATGACTCCACCTCTTTCCGCAAAGCGGGAGTCAACCTTTCTGTGATAAGGAACCCATTCCGCCCCTTCTCTTCGCCAAACAAGGCCTGCACATCAGCTAGGGGCACGTCTTTATCCATGCAAAGCCTATGCGGATTCTGTCCATCTTGGGAGAGCTTGCATGAAGTGTGGAAAATGTCTTCCGGCATGGCTGTGGGAGGGCACTTGGATGGGTGGCTGAGGAGATTGAGCTGGTGGCGGCATTCGTCCTCCGTGTACTCTCTGTCAGTGGGGGCAAGTTTCTTGCGCTTGGCCGGTTTCCTCTTCGGCTGCTGCTCCAAGGCTTCGCTATCTGAAGCGTCGTCACTACTTCCTGAGGATGGGGATGGCAAAGCTACCCGCTTATGCTTCTTCTTTGGACTAGGTCCTGCCCTTCCACCCTTTTTGTTACTGTTGCTTCCACCTTCTCCTACAGTAAAAGCCCCACCGAGCCCCCCTTTGTTCAAGTCAGACTGAACTGGACGTGATGCTGTTCTTCTCTTCCCCTTCTTCTCGTATGTAATGGCATTGCCGTCGTCAGCGCCACTGCTGTCCTCGGCACGTGCATGCTGAGTTGGTTGAGGTCGGCCTCAGTTATCCACCGTCGTACTCTTCATTTTCGCCATTGCGCACACTGCTTTCAGCTGTGTACATGCAGAAAACATGCAATTGGCAGCTTAATGTCACATTCAGTAGTTCCTATAGTACTTATGTAAGACTAGATGTATGCCATAGTACTAATGCAGTACTAAATGGAGTCTGTAGGACGGAGCGGAAGTTGTAGAGGACTGCACAGTCCGCACAGAGGGACGACGACTATACGTGCAAGACCCGCAAGGAAAGAAGCTCAAGTGCTGGGAGAAAAAATGCTAGGTCAATTCAATAACAGAAATGAATGTGGCTGCCTACGAGGAAGGATAATTGAACAAGAAGGGGAAGGCTGGACGCCGGACGGGAAACAACTTGCATCACGAGGCGCGCTACACCACCCTAGCACAAACTGCCCTAAGTGACAGTAGGTGCATCGATTTCAAGCGTGAATTGATAATGCAGGTGAAACTTGAACCCTATGTCGTAGTTAATCTAGAGAAGCTGGAATTGGACAGGAAAGCAATCAACAAGTACATCCACAAGCGACATTTCATATCATTGAACCCTGAACCCTAACATGCTACGCTTTAACCCCATGAGAGAACGAAGCTATGCTGATGGGGCAAGAACTTCTGCCAACAGATGACGACCCAAAACCCGGATTCCTAATGGAATTGATAATGGAATTCAAAACAGAAGTATGAAAGTGTCACTGACCTACGCAGCCGTCCAAAACTGTGATTTGTAGTGCCCTCGCAGCAACAGCGACTGTAGTAGACGCACGCCTTGACAACCTCCACCAATCAGCGAACTCCACATTGATCCACTCCGTGAACTTCATGAATTGTATGCACTGTCTCTCAGTCGTCTGAACCGCCCTTCACACCACAACTACGGATACACAATGTCGGGCAAGAACAGCAACAGAAGCCTCGCGGTCAACACTCTTGCGATGAAACGGTCAGATTGGGAGGCGGTTGGGAGCGCGATGATTATCGAGCACGGGCTACGTCGACAACATAGAATTCTGCATTTCGCAGGAAACCCTAGGTAATCGTGTTTGGCGAATTAAAGTAGAACACCAAATTGAAGGAGAAGACGGAATTGCAGATGACGGGGACTGTCCCAAAACATCATCCTTCCCTGACATCTCCTATTGTCATCCACTACCATGCGTCCACGTGTCTTCCCAGTATTTCATCTCGATTCCAATCGACGGTCCACGTTTCATCTCCCGTACCCTTCATAGTACTCGCAGGACTCGTAGTACTAATAGGACTGACGCAGCGAAAACCGAAAACGCAACAAATAGGACAAGTGTTTCTTGCAATCACCCTAATAGTCAGAAGTCTTTCCGAACGGTCAACTGCCCAAACTTGTGATGGGAAATTTTTAGAAATTCCCCACGTGGCAGTAAATTCCCACCAGAAATTATTTTAGCTTCTTTTATGTCAATAAGCTATCTCGACAAGTTTCAAGACATTCCAATAGTTAGAAGTACTCGAACCTACAAGATTTCCCAACAATTAACGGAATTTAAAGTCCATAGCGAAGTTGACCTGCGGTGCAAGAGCATACAAAAGCAAAATGGGTCTCAAGATAGGTCTTTTTTCACACACACACACACACACACACACACCGTACCTACTTAGGAGCCTAGGCTAATTACTTTTGCTAGAAAAATCACCCCCCCAAAGTTGGGATTTTTTCCGATTTTAGCATTAAGTTGGCACTAGGTTTCGTTGTGAGTTTGAAGATAGAAAAGGGGGAGTTCCTCTACTCTAAAAATAGCCTTTTAAAGCCAATGGCACTGTTACAAACCTCTCACAATAGACTCCAACTAATGACACAAAATATACTCATTAACAAAATGTTTTACAAAGAACTCAAACCACCCGACCATAGAGAGAGATCAATCTCAAAAAGATAGTCTCCTCACCCCCGAGCTCTTCTTATATACTAGAGACTATCAATAAAGACTATTGGTCTTTAAAATAGACTAAGACCTCTTTTCTATCTTTAAACTTCTTTTCTATCTTTAGCTTTCTATTCTTGGTTCCATCTAGAACCATCCATTAAAGTAAAGGTCTTAGTTGTACTTCTCTAGATCATATTTCATGCAATCTATTTCTTATCCACATCTTGATCTTCTACTTGGAGTTATCTAACTCCAAGTTCCATCACACTTATCATCCTTTGGGAATTGTCTAAATCCAGTGCACTAATCATCCAAATGGAGTTGTCTAACTCCACTACATAAATCCATCATTTGGAGATATCTATCTCCAAGCAATCCAGTGTCCTTGTCATCCAATTGGAGTTGTTTGACTCCAGCACACAAATCCACCATTTGGAGAAATCTATCTCTAAGCAATCTCTGCTTGTCTACTAGTGCACATTTCATCATGGATTAGTTATCCATCAATGCATTGATCCATCAAAGGTCACGACATGAAAATCATGACACAATCATCAAACTTATCTCATCCATCAATGCATTCATCCATCAAAGAGTTGTGACAAGGGTCATGATAGGTGCAATCCGTTTGCAATTCGGAGTTAATCTCCCAAAGTTAGCTTAGCGGGCCAGTATAGGATGAAAACCTTGAGTTTGGATGAAAATCCACGAAGATAAGGGTAACTTAGATGAACGAGAGGAGGTGGGTGCCCGAGAAAGAGTATAAAAGGGCACCCCTTCTCTCTCACCACCCTTTTTTGTGTAATTGGATCTGTTAGGTACAATTTATATTGGAAATTGTGGCATTTTAGCTACAAGCCTTGCAATGGTGTTTTTTAGGCACTTTTGGCCGTTGTTGTTGTTTTTTGAGCTTGCAAGGTCTTTGTGGGTCCCTTGCATCTTGAATGTACGTAGTACTAACCCTTCCAAGTTTGAACTTGGAGTCTTTTCTAACTTACCGTGGTACTAGAAGTTGTGTGTGTTTATCTTTGAGAGATCCTTTTGTCACTCTCCTTGCTTTGTTGTGTACTAATTCTAAAGTAACCCCCCATATGACTGGCGATGCCACTTTGGGGGCCTTTAGTTCAAGTCAATATTAATATTAACCCTGTGTAGCTAGTTTTTTGAGTGTCTAAGGTCCCTTCCTTTTGTCCCTAACATTGACGTGGTATTCCTTGGTGAGAGATATAAGGGTCTGAGGGTAGTAGGTTCTGCCTGCACAACGAAGCTTTGAACCCCCAAAGGATAAAAAGTCTCAATGGTGTGTTAAAAAGGGGAACATCGGCGAAGCTTTGAACCCCTGTGGGATAAAAAGTTTTAGCGGTGTATTAAAAGAGGGAACAACGGCGAAGCTTTGACCCCCCTTGGGATGAAAAGTCTTCGCAATGCATTAAAACCACCTCACGAGAGAACCATGAGACCACATGGTCCCTCTCCTTAGAAGGTTTAGTTCCCAAAACTTGTTGGGAACAAACCAAGGTTTAGGTCCCGAAAAGTAGGAATTAGAGTTTAGCAAGAGAGTGAGGAGTGACTAACATGAGATAGGAAGGGGCCTTTGTCTCTATGAGCCTAACCCACCACCTACTAGTATAGACATGACCACCAAGCCTCCCATAGGAAGTAGCACCAAAATTTGCCAAAGAAAAGGTCACAACCAGTACCCTAGCTAGACCAACACCCTAGTCCAACACCCCAATACTTGGGAGGGGGCCAGGGCGAGTACCATTGGTAGGTCAACACGTTAGAACCGGGCATAGGGAAGATTAAGGTTAGCGCATTGGGCTCTAGGGGGGGTAGGTTACAGTATCAAGCTAGGTAGGTCGGGATTATAGTATCGATGTTGGGGGGTCGGAGTTACAAGAAGGGCCTAGGAAGTCGGGGTGTTACAGTAAGGGCTCTGGGGGGTTCAGGGTCACAATAAGGGCTCTGGGAGTTGGGGTTACAATATAAAGGCTGGAGGTTGGGGGTTCTATAGCAGCTACTGGAGAGAGGAGGGATTAGGGAAAAGAGGAGGGGGAAGAAGCAGAGTGTGGCCCTTGCACTAATACCATAAACGGAGCAGGGAATCCAACACCCCCTCTCCTACAACCAACACAAGGACAAGAAGGACAAACAAAATTGAGATGGTGAAAGGCCGGAAGAATGGGAGAATGATGAAGGGGAAGGCAATTTTCAAGAAGGTGGGAAGAGTAGATAAGGTAGGGGTGAAATCCTCAAAGACTTACTTAAGCCCTTAGATTAGAGTTAGGTAATTCCCATGAGATTAAGTATGAGACATAAGAACATAAGATGTAAGATGTAGGACGTAAGACATAGGACGTTAGACGTAGGACGTAAGAAGTAGCTCAACTTGGAGGATATGACGCGCCCTTAGGAATAGCCTCATAGGTAGAGGTGGGGTTATTTGGGCACCATAGTACGTAGGGAGAATAGAGTAGAAAGAAAAGAAGGAAGGAGGAAAGAAATAGGATAAAGCCAACAATTAAACCTTTGTGTTAAATTATCTTATGATTAGAACAGTGGTTCATTGTATCACGGCACATGAGTTCATGGCGGAGGAGGGAGAGCATCCGGTAGGCACGATCAGCAACTCAAGTTTTGAGGTATGAATTAAACATTTCCAAACTTTCCTTAGGTCCCTAATTAGAGATTAGTAACTTAGGCCGAGGCCTACCCCTAAGTCAGACCCTTAGGATTGTAGGTCATATCATTTCAAGGGACATAAACTTAAAGAGGAAGGCCGTAGCTTTTCCAAACCCTAAGGCACGCCCAAATCAGGCCAAAATGATAAAGTTATCGCTGGATGAAGATTAGGGTCAAATTGGATGAAGAATAGGTAAATTCCGGATTTGATAGAGTATTAAGTAGATTAGGGGGAGGCTACCAATTAGGGTCCAGGGCTGAAGAGAGAAGTTAATTCCGAATTATAGGTTAGGAGAAATTAGCGGATGAAGTTTAGGAAAGGCTTGGATGAAAATTTCGTAGGAACCCCTGATCAGGGCCCAACTTCAGATCTAGATATTATCAATTCCTATGAACCATCCCTAAAAATTTTGGATCTTTCTGAATTGGGGAGCTAGGTGCAATCAATGGATGAAGTTTGAATAACGAAGTAGCAGTCAAACTTCATCCACCCATAACTTTGGCTAGGAAGGTCGGATAGAGTCGAGTTTTATGTTTTTAGAAATCGCACAAGATGAACTAGAGGTTTCTTAGGTTAGTTCTTCCTTGGCGTAGGTTCCATCCAGATCATACAACAAGCCATCCATTCAGTCGGCCAAAACATTGGAAGTGGATTAAGCGAATCTTGCAAATTTGGGGTCACTTAGGCACTTAGTAAGAAGATCCATTTCTTGGAAGTCACAATGGACCACGCTTAGACACCCAAAGGTAGGAGTCACTTAGCCAAAATCTAGAACCTGATTGTGTTCGTGAATTACTAAGGGTGGATAATTTGGTGCTCACAAGTAGGTAGGTAACACAAGCACTCTGTTTCATGTTGGACACATTCCTCCAAAAGAATCTACTTTAGCTCTCAAGGTTTGTAAAGTATCTCCTTCTTGTATTAATTTTTACAAGGGCAAAATTTATTATGTCTCTAGTGGCCTAAACATGACAAAAGCTTGCATTCATCTAGGTAGTCATATGCACCCTATTGCAAATGTTCTATATAGAGAGTACCTAGACACCATATCAAGTCTTATTGCACAAGAGGTGGATAAGACACCTACTGCTGAAGTATCAACCATTGCTTTAGCAACTAGCAAGGAATTCCTAGACACATTTCTCATCCACATAGGTGATGGACCTCAAGAGATGCTTCAGGGTAAGACTCTAGATGATGTTATGGATAAGTTTCAAATCTTGAGCTCTCTAAATGTTTGAAATATCATTGCTCCTTTTCGTAGTAGCAAGAATGAAGGGGAAGAGGTTGACCGTCTATTTGCAATGAAGAAACAAGCAAAGATTGAATTCATTTACGACAACATATTTCCTAGACAAGGACAAGAGAAAGTATACCTTTCCAAAATACTAGTCAACGGACCTGGAAGCAATGTAGATCTTCTTCAAAAAATGAAACCAAGTAGAGATCTTAAGAACTGTTGGATCATGTGTGACCATGTCAAACGTGTGAAGAATTGGACCACTATTGCCTGTCATATTTACAATTCTATCTATTGCAAGGTCATGACTATTGCAGTGTGCAATATGCAATCAGATGGCACTGAAAGACAAGTCATCACGTGGAGATGTCTCAACAAAATAATGGAGAAAAATGGTGTGCCTCACCCAAATTTCAAAGGCTTCATGCCAGACTATGCTAAAGCCAATTGGAATGTTGTTTGAATTATTTATGGCTCTGGCAATCTGTCCATCAAGATGGACCATTGCGAACACACATGCCTCTTTCATAGGGATACATCAATGAAGCAACATATGGAGAGGCTCATCAAATGAGAGTTCCAAAGTCAACACATGAAGCTCTGTAGAGACTACAAAGATACAAAGAATTTAGAAGAAGCAAAGAGTAGATACTTATAGATCAAGGCATGGTCGTACTCCTCTAATGCAACAACAGTGGAATCTCTTTGCAAACTTGAGTTGTAGTTGGCATTTTGGCACTTCAGATATCGTCACTAGGGTGATATTATGGAAATTGTAAGTATTCAAAACTTTTGCCTTTTAATTCATATTGTAATGGGAATTGTGTTGAATGCTACTTTCATCAATTCTAGCTAATACTGCAATTTCTCAAGATCTATCATTGGAAGAGTTGGTAGATATCTCGTCTTGCAACCTCTCAAAAACCATTCACAAGAAGTGGCTTCAAGCTTTTGGGAAACATGGCACAAATTTACATGTGGCAACATGCAATGATTGGGTTCAAGCTTTTATGTAGATGACAAACTATCCGATATATCTCAATGGCAGCCCCTCGGGATTTGGACCATCTTGTCATGACTTGAAACTAAAGAGAGTAGTGGCTTTAATGGATGGCAAGAAAATCACGGATGGCCTCTATAGCATGCCTGGTGTTGAAGATGTTTGTTCCAAAATTCCCCACTTAGAAGGAGAGGAAGTTTTTGGTTCATCAAAGCGGAAGCTTGACCTACCCATTGGTTCTGAAGGTGATTCACATTGCCCAGACAAGGTACACTTCTCACATCCACAAGTGCAAATCAAATGTACCAAAATTCTAGTTTCCAATATAGTAGATGCAACTCTACCATCAACAGATGTGAAGCACGTTTTAGAGACAAATTGTGACACCTCCGAATGGCACATTGCCTGTATTTTTGTGAAGTCAAGGAGAAAGTGCCACGCCCTTCAAGCCCAAACAGAATTGAAGTACTCAATGTTCATAGCTAGGGGCTTGAAAGCCACTACTGCTCCAACATATAAGGGCTAGAAGCGTGAATTCGAAGGCTTGAGAGTAGAAATAGACAAGTTTTGGTTTTGTCCAGATGACATCCAACATTGTGTGATGGGTTCAAAAAGGTCTCACGTTCTTAGTTGGCCCCAAATTCATGATCTATAGCTTATGCTTGTTGGTACAAAGCTTACTGCTAAAGAAATTATACTTTTTGAAGAAGCAGGGTTCCACCTCTTAGAACGACCATCCTTATCTCCACGGTGCCTATTTACATCCTCTAAACGTTTTGAACCGCTACTTTGGACTCACCCAAGACCGTCTCATGCTGATAAACCTCCATATATTCGCAATAGAAAAGCCATTTGTAGGAACGAGAAGGCACCCCCAAATGATCACAACAACCAATGGGAAAGTGCCTGAGATGTGACAAGAACAATTCTTGGAGTAAATATCTTGCCATACCTAGGACTTGGAGTTGTCATCACCCTACAATCTAGTGTAGAACCTCACCACATAGTATATCACATCACTCTTTGTAATTTTCATACTTACACATGCCTACACTTCGCTAGTATGGCATCTGCATCCCTTGGGAAGCGAGGGAAATATGTCAATTGCAAACATCTATATTATATTTTTCATTTTTTGTGCAAGGTGGACTTTAAGAAGAACAAGTTGATTCACACCCCAAGTCTGAGCATGGATGAAATGATGATACTTCTTAAACACACATGGATGATTAAAAGTAATGTCTAGTATTCACTACAAGAAATTCTTGTTCTTCAATTTGATGTATTTTTGTTAGAAAACACAAAACTACGTTGGAAAAAAAGCAATTTTGATGTTTTTTGACTAAAAAATTGCAAAACTGCATTTTCTCCAACATAGTTTTGTATTTTCTAACAAAAACACATCATGTTGATGAACAAGAATTTCTTCTAGTGATTGCAATATGAGTTGTGAATAGCACTCAAATGAAATATTCAAATTTTCTATCCATATATGTATCCAATTAGCAGTAAATGTGTTTCATTTAGGAGCTCTCACTTCAATTTGTATTTTTTCCAAGTAATACATGTATATCTAGATTCAATGAATTGTTTTTTCTTCAAGCATTGTGGATATTCCATAGAGTATGTCAAATGCTTCATTTGCGTACATTAATGTACTCTAAACCTTGGATGACATTGAAATGGATTTTTGTGGAGTCTCTATGTAGAAGCTTGTATCTAGAATTCAAAACACGAGTTGAAATTGCTATGTGCTCGAGTTTTTTCATCACTTATTCCTAGAGTATTTTTTAGCTTGTGCCAAAGTTTTTCGCACTCATTTGGTGTCTCAATACTAAGAGAAAATTTGGGGCTAAATATTGTCACGTTAGAAAAATATATGAGGCTCCTCTAAATCAAAAAAAATGAACTACACTTTGGGAGGGGGGGCTACAGACTTATGATTGCTATGGGCTTATTGGTTATCCGAAACATATAAAAATAGGGTATAGGTTATACTAATAATAATGCCTAAGGGATTGTGGGTTATTCCATTTTTAGAATTTATCCCTATCTAGTAAACAAATGACTATTATATTTGAATTAGTTCTACATGTTTTGCAAATAGTTTCAATCTCTTTTTCTAATATGAGTTATATTTTTTCAAAATGTAAAGGTAAGATTTGATGATTTTTTAACTTTTGAATTTTCATACAAATAGAAAAAATAAAATAATCCAAGATTGCCCCCTACATATTGATAGGGTTTGCCCATGACCTGAATTTTTAATACACATAAAACATGAAAATAGATCACATCATCAAAAATAATTTTTAAAGTTGAAATAAAATAGAAAACCTACTTAAAGATATAATAGGTCCAAGCACACTAATAAAGTAATAGGAGCCAACTTGGGCATAACCACTACTTTTTTTGAAGAATCTTCATTCTAACTCTTGAATATGACTCAAAGTATGAAAAAACATTGTAGTGCATAGCTTTTAAGTTATGGCTCTTTGACATAATACAAAGAAAAAATAAGTGTATTAAGTTTTTAAGTGTTAAAAGGACAAAAAAGTACTTGTAACCACTACTTAATGGGATAAAGTAAGGACCCATTATGGATTACTTATGGACTATTTGGGATGAATAAACAACATTTTTTGGTAGAACATTCCAATACTAATTCATTATAGATGACATATGGGCTATTTTGGATAAATAAGCAACATTTTGTAAATAGAATATTCCAATAAGGAACTCCATAAGCACCTCACTAACGTCTCCATGTGGCTCCTATTAGCATGCTTGGACCCTAATTGTCTATCATATTAATTCATGGTAGTGAAGTCAAGGTCATCTATAGGTTGTCTAATGTAGTTGTACAATTCTAAAAATAAGAAAGGTGATGTCCTAACCCAATCATATATCCATGGCAATAGGCCCATAAATGTGGCTGAAGTTTGAAGCATTGATTAGTGGTCAAACTTCATCCATCCATAACATTAGTTAGGAATCTTGGAATGGGATGAACTTTATATTTATGAAATTGGCATGAATTGATTTGCAAACTATAATAGAAAAATTTTAGACTATAGGTTTTCCTTCTAAATCCATAGTGGCATTAGTTAGTTTAGTTGACTATAGTTAGGCAAGGTTTAGGACTCCGTTGTGGAATTATTTCAAAGGAAATTATCTCTATTAGGAATTAGAAAAGATCAATTGCTTGGAAGGCATAAATGGACGATGCTTAGACACCTAGAGTAGGAGTAGTTTGATCAAAACCAAGAACCTAGTTGTGCTCGCAAATTAACCAAGGGTGGGTAAATTAGTGCTCGCAAGTTGCAAAGTAGATTCATCAATACAAAAACTAATTGAACCCTACATGTCATCATTGATTACTAAAATATCTATTAAACTTAAAAAAATCTTCATTTGAATATTTCCAACTCAATTTAAAAGTTTGGATTTCGACTTCAAAATGAGAAGGTTTAGATTTGATCTAAATTTAGATCTTTCTATATTTTACAATTTTGGGTTTGTGAGATTAGGATTTCTCTATCTTATAGTCAATTTTAGGACAAATGCATAAATCAAGCAAAAAAAAACACAAAAAACTATTGTGGCCCAATTTGTAAACATCAAATTTGCAAGAATTTATATTCATTATATAATCACGTTTCAATGTTTATAATATGTAATCGAGCCCTAATCTATTAGTTGTTTATCTTCATTTACAAGTTCTTCAACCCAATATGTGCTTTTGTATTTAACTTCGTACTTCATTAAAATGTGTAAATTATATCTACATTTGCTATGTTGGAAGTTAAATGGTGAAAACCCTAATATAACATTTCATCTCTATTTTTGCATGTGCATACATGCAAATGAGCAATTTGAGCAATTTTTTGTGAAAATTAGTAAAAAATCATTCAAAAAATAATAATTCCCAAACTTACATGTGAATTTGGTATTCTTTAATTCACAAGAAGACACTCAAGTGTTGGATCAAACAAGGTGAAAATGACAACAATCAATTCAAAAAGGTTCTATTATCTAAATAGGAATATGTGAATGAATTTGAAATTTGTATTTACAAAATAACATGAAAACATCCCCAATCCAACATTGAAGCCTTGATTATCAAATTAATCTCATTCTACAAAATCAAAAGTCCTCTAATATTGTATACCATTCATTATATATAATAATGTTTTGTTATTAAAAATCTCATTTATAAAATCTAAGCTTGAGTATTGATCACAAGGGAATAGAAGTCTAAAATCAAAGTATTAGTGGCCATTTGAAAAGTATTCAACGTGTTTTATTAATTTGAAGCTATCGATTTGTGTAATGATCTTAGATCACAGTAGTGAACCTTTATCATTGACTTAATTATATAAGTCTAAAAATTGATATATATTAGATACAAGCAACATTTGTATGTACACGTTGAAGTTAAAAACAAATATAGCAATCAATTTTTCAAACTTTATCCAAATATAATGCAATTATTTTCTAAAAGATTCATCTTTGAAGACATTTGTTGCAAATTTTGCATATTTAGGTTTAAATTTCAAGCTCAATTGATGTTGCAACAATTTTTATTAACTAAAGTAGACTTTCAAAGGTATGAACTTTTTCTCTAATTTTGTTCCAAAAAAATTTGACTATAAATATTTTGGAATTTTATTCACTATCAGATTTTTTTAATTCCTACATTTTTAAAAATATTTTTAATATTATTGATAAAAAAAAGTCAAAAACTAGTTTATATATTTTGAAATGATACATGAGTATTATAGATGATGATGAGTTTAACTTATTTAAAGTATAACCATGTATCTAATATTTCAATATAAAATCAAGATTGATATTTCAAGTGTGTTGATGGATGATTGTAGGAAAAGAATTGTGGAGATTATTTATTAATTGCTTGATGGCAAAGTTGTAAAAAAAAAAGATATATACATTAATATGCAATAAAATGGCTCAAAATTCTAAGGTTAAATGCTTCAATTACATTCATCTTGATATATGTATTCAAAGAAGAAAAGAAAAATTTGGAATGATTATTGGAAGTTTGGGTTTTAGTTTAATAATAATTGTAAGAAATTCGTTTTGATGCAGATTAATGTTTTGGAACCCACAGTTATGGCCTTGTTTGAACCAAAAGTAGGCGATATGACAAGAGAAGAAGCCATTGAAAGGTTCGACTATGTGAATATATATAAATATCATAAGGCATTGGCATCACAACAAATGGTCATTATAATTGCAATTACGTAACCACCAATGACATTAGAAATCATTTTTTTTCAAAACTTATAAAACAAGTATGAAGTATATATGGTATGTCAACAAATGTAACTAAATGTTGTACATTTTTCCTATTGTTGGAATTTTGCAAGAACTTATTTGGTATAAAATCAATCATCATCTTTTTTTATTTTTTAGCAGGATAAAGCGTTATTATTTACTACAAGATCTTGCAAAATTATTTGATGAAAAAGATTTTGATTCAAATGAATTTATATTAGAAACTTTAGATGAAGAAAAAGGACACTTACCTTTGTTTTTATTTGACAACGAAGACTTTGAAACTCGAACTCCATCTCAATGGTAATTATAAAATTATGCAATTTTTAATTGAAATTATAACCTCTACCATCGTTTTTTAATTCTTTCTTTTTTCAATTTTCAATTCACAGATTGGTTCAAGGTATTTAATCTTGCCATAAAATATTATAATTTCTTCAAATATAATTTCTAAAATTATCTACATTTAAAAAAATTTGGTACTATTTTTCTTTACCTCAAAGCACTCACAACCCTTTTTAATATATACATCTTGAAAAAAATTAGAAAGAACCATTAAAAAAATTAGAAAAATTTCATTATTTGTTGTGTTGTTATATATATAAGTTTTTTCTTGAGGATGGCTAATAAAAAAATTGAATCCATACTTAACATAATAATAGAGTAATAAATCCAAACTAAAATGCGATTGATTTTTATAAAATTATATCACTCATTCATTTTCGTGTCTAACAAAACTTATGTCACTTTACACCATTTATTTATTTTCAATACAATTTGAATATGTAATATTCAATTTATACTTGACACTATCAAGCTGACCATCTTTCAAATGCAGGGTTGATAAAACTATTCCTATTCCTGCAAAAGCATTGTATATAAAAACTGATGGCACAATAGAATGGAAAATAGCAAATATTGTAGATTATCGTGAGGAGAATAATACCTATTTGGTGAAGTGGAATGACATTGAAGAAAAAAAATGGTTGCAAAGGTAATTACCTTCATTATCTCTGTATTTTTCAATTGATTGGTATATTTTATTTCTAAATATCTATTTATTTTCCAAAATTTTAGCATGGTTAGGATAAATCATATTCTAAAGTTAATTTATTTATCAATTTTAAAAAAAATTCTTTATTTCATATTTAAAAGTGTCAAAGATAAACATACTTGACCAAGTTCATTTCTTAAATTTTATATTAGCCATCTATTCTTGATTAGAAACATTTGGATTTTAAAAGTTTATTAAGTTATCAAATGATTAAAAGTGTAATAATAGATTTTATTCTAAAAATTCATATTTTTTATTTGAACTCATGGCATTTCACCTCTTAAGGATTTGAGGGTAGTTTAACCCCTAAATGCCTAAGGCACCACATTCTAGTGTTTAGAAAACTTTGAAGTTAAGTAGAACCCAACCAAATTGCTATTATTATTAGTTATATTTTTGGAGAACTCTTTTTGAAGTCTAATTTCATGATTAAGAAGCCGATCTTCAAAATGAAGGATTGTGATTTTTCTATTCAAGATTTTGTGCAAGGATGCTCATTGCAATCTTGACCTCCCATAGTCTTGAGGGCTCTTGGAAATGAGCTTCAAATACACTAGATCTTGGAGGAAAAATCACATTAGAAATTCATTTAAAAAAATTGTAGAATAGATTTTGAAAAACCGTAAATTGATTGGGGTTGTGCATGCTAAGCCCTACAACCTCATATTTTTTTAGTGACCAACTTTTTAGAGTTCACATGCAAAAAGAGAATTGAAAAATTTTCATTCTTTTAACACCATCATGATCAAACATTATAATCTTTCAATCCGTATGTGATATTGTTCAATTTTCTTTTCCTATGTGATCTCTAACATGTCTAGTTTGAATTTGTATGGTTACAATTCAAAAGAAATTGGTATAACTTATGAAAATGTTTACTTTTTGTTCAATTTAGAACAAACTTCAAGAAGCTCCAAACAAGCCTTGGGCATCTAGGGGTTAAACTCCACAAATTGTAAAGATGTATAATAAAATGAAACTGAGAGTAATAATTAATGATGACTTTCAAACTTGTAAATTGTGATCTATAAATTACATCCATATGATTAGATCACTTGCTACACTACTTAATACTTTCCAATAAAACTTGAAACTATGGGTTGAAAATACTTTCTATAATTGATTCTAAATTGAATATTTGTAATTTTTTTTAATTCTTTGAGTTCAAAATGTTAAATTGTAGTTATATAGATCTTTTAAGATTACAGTTTTTCTTATTTATTCAAATCAATTTGAGGGATGAACTTTGGAACTAAATAAGTGAGATAGTTTCCAAGGTTAGACATACTTATATCCCTTGAATTGTAGAGGATTTGCTAAAGAAAGTTGTGAAATCTATACCATATAAGTGTAGAAGAATTTACAAAAGAATTTTGATGGAGGAAAATATGAAGATTGTTTGTGCTCAAGACATGTTTGTGTTCATGTGTTATTTGAAATTGAATATGTCATCTTTTAGGGGGTTTGAAATAACTTCATTTATTAAAAAATATTATATATAATGATACTCATTTGAAATTCAACACCAATTGATTTGAAATCTAATTGTAAAGATTTATATTAATTTTATAAATAAATATTGATTAATGATTACTTGAGCCACTTGCAAGCCTCCAAAAGGACTAGTTTAAGAAAAAAAAATTATACATATTACCTTGGTTTCTATTTTTATTTACAATAAATTTCATTTATTTTTTTTAGTAACAAAATTTCAACCTAATGAGATTCTATAATCATTCTTGAAGTTTGTATTGATTTAATGAAATTCTTATACAATTTTAAAACCTTGATTTATGTAATTATTTTCAGATTTTTTAGTATATTTTTCCTTGTAAAAGGTTGGAGGAAATAATTTCAAAAATAAATCAATGAAAATTTCAAAAAACAATTTTTTTTTCATACATCAAATATATAGGGAAATGTTACAATTTTGATTTTTACTAATGCATGTCTTCTCAAAAACACATTTGGTAGAAATCTATCAAAAAAATTTATAGTTATACTGCGTAAATTTCACATGTGACCTAATAATAATACAAACTTATGCTTGGAATGTAAATGTTGCAGAATATATGTGTGCTTCTCAGCTGAAAATCCATTTCGTTTTGTAGATCGAATTGTTTATGCTGCAAAATCACGTAGAGTAGCTAAAGTGAAGATGGTAATCAATTTTAAAATTCATTACATATTGTAGAGATTCTTATCTTTGAACTTTGAATAGATGTGATTCTTTATGAATGCTTAAAGTGATATTTCTATGAATGTAGAAATTTCAAAAATACATTAATTGTATGCCCATTGAAGATATTCCAACACTTAATGACAACCAAGTTAAGCATATAAAAGAATATGTTTACAATACAAAGGCTATGATAGAGCGCAATGAGGATTTAACTCAACTTCTACGGGAAGCTAATCTAGATTATGCTCGTGTTATGAATAAATTGGTGTTTGTAGAGAATTTAAAACAACAAGATGATCTTTCACAAGAGTTTACTGTGGATTTAGATGAACCACTATTTATTGATACATCTAAGTTTGAAGTACCAAGGTAGAATTATTGAATCTTTTTTAAATTGTATACCATTCAATTCTTCACTACTTTAAATATAATATTTCTTATGTAGTGTTTAATATCTTGGCTTAATGAATATGTAGGTATGGCACTCTACAAATTCCAAAATATGCATTTGAAGAAAAGAAAAATGAATTTTTTTTCACTTCTAATCTTACAAGAAGAGAAGTAGTTTTTGCTACAATAAAAGTAACAACTGAGTGCCATAAAATTTTGAAGTTGACAATCTTACAAACTCATTACACAAAAAGTTTAAAGCTAGAAGAATTTGAGCAAATGCAAACTACAACAGCTGATCAAGCAGCTGCACATCTAAAAGAAAGGTAAGAAAAAAATATAACTTTCATTCTAATTTTTGGTGTGTATATACACATACATGTACTTATTTTTCGAATGTTTGGAAAAGACAGTTGGATAACTATTCTCAAGAACATATTAAAATCTACTTTCAAAGATGTTGGCAAAGGGTGGTTTAACATCAAGGAGACAAACATCGATGCTTACAACTTTAGCAAAATGAAAAGGTATTTAACTATGATTAAATTTTTGATGGAAGATTCTTTACGATTTTTGACCGAAGACATGCTACACAGATACACTCACTTTATTGAACGACATTGTGATGCACCTCTTATTGAAGTGAAATCTATAAACAATGTTACATGCAAATGGTCAGACATTGATTTTTCTGCAGTAAGTATTCATTTAATATCCATACAAATTTTCCTTATTTATAATTTGAATACTCATATGTTTGAAAATTTTAGTCATAGGAATAGTTTATTCATTGGATTTTTATAATATTTCAAAGTAGTGTATAATATATACAGGTTATACTTATTCTACTTCTAAACATCAAAAGGTGCTTGAGTTTTTGGAAGTATAAATTGTTTTTTGAATGATGATTGATGTGTAAAAGAATGTAATATCTGTTGTAACACTTTTAGAAATGCTCCAAAATTATTTCTTATTTCTTATTTCTTAATTTGAATTGAAAATATTGTGAAAAAATCTTTACTATCAAATTGTATCAAAATTTTCATAATTTGGTGTACTAACCTTCAAAATAATCTATAAATTTATTTTATCTAAGTGATTGAAATGAATTCCTATGATATTGTAATTAAAATATTGAAACCATTGTATTTAAAACAATATTCAAATTGTGTTAATGATGTAACATTTTTCCTAATTGTAGATGGTTAAAAAACCACCACTTTTCTCTTTAGAGGTAATAATTGTTGACAATAAAAGTTTTGATTATAGTACCCGAATTTCAAGATTTGAAGAAGTGACAAATGGTGCAATAGATCATTGCATAAATTCATTGCAAGAAATACCTCAAATTCATACATACGTAATGGATAAATTAAAATGGAGTACACGTCCTAATATTGTAGCAGTGGCACTAGATGAACCATTAGTTCAAAAACTTAAACTTAAAGTCCAGGTTCCATTTTTATGCATTACAAACATTTTTTGTATTAAATTCAAAATCCTAAGTCTTATTATAATACTTGATTCAAAATCAATATTTTATATATGTAATTGAAATTCATGACACTCAAATATTTCTTACATGATTTTTTTAATACAAAAGGAAGCTACAAAAAAGGCAATGCACCATATAACTTTGTACTTGGAACTTTGGGCAATTTACGAAGAACAATTACAAGTGGATGTTAAAGCTTATAAAGCTGATTTGGAACATAAGAAAGTAGAATTAAAGCAATTGCTTGTAGAAGTTGAAACTCATAGAAAAGATTTGGATGAATTGGATAGATGGTTTGTCATTATTTTATTTAGTATTTATGAAATGAATTTCAAAATATTATTTAAAAAGTTAGTAAATTTTTTGATGCAACTGGAATATAGTTTTTATTGAAATGTATATAAACTATATGTTTTCTTGCAGCATTCCAAATGCCATAGAATTTGGATGTTTTGTGATCAATAATCAAAAAGTACGAAAATTTTTGATGACCAAAAAACAACAACTTATAGACTTAGGTTTTTCTTCTTTTCTCTTGAAATTTAAATATAGTTTATGAATTTATTTTTTAATCCATAAAATAATTCTTGAATTCTATTTAAGTTGGAAATAATATTGAGTTAGTTATAAGTGTGTTCTTCATTTGCAAACTGTAGTTCTCTTGATGATTTCAAAAACTCCAAAAGACTTGGGCTTTAAAATTGGACACAAATTTGAGGCCATTGAAACACAACTAAAGACAAAAACAAATACTCCAGAAGATGTTGATGCTTTGAAACAAGCAATGGTGACTATGCCAATGAAAATACATGAGCTTAGTGGAGAAATTGAATCTACTGAGGTATAAATGTACATGTTAAAGCTCTTTATCATTTTTTTAATCATTTTTTTCATTGCTTCATAAATTTATATTGAAACACTACCTGTAATCCTAATTTAGAAGTTAACTACCAAAACATTAAAAATCATCATTGTTTTGTTCACTTTTTATGTTTTCAACATTTATTTTTAAATAAAATATTGATATATCAACAAAATTATTGAAATTAATATTAAGCAATTTAATTGAATAGAATATTATTTTATTTGGTTTTTTGTTTCAAACACACAATTTTTGAAAAGTTATTGCAATTGTACAAGCGAATAATTTGTTCATTGATATCTAATTTTAATTAAATCAAATAAACCAAAGAAAAAATTATATTTCAAATGACTATTTATACCTTTTGAATTTTTCACCCTTATTTGAGTCTTTGTTAACATTATTCTCCTCCCACCTATACAATCAATTTATATGTTTGTATTTCAAATTTCCTTACAATGATCTACATTTATCTTATTAGAATTTAGATATATGCAAATGGGAAAAAATCCTTAAATTGAAAAAATATATGTATTTAACAATCAAATAAGTCAACAAGAATTTGAAAAGAAATGTACTTTAATTCTATTCATAGAACTAAATATAAAAATGTTGAATATTATATATATATATATAATTGTAAATGATATTTGGTTTCAGATTTACTATCAATCTCTCGAAGGATTACAATTTTCACTAAATGATAACGATTTCACTCAAAAGTGGACTCTCTTAACTTGGCCTTTAAAGATTGAAAAACAAATGGAAAAAACTTTAAAGGTTCTAGCTAATGATAATGAGCGCTACCAAAAAGAAATGGAAGGAGAACAAGCATTATTTGGCAATCAGATGGAAAGTCTTGATACTGCTGTTACAAATTTTGTATCATTTGTTGATATGGAAAATGTAAGTTTTTAATCACTTCTATAACATTTGAAAGAAATAGTCGCTAATAGTAACACAAAGAAATTTTCAAAAATAGTCCAAAATAAATGAAAACATATACATATACATAGTTCAATTTATTGACTTTCAAGTTAAAGGAAGCCAAAAAAAAGACCGTTTGTCCTAATCTTATGATATTGATGTTAGTAAAGTACATAATATATAAAATTATAAGTTTAAACTACATGCAATTTTTTTATATCATTGTGTATTCCTTAACCAATAATTTTTCTTTATTAATCTTGATTAGGTCGATAGAATTGCCACTGATGCTCGTAATCTTAATAATCGGCTTAAAAAGGCTCAAGAACTAACACGTCAATTTAATTCAAGAGAACTTTTATTTGGAGTTGAAACAACCGACTATAGCCGATTGAAAGCAATTGTTGAACAATTTGCACCTTTTTTCTACTTGTGGGATACAGCTGAATCTTGGAAATCATCATACCAAAGTTGGATGAATGATCCCTTTGATACTTTGAATGCTGAAGAAATAGATGAAAAAGTCAATGGTTGGTTCAAGGGACTATTTAAAACACTTCATGATTTTCAAAAGCGTGAAATTGTATCTCAAGCTACATCTTGTGAACTCATCCGACAACAGGTGCACACAATGATTGATTCATGTTAATGATAAGAAAAGTGTAACCATGAGGCTCTCTCGTAGATTACTTTATTGCCCAATCAGACCCCACATCCCCACTCCAACCAAACACTAACTACGTTGAGCAGTGAGAATGTGGTTGTAGATAGGATTTAGAAACTCAAATTCTGAAACCAAATTCAATGTCACAATGACAATGACAACAAGCTCAAAAGAGGTGAATGCAGCCTTATGACTTAGCACATGCTTGGCTTCCCCCTCAAAAATCCACAACTGTCAAATCTAGCAATAAAAAATTCAACACCCCCTCGTGAATCCCTCCATCCATTGATAAAAAAATTTCTTGAAGAACCTGAGTCATCAATCTTGAAGTGGAAAAAGTTAGACCCCACTTTCTAGCTGCTAATTTTGATGTAGATACAATTATAGAATACATACAAAAATATATGGAAATTATATGGAAGTTATATGGAATACACACAAAATACAGATATGAAATACATTTAGCAATCCCATATATCCCATATTGAATGGAGTCCTAGTTGCTTCTTGAAAAATACAAATATGGGGCAAACGGGTGGGTGGGGTATTAAATTATTAAGCACATTTCTTGATTCCAAAGCTCTTTAGTTTAAGCTTAAATGAAAATTTATTTTGAGCTCATTGTGACACTTATGCCAATGAACTCAAAAGAGGGAGTAACTAACTTAAGTTACCTTACACTAGGTAAACTTCCCCATTCCATACCAAATGGGAGCAAACCCATTGTTGGCTAAACTATGTTAGACAATGGTGTACATTTTACAACTTGAATGTACACCACTAACATAATTTAGCCTAGCCCACAATGGGCTTGCTCCCATTTGATCCCGACATACCGTGAGAATTTTTTCTTATGTTGTTGTAATATTGTATTTGTGTTGTCAACTCCAGGTTGGTGATTTTAAGCCCTATTTACCATTGATTCATGGATTGCGGCAAGAAGGTATGCGAGAACGTCATTGGAAGACAATTTCAGATAACTTGAATTTACCTGTTCAACCTTCTCCAGAATTTACATTGACAAAAGCCTTAGACATGGGATTGCTCCATCACATAGATATCATTCAAGAAGTTTCGGAATTAGCTAGTAAAGAATTTGGTATAGAAATGGCTTTAAGAAAAATGCAACAAGAATGGATCCCTCTTGAAATGAAGGTTGATTTTGATTTTGATTTTGATTTTATTACTCAAATAGACCAATGAACAAAAAAATTCATTTCTTATTTGTTTTACAAAATCTTTGGACTAAATTATAATTTATGTTTTTGTAATTTATATTTTTAGAATTATTTATTTATTATTTATATATATTTTTAATTTAGAAAAACTTGTATTTTTGAATTTTGTAATTTCCATTTCTAAAATTATTGGGATTTTTTTAATTATAGTTCCTTTTTTTCAACTAACTCAATAATGTGATATTGCTATAGATATCACCATACAAAGAAACAGGAACATATATTATGAAGATTGAAGAATCCTATCTTCAACAATTAGATGATCATATAGTTTTAACACAATCAATAAGTTTTTCACCCTTTAAAAAACCTTTTGAAGATGAAATTGATAAATGGGAGGAAAATTTGGTTTTGGTATCTAATACTATCGAAGAATGGTTGAAAGTACAAAGACAATGGATGTACTTGGAACCTATTTTTAGTAGTGAAGACATCAAAACACAATTACCTATTGAAAGCAAAAGATTTGATAACGTAGACATGGTCTATCGCAAGGCTCTTAGTTCGGCCTTTTCAGCACCACAAATCATCAATTTTTGTTCTAATAAAAGGTTGCTTGATCAATTTATTGAATCAAATAGAGTATGGCATTAACTTCTATTGTGTTTGTTTTTCATTTTCTGTAAATTATGCAAAAATAATACCATTCAATAAATTTGAAGCATCTTTAGAAATTTAATGGTTGCATGGCATTATTGTATCATATTATTTTTATTGAAAACTTTATATTTGCAGTCTTTTTCTTAATATCTAATCATTGATGTTTATTTGCTTTGTATATAGCTTTTAGATTTAATACAGAAAGGACTTTCAGATTACTTAGAAACAAAGCGTTTGGCATTTAGTCGTTTTTTTTTCCTTTCAAATGATGAATTGCTTCAAATTTTATCACAAGCCAAAAATCCATTAGCTGTACAACCTCATTTACGTAAATGCTTTGAGGCCATTGATCGATTGGACTTTATGGAAGATTTAACAATTACATCTATGAATTCTGGGGAAGGAGAAAAGGTATATAATATTAATTTATTTTTTAGTAATGTCTCTTGAGAGATTGTTAATGTGTAGTTTAATGTTTATTGTTTGAAATAGTACATTTATCAAATTTTAAAATTTTGAATCCTATTTATAAAGATTAGAAATGGTATGAATTAATGCCCATGAATCATTCAATCTTTGAAATGTAGATTCCATTTCCAACAACAATGAGACCTCTTGGAAATGTTGAACATTGGTTATGTGAAGTTGAAATCAAAATGAGACAAAGTGTACATAGGCAGGTATTTAAATTTTGATATTATGAGATTCAATATTTTGATATTTTAATTTATTACAAGATCATGCATTCAAAAACAATTTGTGCTAAATTTATTCTTTTGTATAGTGTAAACATGCACTAGTGGCATATAAAGACACTCAAAGAACAATATGGGTCCAAAATTGGCCGGGCCAAATAGTTCTTGCTGGAAGTTCCACTTATTGGACAGAGGGTGTAGAAAATGGCATAAATACAAACACAATGCAAGATTTCTTTGATAATGTGCAGGTTGGTGCTTGAAACTTAAAAGACACTTGTCACAATTTATTAAGGAAGGCATGTTTTAAGGTTTATAGCATTATTATACATTTCGCTTATTATATTTTTTATGATGGAAGTATATAGTTGATAATTTTTTTAATAATAAATCATGATTATTTGTAAATAGAAAAATGAGACAATCTTGCCAATCGAAATACTTCAATGTCAATGTTTCAAAAATATTTTGGTCATGGAAGAAATTTTCAAACGTCATAAAATATTCAAAATATATTATTATCATTTGAAATTTTAAAATTTTGAGATTTGATTTTGTATTTCACATGATCTAATTATTTTGGATAATATATCCACAGGTAGCTCAATTATTGGATTTAACTGATCTTGTTAGAAAACCTCTCACTATTCTTGCTCGCTTAACTTTAGGAGCTCTTATTGTCATAGATGTACATGCACGAGACGTAGTACAACAACTTATTAACGAAAAGGTACAAAATAGAATATTGCAAGTAAGACTTTCATACTCTAGATTGTCAAGTACAATTTGTTGAGTATAATTATAATTTTTATTATTGCAATTAGATGAATTTGGTACAATATGGTATGGATTATAATTTCTAATAGTTATATAATGTGAAAATTACAGACAAAAGCAGTTACGGATTTTGAATGGGTTAGTCAATTGCGATACTATTGGGAAAATGATGGCCTTTGGGTGAAGATGGTCCAAGCATCTCTTTTATATGGCTATGAATATCTTGGAAATACCCCTCGATTAGTAATTACTCCTCTTACTGATCGTTGTTATATGACACTTATAGGTGCTCTTCATCTAAATTTAGGAGGGGCTCCAGCTGGTCCAGCTGGAACTGGAAAGACTGAAACAACAAAAGACTTAGCAAAGGCTCTAGCTAAACAATGTGTAGTATTTAATTGCTCTGATGGATTAGATTACCTTGCCATGGGAAAGTTTTTTAAAGGATTAGCTAGTAGTGGAGCATGGGCTTGTTTCGACGAATTTAATCGAATTGATCTTGAAGTTTTGTCAGTTATTGCACAACAAATTTTAACTATACAACTTGCTATTCAACAGAAATTAAAACGATTTATTTTTGAGGACACTGAAATTTCATTGGACCCTTCATGCTCTGTCTATATTACCATGAATCCTGGGTTTGTCAAATTCTTTCATCTTTTACATACAAAATAAACTCTTTCATCTTTAATATATGTAAATTCCACACCTACATAAACTCATAAATTGCAATTGATTCAGTTATGCAGGACGATCTGAATTACCAGATAATTTAAAAGCTTTGTTTAGGCCATGTGCAATGATGGTCCCTGATTATGCACTTATTGGAGAAATTAGTTTGTTTTCATTTGGTTTTCGTAATGCCAAACCTTTAGCAGCTAAGATGGTTACTACTTTCAAATTGTGCTCAGAACAATTGTCTTCACAAGTAAAATAATTCACTCAATTTTACAAACCAAAAAACACATCCAATTTGTATAAATATATAGACATATTTAAAATAGGAATCTTTGCACCAATCAAAATTTTAAGTTTTAAAGTTTTCATTATCAGATCAAATGCTTATTTTCAAGGATCATTCTTCAATGGATTTGAATCAAATATCAAATAATAAATGATTCTATAATGTAAATTTCTATTTAAAAATTGTGGAAGCATTCTTCTTCTATTATAATATTTATTTGTTGGAGCAAAAATTGAATTGTTTTTTACTTGTAGGATCATTATGATTACGGAATGAGAGCTGTAAAGAGTGTCATTACAGCAGCAGGAAACTTAAAACGTGCATATCCTGATGAAAATGAAGATGTTTTGCTACTCCGAGGACTTAGAGACATCAATGTTCCAAAGTTCTTGACTCAAGATCTACCTTTGTTTGCTGGAATCATCACTGATTTATTTCCAGGAGTAGTGCCTCCAGCAATTGTTTATGATGATCTTTTAGATGCTCTTTCAAGGTGTTGCCTTAAAGTCTATATTCAACCTGTAGCAACGTTTACAGACAAGGTGATTTACAATTTCAAAGTATCAAATATTTTTTTCATCCCTATTTGCTAAATCATGTCAATTACTAGTAGCACATAATTTGCACTTTTGAAAATGCTTCATTAAAAAAAAGTGTGTTGTTGCTTCATGCTATACTTGGATGTAAATTCTAAATGCATTACAAAGAATTATTTTAAGGCCTCTCTATATAACAAATATAAACTATGTTATTTGAAATTTAACTAGATTTTACATTCAAAACTTCAAACATATAACAAATAAAAACATAAGATTCTAATTGTATTAAAAAGTGGTACCATTTCTTCAAATATTTTAAATTTTAATTGAAAACATATGTGCAGATTATTCAATTGTACGAAACAACCTTGGTAAGGCATGGGCTCATGCTTGTAGGTCCTACAGGAGGTGGAAAGACTTGTAATTATAGGGCTCTTGCAGGAGCCATGTCTTTGTTGAATGTGGAAGGTTCAATAAAATATGAAAGGGTTCATATTCTAAACTATTGATGGTTGTGGTTTAAATAATGTAGATTGAGACATCATGTAACTCCATATTTATCAAGCATTTTAGTCTTAGGTTCAAGTAATAGCATGGTTAAAATTAAACATTCTTGTATACATTTGGTTTGATTTATACTTATATATGTTAAGTGAATTTTTTTCAAAAATAAAACAAAAGATAATTGAACAATATGTTGTAAACACCACCAAACTAATTATTACTAATATTTTTAGGTTAGAATTGCTTGCTTGAATCCAAAATCTATTTCTATGGGTCAATTATATGGAGACTTTGATGAAAATACCCATGAATGGACTGACGGAGTCCTTGCTTGCTATATGAGAGAATTAGTTGAAGATACCTCATCAGCAAAGAAGTGGTTGATGTTTGATGGGCCTGTAGATGCTATTTGGATTGAAAATATGGTAAAGTGATATCTTTCAATTTAAGTTAAAATTTACTGAAATTATTTATGATTTTTGCATAAATTTATAATACTATAAGAAAATGGTTTCTTTTATATAATCAAATAAGATTGTGGTAGTTGCAATACAATTTTTTTTCACAAACTTTTAAACATTTTCTTTTCATATATTTTGTCTACATAATATAATATTAAAGAAATAATTTCTTACGTAGTTCTAAAAACAACTAATATGTCGGATAAAGTTTTCAAAGGTATTATATAGAGTAAACTTACCATTGACCACACACATCCAAAAACCACAGAGCAACTATTGCCATTTACCGAATACTAACCACATGATGCAACTACTAATTCAATTGTGATGGGAACAAAATTTTGTATCACCACCCAATGACCGCACACTACGCGGTGAAGGGTTGCAAGGACTTTTTAACTAGATTTTAGCTTCATCACGCGGTGAAGGGATTTTAGCTTCTTTTTGCATCCTATTTTTTTAAGGGGAATCTTAACATGACATTTAATAATCACACCAAATTTCAAAACATAAAATTCTCTATATTTAGGTAGGTAAGTATTTGAATTGTATCTGTGTAGTGATTGGCAAGTTTACTATATATTTTTATTCAGATTTGAAAATTTCTAATTTTAATATTTTCAAAACCAAAAGGGGAAAATTTTAAATTATCCCAAATTTTCAAATTATTATATGTTTTTATTTTTATTAAATATTTTGAAAGGAAAAAAACCAATAAGCCCAAGTGATAATACTTTAATCTTTTTTTTACATTTTAGAAGTCGTTAAGACACTACTTAAGCCCTTAACCCCTAAATTTTCAAGGCACCATATTATGGTGTCAACTAAACTTTGAAATTAAATGAAATATTTGAAAAGTATTATTTTTGAAATTTATATTTTTCTGAAATACGTTTCAAAATCTGAATTAAGTGTCAAAAATTTGATTTTGAAAAAAATGTTTTTGATTTTTCTATTGAAGATTTTGTGCAAAGGTATCTATTGCAAATCTTGATTTTTGAGTGATAGAGGCTCTTAGAGATAAGTACCAATCAACCCTTTTATTTTACTTTATGAGAAAGTGCCAAGATGGCAATTACTTAAAATTTGGTGAAGCATTGTATTTCAATATTCATCCATCTTCCAAACCAAAAAAACACTTTTCAATCATATTTATACACTTCTTCGTCTGAATTTGGTGAATTCATCCATATTTTTTAAAGAAATGGAAAAAAATTTAGTGAAAAAAGATTACTTTCCATTGGCAAAGAGTAGACATTTATTTTGAGATGGTGCAATTTGTCCCCATGGTGCCCAAATAAAAGGGCACATACCAACTAAATTGGATCTTGGGGGGATAATTACATTGGAAATTCATTAGAAAAAATTGTAAAGTAGATTTTGAGAAGTTGTAAATTGATTATGGTTATATACATCATGTCCTTTGACCTCATATTTATTTTATGACCTCAATTTCAAATTTGACATGAAAAAAAGGGGATACTAGATTTCAAATAATTTTTTAAGTTTTAATATTCTCTTGATCAAACATTCTAATCTTTCAATCTATAAAGGATAACATTAAATGAAATCCACCTACTCTAAGGGTTGCAAGTTCCTATGAATTCCCCCAAGTTCTCAGACTGTGGGAACTCAGCCACAACATTCAGCCACATCAGATAATAATAATAAAATGAAAATTTTCAAAATATTCTTTTGGTTTTTCATATTTTAAAATGAATATTTTTTAAATTGTGGCCTGAACTAGTTGGTTCCCAGCATGGAGAACCAACCTGAAACGGCCCTTCAGTGTTGCTAAAAAACATCTAATGTGTTGTATTTTCTTATCTTGTATGATCTACAACACATCTTCACTGAATTTGTGTAGTTACAATTTCAGAAAAATTGATAAAACTTGTCAAAATTAGGTTTCTTTGTTAAGTTTTGAGTCAACTCTATGAAGCTCAAAAAAGGTCTTGGGCTTTTAGGGGTTTAGGACCATAACATTGTTCAAATTTCTAAAATTTCAAAGAATATTTCAATGATGACTTTTTGAAATATGATTTATAGGATCATATATATTTTTTAATTGTTGAATAACTACCTAAAATGAAAATTCCTTCTAAACTTAATTTTGCAATGAATGTAAGTTAAATGTTGTACGATATTTCTCTTCTAAGTTTAAAATGATAAATTACAATTATTGTTTTTTTATTAAAAAAATGATTTCAATTATTCATTATGTTCGATTCGGAGCTGAAAAAGTTACTTTCTGAGTTGAAACATCTTGTGTTCTTTATACTGTCTAAAGAAAAATTGCAAATCAAAAACTTGATTTTTTTGATTTGGTTGCCTTGATCTCCTGTTCGTAATTAGAACATCTGGTCCTAACTCCATAACTCCATAAGGTGTTAAATACCTTCATTTTGTAATGTTTTGAAAACTAAAAAGGAGAGTTGATATATGAAAATTTTCACAGTGATTTCATTTCAAAATTACCCTTCAACAAACAAGAAATTTTCAAAATTTTACCATTGATGTGAAATTTTAATTCTGATTTTTTTTATAATAGAAAATTATAACATATTGTTGTGAAATTCTTATTACAAGATTTTGAGAAATATTAAAAAAATTGGTATATCATTTTCCTAGTATGTATAATGTAAGTTTTAAAATTTTGAGAGTTTAATATATAAATATTCAATTCAACATATTATTGAATTGAATTCATTGATTTGGCATAATTTGGTATTATAATTTCTATTTCTATTACAGAATACCGTATTAGATGACAACAAAAAGCTTTGTTTGGTGAGTGGCGAAATTATTCAAATGTCCAACACCATGACCATGATGTTTGAAGTTGAAGATTTGGCTGTAGCATCCCCAGCCACTGTAAGCCGTTGTGGCATGATTTATATGGAACCTCATGCCCGTGGATTTCAACCCCTTTTAGATTCCTATATTCAAAAACTTTCAAAAGATTTGAAGCAAGTTGGAGAGCAAACTGTACGAGAATTATTTTGGAAAGTGTGTGAACCAGCAATTAGACACGTCAAAAGACAACTGAAACAAACAGTAACAACAACGGAGGATAATATGGTCCTGGCCACATTCAATATAATGGATTCTCTAATTGTTGGCTTCGTAAAAAATGATGGAAGCAATCTAAGTAATGAGGACAAGATGCAAGCTAAGCAGGTAAACAATTATCCATACCTTAAGTGATTAAGTTGTTTGTTTGTTTGTTTGTTTGTTTGTTTGTTTTATTTAGTTTGTTAACCCCTAAAATACCCAAGGCCTATTTGGAGCTTCTTGAAATTTGCTCTAAATTGAACAAAAAGTCAACATTTTCAAAAGTTGTACCAATTTTTTTTGAATTGTAACCGTACAAATTCAAACTAGACATGTTAGAGATCACATAGGAAAAGAAACCATAACAATATCACTTACAGATTGAAAGATTATAATGTTTGATCACAAGGGTGTAAAAACTATGAAAAATTTTCAATTCACTTTTTGTATGTCAACTCTAAAAATTTGGTCACTAAAAAAATATGAGGTTGTAGGGCCTAGCATGCACAACCCTAATCAATTTATGGTTTTTCAAAATCTATTCTACAATTTTTTTTAAATGAATTTCTAATGTGATTTTGCCTCCAAGATCTAGTGTATTTGAAGCTCATTTCCAAGAGCCCGCAACACTATGGGAAGTCAAGATTGCACTAGGTATCCTTGCACAAAATCTTCAATAGAAAAATCATAATCCTTTATTTTTAAGATCAGCTTTTTAATCCTAAAACTAGACTTCAAAAAGAATTCTCCAAAAATATAAACTACTAATAATAGCAATTTGGTTGGATTTTACTTAACTTCAAAGTTTTCAAAACACTACATTTGGATGCCTTGGGCATTTAGAGGTTAAGGTGAAATCTTTGAAGCCCCCAATTGTGTTCTTTGTACTATCAAAAAGCTCTCATCAAGGAGGGCTAAGGTAGACCAACCTATTACCATCCTGATTCGCAATCTGAGTGTATTAGAACCAACTCTAGGAGGGGCACATATTTTTTAGAGGTGTGCGCATGTTTCACGAATCAAGTGGAATTATAATTTTGTGATAAAAATTATAATTTCTATGAATTTCTAAAGTAGTCTGTCCTAAATTACAAAACCGCCACTAGACTAGAGTCATAAATGTCCTATCCTAAACCTATAACTGCCATTACATGTACCTATTAGCACTTGAGTATCCACCAATCAAAAGCTAACACGTTACCCAAGTTGGAATTAATGCACTGAAATTGTCAAAATAGTGAATGGATTTGGGTCAGTTTTATGGTGGAGATGGGACCAAAAATAGGATGGTGGTTATAGGGAGCTGGTGGAAATGGGCTAGTCTAACTTATATGGGCTTTGTTTTGTGGCGTTTTGACTCATAGAAGAAAATATATTGAATTTCAAAGTTTTTTATGAATGAAAAAATGAGATAATTATTTTTACTTTTGTTTTATTATACTATGGCAACATCACAAGGCATACTAGTTTTGTTTTGTGGTGTTTGAACCTATGGTGTGAAAGTTATAGATTTTTGAGTTGTTTTTGGATCTTAAATTATAAAGAAATACTTTCACTTTTATTTTGATTGTAGCAATGGCACATGGCACACTAAATCTTTTATGCCTTCAATTAGGTCATTTGTTTGTTTTGCATTCTTGGCATAGTTGTTCATCCAAACCATTCGACAATATGACGAACATGACGTCCAACATGTCTAGTAGACCCCCTTGTCCTACTAATAAAGTTGATTTTAAGGTTGATTTTCAAATAAAGCACTCTCTATTTTTAATCTTGACAAGTAGAAGTTTCATTTTATTCTAGTGTTTCAATTTACTAAACACTTATTACATTCTAAATTTTGGGTCATAATTAAAACATAATTATAAAATTGTCTCACCTATCTTACAGAACAAATATGTCTAATAAGAGCTATACTCGCCTTATATGACATGTGTCATCAGACGAACAACACAACACTTGGACCCTAAATTGTGTGCAATGGAATAACACTAATTCTTGGTACGGATAAAAAAACTCTTTGCAAAGAGGGATGCATGAACTTTGTTTTGTGACATTTGGACATAGTGTGAAAGTCATAAAATTTTGTGTTATGGCCAGCCAACATCACAAGGCTACACAAGTATATATTGAAGCATTGGTTGTTGATATTAGTTGTAAATGTTTGTCTAGATGCTTTCAGGCTACAAATATTCTAAAAATCCAATCACTATTTTTGTAACTTGTACACTTTGCTATGAAGTATAGGCTTTGTGAAATGTTTCATCTTTATAGATTATATATTTAGATTTTAGTTTCTATGAAATTTTGTATTTAGATAATTAAATTGAATTTTTAATGTTAATTACTTTTCTTCTAATTTGTGAGAAAATTAGAACTCATAATTGTAATAATCAATTTTAACTTTTAACTAATAAAAAAAACTTCGAACCCTTTTTTGGAATGTTGAATCAATATTTAGATTTTTCAAAAAATAGAAATCTAAAAGTAATCTAAAAACATAAGGTCTATGCGTAAGAAAATTCATTGCATATACATTTTGTTTAAGTATTTATGATGTAATCCTTGTTCATCGTCTAGCCAAAATCTATCTCGAAACAATTTTCAAAGAAGATTTTCAAATCCCTAAATCTTCACAATACAACTTTTTTAGATTAAAAAACCAACCACTGTAACTTATGCACACATTAAAATTAACATTATCATACTCATATATTTCATTACAAAACATGTTTAAAGATGATAATTGAAGCAATAATTTCTCCAAGGTATATATACACAACATGCACTAAAATTCTAGTCCTAATTCTAAAGCCATTGAAGTATCTATAGCTTGAAAATGTCCATTTACAACAATCTTACCTTATCATAATTATTAATAATCCACTATAAAATGATACTCCATTTCCAAGAGATTATTCTAGAGTTGTCCAAAATAAAGTGTTTTAAAATATTTGAATAGATTTTGTTCCAAATGTTTTATTTTTTTAAAATAGTATATTTTAGATCATTTTCAAATCAAGTTCAATAGATTTATAAGGAATTCATCATCTTCTAGGATGCTAATCTTATACTTACTAGAATATTCAAGAAAAAATTTGAATGATTTGAATTTACTATGAGTTTTTGAAAAATAATCAATAATAGTTGTATTATAGATAACAAAGGATTATTATATTTGTGAATTATATTATTTGATATAGTTATAAATATTTGCATTACAGGTTAATTTATGGTTTTAAGATGCTTAATTTAGTTATGTATATTCTGCAAAATGCAATTAAAATAGTATCAATTGTTATATCACCATACCCAAAATTGGATATATATTTGCCATTGCATGAAGAAATTGAATTTAAGAAAGCCTCCATTTGATTTATTCATATTTAACTATAAGAATATGACATCTAATTTTGGCTTTTGGGTTCTTTAAAAAAATTCAAGAACATCCAAATAATTCAAATTTATTTACCTCTAGGAGTCTAGCCTACAAAATTAATTGACTAACCAAAAAATCCAAGGAATTTTATTTTATTTTATTTGAAATGAATTATTGAATAAAATAATATAAATGAAAAAATAAATCTAAATCTAAACAAAATTGGTTGATTTTAGATCCAAAAGAATTTATCTATTTAATGGCAAATTACAAATTACAATTTCAATTTACAATTACAATTTCCAAAGTTTAGAATCATCTTTAGAGTGAATTTAACACAACAACATGGAAACCTTAAATTTAATCTTTTCTATTAGAATTGTCTTTGTAGTAAAGAGAAATTTCAAAAATCCATGTAGTTGGCTCTTCTATTTTTCTAACCAATGTTTGATAAAGAAAATTGGAACCAAAATGATAAAATTTCCTTATAGAATTGATTGGAATTGAGTGTTTTTAATTCTTACAATGATTTAAAATAAATTCAACTTCTACTTATAAAATCTTTAAATATTTTTATCTTATGAATTATAGAAAATTCATTGGGGTAGGGGGACATTTTTTAAATTCAAGAAGTTAGCTAACAAACAATTTTTGGTTTTAAATCTTACTCATTTTTGCAAATATTTTGTAGTTCAAAGATTTTCTCTAAAAGAATTTTGAAAAATCTAATATACCATACAAATGTTAGAGGATAAACAAGAATCTACAAATATAGAAATGGATGAATTAAACAAATTTATGCATTTGAGACATTTATAAGCTCATTCATTATTCAAAGTTTGAATGCCAACATGCAACATGGCAAGCTAAATGGTCAAGTCCAATTTTTCAATCCATTTTTAATTCTTGATTTTCAGATATTTTTTAGAAGTTATTAATTGCACATTTTTAATTTAAATCTGGAGATTTATGAAAGGTGAAAGAAAAGTATGAATGAATCATATATAATTAAATAAAAGACATCATTTTAATTTCATATGGTGATGCATTGGTCTCATGCAATGTGATAGTAAGGATGATTTTGAGAAGATTGTATTCACTTGGAATATAAAATCCTATAAACTAGAGAATCAAATTTGCCCTAAAACCAAAAATTGAAGTCAAATCCTCAAATTTGGATGGTTGAGTATGAATAAATGAATTACTCAAAATTCAATTGACTATTTCGCATGTATATAGGTTCTTGAACCACTCTTTATATTCTCTATTGTATGGAGTATTGGAGCAAGTTGTGACAATGATGGACGAATAAAATATGATACATATATGCGAGACTTCATATCTCATGTTGATTTAAAGGAACCACCTCCTAATGAATGTAGTTTATTTGGAGCTCGCTACAATATTCAAACTTTTGAATGGGAGGAATGGTTTAATACGATTCCAACTTTCAAATGTGACCCCAATCAACCATTTGCAGAATTAATTGTCCCAACTGTGGATTCTATAGGTTACAAATATGTTGTGCATCACTTAATAATGATCTTTAAACACATATTGTGCGTTGGTGAAACGGGCACAGGCAAAACATTAATAGTACGAGACAAGATGCTCAAGTATCTAGATCAACAATTTATACCAATGTTCATCAATTTTTCAGCTCGGACTGGTGCAAATCAAACACAAGTAAAACATTCGTCATTCATAATTTCTTCCAAAAATTTGAAATGATCATATAATCATTCCATTAAAATAATGATAAGAGTCATCCGTTATATTGAATTAATAAAAATAATATATAGAAAATATTTTAAAATATATAATTTATTAATAAATTGATAATTTTTCCAGGATTTAATTGATTCAAAGACAGAAAAAAGACGAAAGGGCATATTCGGTCCTCCAGCATTGAAAAAATATGTCATCTTTGTAGATGATGTGAATATGCCTCAAAGAGAAAAGTATTTTGCCCAACCACCCATTGAAATCTTACGACAATGGATGGACCACGAGGGTTGGTATGATCGCATACCTCCGTGCGCATTTCGAACTTTGGTTGATATTCAATTTATTGGATGTATGGGACCTCCTGGTGGAGGTCGTAATCCTGTAACTATGCGTTTCTTGCGACACTTCAACTTCTTGTCTTTTACAGAAATGGCTAATGAAAGTTTATTTTTAATCTTCTCTACTATTTTAAGTGCAACTTTAACTAGTACATTTAATAAAGACGTTCAAAGTTGTAATGAAGGTATTGTAAATGGAACAATAGAAATATATAATACTATTCGACAAGAACTTCTTCCAACTCCTGCAAAATCACATTATACATTCAATTTACGAGATCTTAGCAAAGTTATTCAAGGAGTACTCAGAGCAGACCCTGCAAATTGTAAAGAAAAAAGAGTGATTATTTGTCTTTGGGTGCATGAAGCTATGAGGGTCTTTCAGGTTTATGATCTTTATTATTTCATTTTGAAACTATTTTTGGATATTTATCACAACACATTTTAATTTTTATAAATTTCGAAATTCTAATATTATTAGCTATCATCAATGCCAATAAAGTATATGAGCAAGACATTCATTTTACTTAATTTTATTGTTATTCGTCATAAAATATATTAATATCTAGTGTTCAATGTAATTATAGAATTTTGTTTCAAAATAATTTTCTTTTTGTCTTGGAGACAGTTGACACTATAGGCAAAATCTTCACTCACCCTTTTGTCGTCAAGCGAGAATTTCTTTAATAGTCCATGCAAAATCGAGTGCAAAATCCTCTTCATTTTTAACTATGTAAAGTCTTTACATTCTAGCTTGTTGCCAAATCCCTTGTGACTCTAGATTGGAAAGTCTAAATTTTATTGCATATTTTTGTAAATAAAAAAACACTCAAATTTGTTCATCCTTTTAACCCCTAAAACTCCTTCATGTTTAGAGGCCCTAAATCCCTAATACTCATCTCTAGAGCAAGGTCAAAATCATCATCAATATTTATTTTAAACAAATCCAACCATAGGATCTTTTGATTAACTTGTTCATTTCAACGATACTAGCACGTGAACATAGAGGCATGAGCATACGAAGCCTTGAACCTAGTTGTAGATGTATACCTACAACCATTTCAAGGGGTTTATAACATATGTACCTATATTATAAGTACACTATAATATGGAAAGAGTCTATAACATAGGTACCTCTAATATAGACACCTAGAAGCATAGAAGGTGTCTATAATATAGACTCTTAGGCTCAAAAACTCATAGATTTTATAGACACCTAGAAGCATAGAAGGTGTCTATAATATAGACTCTTAGGCTCAAAAACTCATAGATTTTATGCTCACATGCTAGCACTCCCGCTTTTCTAGCTCTTCCAAAATGTGAAATTTTGTCTTTCAACTTTTTTAGAAAGAAACAAGTATATCCTATAACTTTGTGCATTTTAGTCAATATGTTGGAAAATGGGTTGAAAACATATAAAAAAATTTAACCAAAAAAACTTTCATATTCATTAAAAACAATCATAAAGCAAAAGGTGCCACTAAATGAAATATAAAACTAATATGCTAATAACTTTTGGAAGAATTTGAGAATTGTTAACCCCAATGGTGACAATGATCTAGTAAAAAATTAGTGTCCAAAGGCCATATTTGTTGAAATGAGACAATTTGCAGTCTCTATATTATCCTTGACCCTACATTTAGATGATAATAAGTGTCCAATATTGAGAAAATTGAGAAATTAGAGACTTTAATATATTAATACATTTATAAACCTTTGATTTTGTACATGTCGATTTGTTTATATATATTTGATTCTTTAGAATGGTCTCCCATAGAATGGGGCTCAAATCTCCAAACATGCATTTTCTCTTAGATTAACAAATATGTCCTTTATTTTTATTTTTATTTTTAAAATTTCAAAATTGATAGAAAACTTTACATGTTCTTTCTATTTTCATCACTTGCAAAATAAAACTCATCATTTTTACCTTACTGTTTGGAATTGAATGGTTCACATATTTTTGAGTAGATATTAATCTATACAACCTCCAAAAAATAATTCATATTTTTTATGATGTATTTTTTGCTACTTAGTTTGACATTGAAACCAAAAAGAATTATTTCAAACTTTTGCAGTATTTACCAAAATGACATGAAACAAAGATTTACATGTATAATATGACGAGTAGCATCCATTCTAGAAAGGTTCTGCAAAAGAATTCAAATTATAAAGTGAATAGAGCCTACCCAAATTCTCACAAAGCCCAAGTGGACTCCTTGGCTCTTTAGGGGTTAAGAAATATTAAATTATTGTATTTATTTTAGAGGCAATGAATACCAAGGAATTCTCCTTGGACAAGCATCCACATCAGTCCAAAAACACTTCATTAAAAAAGAAAGACCAAATTTTCTTATTTTTTAAATTTAAATTTAATTCCCTATGCAAAGGAAAACTTTTTATTACATAATTTTTTGCAATTTCTTTCAATTTGTTAGGCTATGAATCATATTACAATCCATTGCTAATTGACTTTCAAAATCTTATGCCAGATATCAGAAATCAACTTATTTTGTTTCGGACATTTTGAAAATCAATCAATAATTTGGGATTATCATATTTAAGTTAGGCATTTTAACAATATGAATTGACTTTGACCTTAAAAAATGATAATCGAGTTGTTGATACTTTTCCAAAAGTATAGATGAGTCCATCTACAACTCCTTGTCCCCTTCTCTTTAGTTCCCTATTTTGAGTGTTTTTCCCCTAATTTTTATTGTCTTGAATTAATAAAGTTATTTTTCATGAAAGTTTTGGGATACAAGAATAGTGTGGGTAGGAAATTCCAGGTGAAACAATGCAGGGGTTGGTTTGCCCATTACCCCATCCTTGCTCTCGGATATAAAACAAATTTATTGGTGGTGATAAATTAATGTGTAATCATAATGCCACGTGTCAATGTTTTATTGGTTGATTATATAAATATATCAAACATGTGAAAAATGAGAAAATAAAATTGAATAGTTCTAAAGATTCTTTTAACTTGTTTATTTTAAAAATTTGGATGGAAAATCTTTGAGACCAAATATTTTTTGCCTTATAGGTTAGACCACTATAATACTTTGTAAGTATGCCTATTTGACTTGGGAGTTCTAAATATTTCAACTGCCATCGAATGAACCAAAAATATACCAAACCTAATAATATAGATTGAGTAGAATATTAAACATTATTTTAGAATTCTAATTAATTAAAAAATATAAATTACTAAAATGTATAAATACAAAATAATAAAACTACCTTATTTTTGTACAAAAATATGTCATTTTAATAGTTCATGTTTTTTTAAATTTATTCATATTTAATTTTTTAGTTCTATGATTAAAAGTTTTAATTATAAGATTTTGTTTGTGTATATTTGTATATATTTATTAAAATTATAATTTAATTCTTTGACTTGAAATAGGATCGATTAATTAATAATGAAGACCGAGTGTGGTTTAGAAATAATGTAACAAAACAATTGCAAGCTAGGTTTCAATTATCATGGGAATTCATGTTTGAAAAATCAGAGCGACTTATGTTTTGTGATTTTCTAGTTCCAGGAATGGAACCACGTATTTATGAGCAAGTAATTTTTGAAATATCATAATTTAAGATGTAATTATTGATTAAAAATTTATTCAGATGAAATTCTACCAAAAAATCGCCTAGTAGTGATGGTGATTTAATAAATTCAATGTAAGAAAAATTTATAATTTCATATCATAATTTACATGAAAAGGAAATATTAAAATTATTCAGCTATTCGTATTGATTTATAGGTTGAGGATCTTCCAGCCCTTCAAAAAGTTGCAGAGCTATATTTAGAAGAATATAACAATGTAAGTAGTGCTCCTATGAAATTAGTTTTGTTTTTGGATGCTATTGAGCATACATCACGAATATGTCGTATTATTAGGCTACCACTTGGTAATGCTTTACTACTAGGAGTTGGAGGTAGTGGCAGACAAAGTTTAACAAGGTTAGCTGCATTTATGGAGGAATATGAATGCTTTCAAGTAAGTGTGAATAGCAACAGTAACATTTTGGGTGATATAATGATGAAATTTAATATATGATGTAAATATCCAATTTAGAGAAAAAATGAACAATGAAAATATTATTAGAGTATCAAATTTTTAACTATAAGTTTCTTCAAATGAACACCGATGTAGGTTGAAATTGCTAAAGGTTATGGTAATAATGAATGGAAAGAGGATTTGAAGGTAGTCTTGATGAAAGCTGGTATTGATGATAAACCAACAGTATTTTTATTCTCAGACACGCAAATTATATATGAATCATTTTTAGAAGACATCAATAACATTTTGAATTCTGGAGAGGTAAATATATAAAATCCATATTCAATTTTTGAATTCATTTGCAAAAAATTTAGCACTTTGATTGCATATAAGTAAAGTGATTAATTGAAGTGAAAAAGAAAGTTGAATATTCAAAATTATATTTAAATACTTAAAATATAATACATTTATAAAAAATCAATAAAATAAGAAAAAAATTACAATTTTTTTATATCTTCAATAATTTATTGTTAACAATTAAGCTAAGAATGATATTCATTGTATAAAAAATAAATCTTTTGTAAATAGACTATGCAATTTTGCTTACTTCTCTTAGAGGTATAGTTGAATAATTAATGATAATGTATTCTTTAAATATTTATAAATCCTAATAAATATTTAAAATTTTCAGTACTATAAAATTTCAATTTTCAAGGTCACGTGTAGAATTTTGAATTACAAGTCTACTTATAGCATATAGGGAATTTGCATGGTATAGTGCACTTGTTTTTACATTGCATTGAACTAATTTTTATTGTTTTTCAAGATTTTGAAATTTTCAAAGCATCACCTATTAAATTTTTACTTACTATTTTGTAAAGTAATTTTTATGTAGATAGAATACCTCATCAATTATTTTTTTCAAATGTAAAATTTTCTATTTTTAAATATTTTTAATGATCCATTGGATAATTGACCAATATGACATACACTACCCTTGATGCACTCCAAAATTCAAAAAAAGAACAAAGAAAGAAAGGTTGTGAATGAAAATCATAGCTCTAAATATCTATAATAGACAAATATGTAGAATGAAACCTTCAAATATTTAGATTTTTCCCACAATGTTTTTTCATATGATTTATTTTACCTCTAAATTAAAAACTTTTTTGATGATTAATTTTTTGTTGTCCAATGTGGTTTAGGGTTAACTTTCTATATTAAAAACTCATGTACAAAATTCAATTTGGGAGTTCTTAAACCTCAAAATATTGTTAAATTAGAGGTCTCAAAACTATATATCTTTAGAATAATTTATTTTGGAAAATTAAAACTTTCATTTTATCTAAATTTATACATAAGCCTAAACTTGGTCTATTAAGTTTTATAAAAATGAAATTCTAAAATTTTGTAAAAATGGTTTGAAATCAAAATTTTATCAAAATTGACAAGAGTACACGTTGAATGTGCAAGAGCACACAAAGAGTTTGTTTAGGGGTGATTGCAAGAAACACCTGTCCTATTTTGTGTCACATGGTGTGTGCTGATTAGTTTTTTGCCTACAACTTTTGTGTTTTGGCTCCAAATGACTCAAGATTTTTAAAGAAGGTACTCATGAATATGATATACCTTCCCTAATTTTTTCATAATTTCCAAAAATAATTTACTATCCAAAAATAGACCCCAATTCAATGTCACAATTGCCAATTTGGAGGTTTTTAGTACTATTCAGAACCAAAAAAACCATATTTTGAGCTGAAATTTGGATGAGATGGTCTTCTAGTAGACTTGTAGCTTTCTGGGAGAGAAATTATTAAAATAGTTAATTTTTTGTGGTGTGGAAGTCTACAAAGTGAGCTTCTTTCTGCTTGCATTTTGTAACATATAAAATATTGTTTTGGTGGGTTTTTTGGTGAATGACCATCTCCATAGGGTTGTTGCAAATGGACACTTTTTATTTTGTGTCTTTATTTATTTTTACTATTTTTCCTTAATTAAAACATCAAGGTATGTATTTTCTTGAGATTGAGCACTTTTCTAGTTCTCCTATGTAGAGAATTTTTCTATGAAATTCCTTCCATGGGTACCTTCATCTTAAAGGTATATACATTAATCATATTTTTTTAATTTAAAAAAAATTAAATTTCTCATTTTAAAGTACTTCCCAAAAAATCAGCAAAACGCAACAAATAGGACAGGTGTTTCTTGCAATCACCCTTAGGAACTAAAAGGCCATAGCTTTCAAACCCCCTTCAATCTTAATTCAATAAAATGTGCTCAAATAGAACATTATTTACAATTATACATTGCTAGATTATAAATTTACATAAAATTTTACAATTTGAATTCATCATATATTAAAGAATTAGAGTTTATAATAGCAATAATATTAGGTACCTAATTTGTGGAAAAATGAAGATCAAGATGTAATAGCAAATGCTATGAGACCTGTTCTTTTAGCTAAAGGCATGCAAGTTACGAAAATAGCAATGGCAACAGAATTTTTGAATCGAGTTCAAGCTAACTTGCATGTTTGTATAGCCATGAGCCCAATTGGAGATGCATTTCGTACACGATTACGTATGTTTCCATCCCTTGTAAATTGTTGTACCATTGATTGGTTCAGTGAATGGCCACAAGAAGCTTTACTCTCTGTTGCTATAAATTTTCTTACAGCAACAGGAATGCTTGCAGACCATGAGGTAAACTTGTGTTTTGGCATATGAATTTCAAAGATTCTAAAAAATTCATTTTTTCCATTAAAATGTATTTGATTGAAGTAACTTCAAATAATTATATAAGTGTTCAATGTAAATTATTGACAAATTATAATAATGTAAATCCAGTATAATTTTTTAAATCAAGTGTTTCATTAGTGTAATATTATTTTTCAACATTATAATTTTAATATTTCTATTAAATAATCTAGTATTAAATATCTATAATAAAATAGGTAGCAAATATTATACAAGTATGTGTATTTATCCACCAATCCGTAGAAAAAAAATCAAAGGAATTCTATGAAGAACTTAGAAGATTCAATTATGTAACACCAACAAGTTACTTGGAACTTCTCATGTGTTTTATTAAGTTGTTGAGTGAAAAGCGAAAAGATCTTGAGGGATTAAAGGATAGACTATCAGTTGGTTTAGACAAACTACTTAGCACAGCAGATGAAGTTGCAGTCATGCAAGAGGAGCTAGTTTTCTTACAACCTATTTTGGTGAAAACAACAAAAGAAGCTGATGACATGATGGCTGCTATTTCCATTGACCAAGAAGATGCAGCTATTACAAAAGAGCAAGTATGTGTTTTCATAATGCCATTATAAGCAAGAACATTGAATACAAAGTAGGAGGTTCTAAAGGCACAAAGGCTCTAAAATCATCCACCTCTGTAAATGTACACTATTTGAACATGCCACTTTTTCATTGTACCAATGCTATACCAATAATGTATAGTTGAGGAGGTGAGCAATTTTAGGGCCCTAAACCATTTTAACTTAAAAAATTTAGAACGAATTCTACAAAACTCCCCAAAATATGAAATGACTTAGATTAGATGTCAAATTCATTTGTATTTCAAGGAAAATTTACAAAAAAATATTTCAAGAAATTTTACCTCTCCAAATTTTGGTTTCAGCTCTTAGATGAGCACTTTGTGGACCTCCTACCTTATACATTGTTTGAAATAAAGAATGTTTTCATAGAAATTCGATATAACATATAAGATGTAGATATTTTCATATGAAATTTATTTCATATTTATTTCATGTATTTTAATATCATAAAAAATTTCTAATTTAATGTGGCAATAAAAAAATTCTGTCTACTACCTACATTCAATATATGGGGTATTAGGACTCTATATACCATCTTCCAATATACTTGATTTTTTTCAATAATTTGGTATGAAAAATTAGATTTTTTTTCATTAAATATTATTTATTTCACATTCATAAAAATTCATTAATTAATTTTCAAAAAATATATTAAGTGTGATGATGAGTAATTGTTTGTACCATTAAATTTACAAATATCTTTGTAAAAGAATTTGATTAAATTTTATTAGAAATATTAAAGAATAAATTTTATACAAATATGTAATTTTGTTTTTTTCAATGTTAATTATGATTCATGCACCTTTAATTGTAGAATTTATCCAAAGAGTGAAATAAATTTATAAACTTCGAGTCAATGTTATCAAGACTTCAATTTTTTATATATAGTAAAATTCAGAGACAAAAATATTGAAAAATATGATTTTTTTATTTTAATTATTTAGAATAGAAAACATAAATGTTGCAAATAACACCTCTACAATAATATTCTTTAAGTGTTGTAAGAAATACTAATATGACTTGGAACAAGTTGGCTACTAATTGAAAATATTATTTTACCATTTTCAATGGAATGAAAAATATAAGCAACTCATTAAAATTTGCAATTTTTTTTTCGAATTAATCAAATTTCATATGCATAAATCTTTTTGTGCAACTTAAACTTTGATATTGTTATTTTTGAAAATAGGTGGGAAAACAAGAAGCTGCAGCTAAGAAAATGGCTGCTGGTGCTAAAGCAATAGCTGATAGTGCTCAAGCAGAGCTTGATGTTGCACTTCCTGCCCTTGATGCAGCTTTATCATCACTTAAGAATCTTACAAGAAATGATATTGTTGAAGTAAAATCACTCCGAAATCCTCCTCAAGGAGTGAAGATGGTGATGGAGGCTACATGTATTATGTTCAACTTGGCACCAAAGATGATCAACGACCCTAACAAGGTTTTTAAGTTCAATATATATGAAACTAAAATCATATGCATAATGTTTTTTCAATGATAACTATTAAATTTATATTTTTTCTATTTCGCATATTTCTAACTGAAATAAAAATTTCAAAACTATTTGTATTCAAAATGTAGTTTCCATCATTGCAAAATATAACAATAGTAATCAAAATCTGTTTATTAATATTAATTTTGAAGCTTTATTGCATTAATATTAGATAGTTTTAACCAGTGTAACACTATTTTAATGTGCAAGGGGTTAATAAATTAAGACATCAATAATACCTAATACTTTGAATTCATTTTTATTGATGCATTTTGGATTAGATGGGAAAAAAAATAGCTGATTATTGGGAAGCTAGTACCAAGATATTGACAGACCCCACTGTATTTTTGGATTCATTACTCAACTTTGACAAAGAGAATATACCAGATAGTGTTATTGAAAAAATTGAACCATTCATTGTAATGGAAGCATTTACTCCAGCACAGGTTGGTATTGAGCTCTACCAGATGATTTTATTTTTATTTTTATTTTTATTTTTCTCAAATTATATATATTTCCTTTTTTTAAGGATTTTTTCAAATTTGAATGTAATAAAATATTTTCAGGTAGCATAAATTGGTATATTTATCATATTTGAAGATGTTTCAAAAGCTAAGTCTATTAAGATTGATAGTTATAATAGTAGTTGCATATTCAAATATTTTCAGGTAGCAAGAGTATCAAAGGCATGCACTTCCATTTGTATGTGGGTGAGAGCAATGCATTCCTATTATCTGGTTTGCAAAGTTGTAGCTCCTAAACGTGCACAATTGGCAGAAGCAAATGCTCAACTTGAAGAAGTTATGGTTGAATTGAATGGTGCACGTGCAAAATTAGCAGAGGTGATATAACTTATGGTTTCAAATGCACAAGACTATATTCACTCAAGCTTTTATATATATATATATATATATATATATATATATATATATATACACACACAAATAATATCTTTTTGTAAATCAAATGGTTTTAAAGTATTTAAGACCACATTTTAAGAAAATCTCCATATAATTTCAGCAATAGCAATCACTGTTCAAAGGTCTTTTTATACAGTCATGAAGGAATTGTTTGACCTCAAGAAGGTTATTATTGTTTATATGAATAAAAAAAAGTTTGAGATATTTAGTCATTCCAAATTATCATAAAGAAAACCATCTGTAATTTAAATGTAGGTGGAGGCCAAATTAGTGAGACTTGGAGAAGAACTTGATGTGGCAGTTGGAAAAAAAGAAGCACTTGTAAAGCAAGCTTGGGATTGTGAACAAAAGCTTGATCGAGCTGGAAAACTAATAGGTGGTCTTGGAGGAGAGAGGACACGTTGGATTGCCAATATAGAAACCATTGGAGTAGAATTAGGGTTGTTGATCGGTGATGTTATCATTGCAGGAGGTCATATTGCATACACTGGACCATTTACTCCTCCTTATAGGGCCTCTCTCAATGCAGAATGGTTACATAAGCTGATAGATCTTAAGGTACCATATTTGAGTTTTTATCACCCCTAAAGTTCCATGATTATGTTCTCACCAAAAATGCTCGAAAACTGACAGTTTAAGTACAAGTATCAAATTTTATCCCCCCCCTCCCTTTTTTTGACACTATGCCTTATGATCTTGTAGTATTCTGAGTTGAGAACATCTAGTGAAAATTTCAGAAAATTTCAGTGCATGGATTGCAAGATATAAGCATTCAAATTCACTGGAATCATTTTTAGGGCCTTCCAAAAAACAAGGCAGCTGCACTTTACAAGCTCGTTCTTCTATGAAAAAATGTTCAAAATGCTGGTGCTGTTTTGGATTCTTTTTCCTAGACAAGTTGCACACATGCTTGAAAAATTTCAAATCATTTGGAAAAGTAAAACATATAGGAAAAAAATAGTGAGTAGACAAGAGTAGAAGATGGTTCAAAATACCAAATTGTTAAGAAGAATATTATGGAATTGAAAAATGCCAATTCCAAAGGTTGCAATGTTGTAATTAGAACTCTACAACCTAGGATTTTATTTTTTTCCAAAAATATTGAAAATTGAATAAGATAAAGGACTTTGAAGTTTATTTTAGAGTAGAGAACCCATAATTGCATGTGAACAAAAAAATCCTCATAACTTTTGACTCACTAATCAAATTGGAATGATTCAAAGCTTTCTATGTATATGAAACTCTAGAAAACCAATTTCAAATTTTCGTTTCTGAAAAAATTGATGTTTTCTAATTTGCTTGGATTGCCCATTTACGAAAAAAAATAATATATCAAGCCATAAATTTTTACTCATATTTTCAAATGTCATAAAATTTTGGGCATATGAAAGATATTCCTTGTCCTTACCTTCTTTTAAAATTTGGGCCAAAAATATGAAAATCTCTAGTCACACATACTTGCCCAAAATTGCTATATAACCAAAAAAACACATGTTGGTCCTGTAGGGGGTAATTTAAAAATCTTCACATTACATTTACTTTTAGAGTTTGAAATATTTATCACCTAATCTATATTTAATACATAGGTACCTCATACTCCAAATACAACACTTCAAGCATGCTTAAGAGATCCTGTTCAAATGCGAGCATGGAACATTGCTGGGTTGCCAAGTGATTCGCTTAGTGAAGACAATGGGATTATTGTATCCAAAGCCAAAAGATGGTCCCTTATGATAGATCCTCAAGTAATTTGTCATTTAATTTTGGGTGGTATTTTCATTTCATATTACTTTTGAAAGATAAGTATGTACAATATTTGACACTATGTCTGGTACATTTTAATACTAAAAGTAACCTGGAATAGTTGAAAGAATTATACAAGATTTTGTAAATTTACATTCTTTTAGTTCTATATAGACATGTTCACTTGATAGAAATTTCTCTAATTGCATTGTTTTCATTGCTATGGTTCGTTTTGAAATTATCAAAATTGGCTTCCAGTCATATAATTTAGTAGACTATTTTGTTGAGTTTTAGGGCCAAGCCAACAAGTGGATAAAAAATATGTTCAAAGATGTTGGTTGTGATGTTATTAAGCTCTCAGAGAAAGACTATTTAAGAACTTTAGAAAATGGAGTACGATTTGGTCGTATAGTTTTACTTGAAAATATTTTGGAAGTTTTGGATCCAGCATTAGAACCTCTACTACTTCAACAAACATTCAAACAAGGTGGACAAGAAGTGATAAAGATTGGAGATAATATCATCCCTTACCACAAGGACTTCAAATTTTATTTGACAACCAAACTCCGAAATCCTCATTATCCTCCCGAGGTTAATTGCTTGTATCACAAATGGATTATTTAAAAAAATTCAACAATGAGAGAATTTATTGCACATAAAGTATATTTGTACTAAAACAATAATAACAATTGCACCATATTAAATATTTATATACGATTTGGCAGGTTTGTGTAAAAGTAACATTACTCAATTTTTTTGTAACCTTGGAAGGTTTAGAAGATCAATTGTTAGGAAATGTGATTGCTACAGAGAGACCAGATCTTGCTGAGTTAAAAATTCAGCTCACAATATCAAATGCCAACATGCGTGCTCAATTAAAACACCTCGAATCTCAAATCCTGTTTCTTTTATCCAATGCCCAAGTATTGTGATTGCTTTTGATTTAATATTCAATACATTTTTTACTTTCTTCAACTTCATAGTGTGATGATAATGTCTATAAAAAAAAATATGACTAGGATTTTTAATATTTGACCAAGACTAAATTCGTTTACACAAATGCATGTAAAATCGTAGGGAAACATTTTGGATGATGAAGTTTTGATCAATACCTTAGCTGAGTCTAAGATAACTTCTGATGACATTAAGATCAAAGTGGCACAAGCTGAAAAGACAGAATTATCAATTGATGAAACTCGTGAGGTTGACATTTTTAAAAACTACTTTGTATAATGTTTCAAATTTGAAAAGTAACAACATTCATTTCTTTCAATTGGAGAAAAATGCTGTTGTAATTCAAATTTACTCTAGAATTTTTAATTAATTTTTTAATAAAATGCATTTGACAATTAGTGTTAATTGTTGTCCACAGGTGTATCGCCCAGTAGCTAAAAGAGGCTCTCTTCTTTATTTTTGCATTTCAGATTTGGCAACAATAGATCCAATGTATCAATATAGTTTGCCATGGTTCATACATTTGTTTATACGTGCAATGCAAAGTGCAGAGCCAGCTCCTGAAATAGAACAACGCATTATTAATGTCAATGATTGTTTTACGTATTCTTTATATATTAATGTGTGCCGATCTTTATTTGAAAAACACAAGCTGATGTTTTCTCTTATGTTGTGCATTAAAATTCTTCAAGTAATGTCACTCTTTTGTCATTTGAATGTAAACCATATATCCTAATAGGTGTAAATCTTAAATCTAAATTGTACACCCTTAATATAATTGCATATATATGAATTTTTTTTGTTTTACATAATGTATTTTGATAATGATCCATATTTTATTTTCACAAAATTTTAATAAGTTGATACAATTAGACAAACAACATTAATGTGAATTGAATAGGGAGATGACTTAATAAATGGATTAGAGTGGCGATTTCTTTTACAAGGAGGTACATCAACGGCTTTTACAGATCCTAATCCTGATCCAAGTTGGATTAATGAAAAGGTTTGCAAACACATTTCCTATTGAGTAAGTTATTAGTTTGACGATTTATTGTTTCTATACACCTAATTCTTTATTTATGATTAACCTTTGAAAGGCCTTTAGGGGTCTCTCTATATGACATGTATTTTTCTCTATAATCCTTCAATTGTGAGTTATGATACATTTTTTTATTTAAAATTTTTTTTTTCTTGAAACATGGACAATTTTGATATAATACATTTTTATTTACATACTATCATAATCATTAATTTACTTTGCATTGAAAAATATTTGGTCAATGTTTTTCTGATCATATACCACTAAACACGGTTATAATAATTAAAATTGAAAAAATTGAAATTATGATCATTTGTATCCAAAGATTTTATTATATTTATGTTATCATCACACAAGTCTTTTTTATGATTAGATTTGGATGGAGCTTTTGAATCTCAATAAGCTTCCAGCTTTTAAAGGAATAAGTCAACACTTTGCTCAAAATCTTGCCCACTATCGTAAATATTTTGATTCAAGTGATCCACACCGTGATCCTCTGATGGGTGAATGGGACACCAAATTGTCACAATTCCAAAAGATGTTATTTCTACGATGTATTCGTGTGGATAAGGCCCTCCTTGCCATTGCTGTAAGAAACATCATAGATGTTGAATGTTTGAAGTTGCAAATTTTCTATTATAGTTGATCTAAGTTAATGAATTGAATTTTACATTGAACAAAAATTTATTAAAAATTTGAAATAAATACCATAATCCATTATATAATAATCAGAACATACATAAATAAAAGTAATTAATGAATGAACAAATGAAGAATGTAATAGAGCATCATAATTTCTCTATTTTTCACCAATAAATTTTATATGAATGATTGATTATAGGACTTTGTAACAACTGAGATAGGACAACGCTTTACAGAGCCCCCTGCTTTTGATTTGGATGCTTGTTATAAAGATGGAGGACCTGCAACCCCTCTTATTTTTGTACTCTCATCGGGAGCAGATCCAATGGCTGATTTGTTGAAGCTTGCAGATGATTATCGATTTGCCAAAAAATTTGAAAAGGTAAGATAGAGGTTTATTCATACTAAGTTTACACATAAAAGTTATAGTACATCTTGACTTATGGACTGACTGGTGACCGTGGAAATCATCCCTTTCGGAACCATGTGACATCATCTATTTTAACCCTTGAACGGCCTCGGGGTCCCTCTATATGACCTGTATTTAGCTCTATAATTCTTTAATAGATGAGTTATGATATGTTTTTATTTGCGTACTATCATGATCATTAATTTACTTTGTACTGAAAAGTAGTTGCTCAATATTTCCCTCATCAAATACCACCAAATATATAGTATACTATATGGCCACAAAGGGCTTCCAAGTCCTTCTCGGGTTAAGAAATGAAATATACTCATTAGAGGTCAAACTAGTGTGTAAGATCTCACCTTTATGCACAAAATTTTAAGGATGAACAATTGAACTTTTGTCCTAACATACCAAGATTCTTTGTCATCCATCAAACAAAAAATGTCCACAACTTCATTTAAGGGTTAAATAATACTAGACTAGTTGTAACAACAACATTGCAATCACTTTGATGCCTTGCAATTGAAGTTGATAGCCCTATGGTTCAATCGCAGTATTTTGAACTACGGCATTTAATGAGAAGACTCTTGTCTTGTGTCAATTTTTGTTTTCATTATCATTGTTAAATGAAATAATTGGATGAAATATTTCTAGGACAAAAACATGATGGAATTTTTGATAGAAGTTATAATATTGCGTACTTAATAGAGTAGATGTGGGGGTTTGCAAGCTATAGAGTTCAAGTTTTTTTTGTAACATTGTGATGTAGTTGTACCATTAGGTGGTGTTTTGATAAACTTGATAACTACTTATGGTAAATGCACATTGAACTTGGGGAAGGGGGACAATTTTGGGGAGACCATGGCTATCAAAGATACATTACCACCCCCCAGAAGATTCTTGTTAATCTTATACATTTTATGGGGTGAAAATTGTCTTTCAAACTTTTGAATAAGGTCACCAATTAGCTATGGAAAAAGGGTGGGTATTCTAGTGCAAATCTTAATGTGAATATAAATAAAATTGAGTACAAAACTAATGCAAGGTGAGCATTTTTATGTATTGTTATTGCATGACATGACTTTTATGTACCATAGTGTGAAATTGCCCATTTTCATTCTTCAATTTCAAAGTTTATTATTAAGATGATTAGTTTTTATAATAAGTGTAGGTTCATATTACAAATTTAAAGGTTAATGTAATTTTCAGGTTTCATTAGGGCAAGGACAAGGCCCAAAGGCTGAGAAATTATTGACAATGGGTATGGAGCGTGGAATGTGGGTGTGCTTGCAAAATTGCCATCTTTCACAATCATGGATGCCTTCTTTAGATCGAATTGTTGATAATATTGATCCAGAAAAGGTTGTAGAGTTATCATATTGATGTTTTGTAGAATTTCATGAAATCATGCAAAAAGAGAACATAATATTCAAAATATCAAGTAAATTGAATGATATTATTTTTCTAAACTAGGTACACAAAGACTTTCGACTTTGGCTAACTAGCATGCCTAGTCCTGATTTTCCAGTTGCAATTCTTCAAAATGGAGTAAAAATGACATTAGAACCTCCTAAAGGTCTTCGAGCTAATCTTGTTCGAGCATATTTGCGCTACAACGATAAACATTTAGCGGATTGTGAGAAGCCAAAGGCTTGGAAGCGGCTTCTTTTTGCTACATGTCTTTTTCATGCTGTTATTCAAGAACGTCGCAAATTTGGTCCTTTGGGTTGGAACATTCGCTATGATTTCACTGATGGAGATTTAAGTGTTTGTCAAGTTCAAGTGCGGATGTTTCTCAATGAATATCCAGAAATTCCATATAAGGTAATTCAATAGTATATAAATATCAAATTTGATTCTAAATTTATTACTTTTGTTGATTTATACATCTTCTATAATGTATTTTTTGACTATATTATACTACCATCAATTTTATTTATAAAGTTTATAAAGTTTTGATTCTATAGGTCATAAGGTTCCTTTGCGGGGAAATCAATTATGGAGGTCGAGTTATAGATGACAAAGATCGAAGGTGTATAAATACATTACTTTTGACATTTGTTGTCCCAGAGGTATAAATTTCAATTTATTTTTCAATGATGAAGATTTTAACTTCACAAAATATTGTTTTGCTAAATTATGTTTTGGAGTGAAAAGTAGGACAAGGTTATATATATATATAACACCTTGTGTGTGTAAGTGTGTTGGAATTTTTTATTATCAAAGATACTATGGAAAATTTTGTTTTCCTTCCAAAAAAATGAATTAACTTCTATTAGTAATTTTGTTTTATATCAAAAAAAAAATTCAAATTTTCAAAATTTTTATATATAATAAAAATTCTAAATTTGATTTTCCTTCTACAGTTAATGTTGAAATCATAGTATATTATGAAGAAAAATCTTTTCAATTATTATATTATATTGCCAAAAACTATGTTTATTGGATAATCAATATACTTTTATAAAATTATTTTTTCTCATAAAGAATCAAGCATTAAAACTTTAATTACAAAAGTTGTAGAAGAAAAATTCACTTGTCATGACACAAAAAATAAAAATCTCAAAACATTAAAGATTTACTTCTACATATGTAGACTCATTCTTGTTTTAGATGGGACTTTGAATTTTATGAGTCCATGTTTTATTTATACAAGAACAATTTGAAGTTTCCAACTGCTATGTTACTAATTATCCAATTTGTTTCATCCTAATACAAAATAAATAATGGAAAATAATAGGATAATTTTTTTATCAAATCCTAAAGGTATTGGTTTGAAAAGTATTTTAAACACTTCATCATAAAATCAACTAAATAGGGATATAGGTATCTTCCATAGTTTTAGGATGCTCATAATTGTAGGTGTCTATGTTGTAGATACCTATGTTATAAACAACTTCCATGCTTATAGGATGTTCATATTATAGGTGTCTATGTTGTAGGTACCTATGTTACAAGTACCTTACATGATTATAGGATATTCATATTATAAGTATCTATGTTACAAATACCTTCAATAGTTGTAGAATATCTACTTATACCTAGGCTCAAGGCTCATAGGGGTGCATTTCCAGGCTCACATGCTAGTGTCATTGAACAAAATGGCACCTATATTTAGTCTTGGTGCCTATCATTGTCAAAAATATAGGTACCTAAACATTGACCTCAGTGTTATCACTTGGGAAGTTGGGATTTTTACTCTAAGATGTGGATTTAAACCAAATTGCATGGTCATTGAACAAATGTTAAATTTATGTTTGGTCACTACTTCATACAATACATATTTCCAAATTCCAATAATATGTAAAGACAATTTACAACCTATGGGTATTCTACAACAAATAATGAATTCAGAAGTATCAAATTTTTAAACATTTTAATCAGAATGGTTAGACCTTTATTAGTGAATACGAATTTGCCAAAGAATTCTCAAACATTATCACTTGAAAAGACAAAAATCAATAAGATTTTGAGTGATTTCTACAAACAATACTATCAACTAAATCGACAACCAAATCAATCGACATATTCTATTAGTCAAATTCTACTTTTTACATTATATTTTTATGTTGACCTCATATAAATTAGTATATTTGATTATTAGTGGTGTACATTTGTAGAGGGTTGCTATTATGTAAGCATAGGAGTGTGAGCCCATGAGCCTACAATACTACACATCTATGTTATAGGTGTATATACTATAGAAACCATCTATCATTATAGGATATATATGTTACAAATACCTATATTATAGGTGTTTATGATACATACACCTTCTATAGTGTGTGGTATATATATTATAGGTACCTATAATGTAGGTTCAATGCTCACAAGCTTGCATTCTTGTTCTCACATACTAGCACCGTTGTATATTTGTATTCTAAATAATTTACATCTCTATGAATTCAATATTTTAACCAACTCACTCATTGGAGGTATATTATAATAAATACAAACATTTAGAGTTGATAATGAGTTCATCCAACTATTAAAGTAACATGAAAAAAGAAATTAAATTTATTGAATTAAACTAATTGCAACCTAGAAAATAAAAATCTTGTATTTGATTTTGAAACCCTCCAAATATTTTGGAAACTTCCCTAATCCCTCTTATGAAAACAAAAGAAGATTGAAAGAAATAGAGCTTATAACTCAAATTTGCTCTATTTTAATGGAATTTTAAGTTTGTGTTCTATTTTATTTTTTATAAAACTAAATTAGAAAATATTCCAATATTTTGGAAGGATTCAAAGTCAAATATAATTTTAGGTTTGTAAGGTTGCAATTAGTTCAATTCAATATATTGAACTTTCTATCTCATATAACATTCTAAGTTGGATGAATTCATCATCACCTTCTACCACTCATTATCTTATCCTATACCTCCAATGTTTAAGGTGATTAAAAAGTGATTCCATATAATGCAATTTGTCTAAAATAGTATAATTTTTTTAATTTATAAACAAATAAATTATAGGAGGTTGATACAAACATACAACATGAAAAGGGTTGAATTAAAGAATTTCTCATATGTATATCGTAAAATACTAGAATAAATATATCCTATCTAGTTTTAATATTGTTTCTAACTTTAATTGTGTTACAAAGTGACTACATTTTCTACAATTTACACTACACAAGGTTTTTGGATTATTATTTTTTCTCTAAACATTGCACTTTCAAATGAGTCTATCACATGATAGACTTTGCTTTCATTGACATTAGGTAAATATATCACATATTGCTTTTTTTATTGTGAGTGCAAACTTAAATATCTAAATTTTTAACAAATAAAACATTTGCTTTTCATTTGACAATTCTACATCCTTCCTAATTGTCTATATATGTTTCTTAAGGCATGTTTATACTTAGATATGTCCATATTTGATGTAAGGAATGGTGTTAGCCTAGAAATTAACAAGGTGAATCTAGTCCAAAGGTGTACCTAAATTCATTTCTAATATTATGTCTACAACCATTTTTAAAACCAAGTGAGATTGTCAGACTTAAGTTATCCAAACAAAGTGATTGTCAAGCCAAAAATAGCCTAATATACGGCAATCTACTTATTTTATAGAAGGAGATTTCAAGATGTTAAAATATTTGTTGGACCAACAAACCTTACTTATAAACAATTTCCAAAACCTTCACAAAACATACAAATCTAAAACCGTCACCAAGACAAGATATTTTGTATGAAACATTATTATACAAGACAAACCATGAAGCTAAAGATCTTTGATATAATCAAACTTTTGAACATATTTATGGCTTTATTTCTCTAATTACAAAACACATTCATTAGAGGGGATTTCAATCATGTGGAAGACTGCAAGTTCCGAGAGTTTCTAAATAGTGGAGAACGTTGCCACAGCAACAATGTGATGTAGCAGTGTCACTGCCACATCAGATAATAATAAATTTTAAAATTTTAAAAAAAGATTTTTTAATAATTTAATTAAAATTAAAATTAATTTATTTTTAAATAATTTTTTAATAGTTCTTTCTGGACGACAATGGCTAGTTCCCAATATATGGAACGGGCCTAAAATAGTCTCTCTATGGCTTCAAATCTTCCCTAATGTGTTGTCAAGAACTTTGTAATACAATTCTAGTGAACTTAGTATTTTTAAGAATTATTGACTTAGATTATAAGAAGATGTAAAATATTTATTGACTTAAATTATAAAAAGATGAAAAGAATTTGAACAAAATCGTCTATAAACTACCCCCAAAGGATGGTCAAAGATGGTTGTGCTTATTGGACTCATTGGGCTTGTGAGGTCTACAATTCAATTCCTACTAGTATCTACAACATATAAGCATGATCATCCAGTTTGATGAAGGAAAACAAAAACTTTCACCACTAATAGGGATGTTGCCCTTGGATTAAATGCCTAGGCTTAGTCAATTTGTTACTTTGTAATGCAACTAAATGTCTTATGTGCTAAAATACAAAGATGGAAAGAGTAATTGCACACTACAATATAAAAAGGTCCATTATGCACTCGGGGGGATAAAATACTCAATTATTTGCTCTAACATATTTATCATTTTTTCCATAAATAATTTGATGACCTTTATTTTAAAATTAAAAAATTCTACCCTCATAATTGGTATAAAATAAACATTGGAATAAAATTGAAAAAACTAAAAAATGCTATCTTAACCCCTAAACTTTCATTATTCCCTTGTAGGATATTGAAATGGATTTTAGATAGTCTCTCATGGTCTCATCTGTTTTGGAGATAGGAAAATACATTAGCTCTCTGGGAGTATCATTTTTATTTGAATTGGTGCATGGAAGCAAAAGCTATGCTATACTAAGCCCCAAACGGGGTTTGTCAAATACAATTTCCAAAATTTTATTTTTTACATAAAATATTTTTGTCTAAATAGGAAGATTTGAATAATTCTACCTAGACTAGAGATGAAGAAGTTATGGACAATCTTGATTTGGGTCATTCTAGTCATCTTCTTGAAAAAATAACTTACAGGATTCTTTTTTAAATGCAATTTTTCTAATAAAATGTTCAACATGGTTTAGTTTTCTTGCTAAAACAATCCCACCACTAGGAATAATGATTTTCAATTTTATATGAAATCTATAAATGATTTAGTTTTTCCTTCTATTTAGTCTTTATAAAAATTGACTGAGTTTATTTTAGTATTTACTATCCTAGACTTTCAACTCAATTTTTCAACTAAAAATTCTCTTAATTCAATATTGATAGGAAAAAAGTTCTAAACTAAGAAGATTCAAAATCCTTAAAATCTAATCAAGCAAGGTGCAAAAAAAGGTTTTCTTCAATTAAAATGCAAATATCTTACAATCCATGAGGTTAGGATTTTTGACATTTCTTTCAAAGTTTTTTACATTTGCAATAGAAATGGCAATATCCTAATGTGCTATGAACTTTAATAAGACATATTAATTACTTCAATTGTGAAAATCCATATTAAAAAATTGAAAATTATCTCAATAATTTTCAATGAGATTTCTAGGGTGAACAATGCCCCCATGACAAAGCACTCTTTTGTAAAATCTCTCAATTTCAAGCACTTGAAAATTTTTCAATTTTTTTCTAGGGGAGGTTCAGTAGCCTAGGTGGCCTTTTTCTTCTAAAAGTTGTCCTTAATTTCAAGTTCAACATGCACTTATCATGAAAATTTTCTCAAATTTCTCAAAACATTGCTTTCCAATGCATCATGATTAGTAACTGTGTATACTATAGCATGCAAACACTTGAAACTTAATAGATCAATATTAGAAAGATTTTTTAGTTTGTTTTCTAGAAATTGTTTAAGAGTTGTGAAAAGTATTCTAGATACTAATTTTCATATTTACAAGTAAAAGAGAGAGAATTCTATACAAATTGCATCATAATTATCTTTTCTTATCTTCTTAGAATCAATTTTCCTACGATATTGTCTAAAAATTATCTAATTGTTATAAATATGGTCATGTTTATTTTAACAAATTTAATTTTCATTTAAATTCAAATTAAAGTATGCAAAATTTTAAAGAAACTTAGACTTATTCATCTATAATTTTGAATATTTTTCATTTTTTTGGTATAAAATATTATTTTAGATAGGCCATTGCATGTTTTGATTATTGAAAATTTCAAAATTAGCATTAAAATTTTCAAATGAAAATGATAATATCTATATTTATGTAAATCGATTTATTGAATAATCTTTGACTCTATATATAAGAATTGATAAATGGTAAGAAATTCACGTTTACATGGTGAATAATGTTGACATCTTCTTTAGAACTTTAGAACTTTTATTGATCTCATTCAATACTTTTATTTTTGGAGGCTATATAGAAACTAGTAGTTCTTAATACAATTGCCTATTGAGTTCAAATGAGCTAATATGTTATAAATTAATTATGATGCATGCATTGATTTATTTGATTATTTTATTCAAATTATTTTAGAACATCACTTTGCTTAAATTTATTTTTTCACATTATGATTTAATTGACTTTATACCTCTCTTCATTTATTTCAAGATCATATGATATTTTAGGGTGCTTAGATGCTATGGTGTGACCAATTTTTTTTCCACAATCCACCATTGTTCATTGGAGTTCAAATCTCTGAAAATTCATTTTGTTTTGTGGAAATTAAACTTGTGGTGGATGATAATTTTCCAGCACAAGCAATGTAATGAAAGACCAACATCCCTGAAAAAAATTCTCCCTAAGTTTTCCACATACCAACATGAAATTCCAAAATTTGACTCTAACTAGTGTACATCTCTTCATTCACTTGAAGAAATCTCCATTACTCTAGGTGATGTTTTTTGTTCAATCTTACACAGTTGTGTATAAAATAATGCAGTTTCATCATGATTATTATAGTCATTGTTTTGTAATTTTGGGTTATTTCCAATAGAGTTGTATTAGATTGAACAAAAAATATCAACTAGAAATCTAAACTAACACATTTATTCTACATAGTGATTGTCATCATGATAAAAAACAATACTTGGTGCAGTGTAGCGTGAAAACAACCTTTGTATGCATATAACACTTGGTTGATTCATTTTAGAATTAACTAAAGAAAATGACTGAAACTTCAAAATAATTTATTTAATTCATCAACTGTAGGTTGTGGAAACACAAGGTTATCATTTTAGTGATTCTGGCATCTTCAAAGTGCCTGAAGAAGCAAGTACTTGTGCATCATATTTGGGATATATTCGTGAATTGCCCTTGGCACCCAAACCGGAGATCTTTGGTCTTCATGAAAATGCTGATATCACATGTGATCAAAACGAATCTTATGATCTTTTTGGAACTGTTTTATCATTACAACCTCGAGAACAAACCAAAGGAGGAGGAAAGTCACGAGAAGATATAATTGAAAAGATGTGCTTGGAAATCCAATCGGCAACACCAGCAGTATTTGATATCCTCTATGTGTTGCAAGAATATCCTACTATGTATGAAGAAAGCATGAATACCGTCCTTACCCAAGAATGTATTCGATACAATGGCCTTCTCAACATTATGAAGATTTCTCTGAGAGAATCATTGAAGGCCCTAAAGGGCTTAGTAGTTATGTCAAATGATCTGGAAATGCTGACAATTAGTGTATTTAACAACCAGGTTTACTTCATTAGTTTACTATTCTTATGCAAAATTGATAGATAAGAATAGAAATGATTTTGGAGAGACAAAATGATGTTGGCTTAAGCCATCCAATTAGCAAATATGTATAATATATTTACGACTTCAATTCAATTGTTTTAAGGATTGATAAAATCATTCAAAAAAATTATGCCAAATTAGTGATTATGGATCTAGCGAACATAAAAATTATATTGAGATAGCACAAATAGATTTTTTTTACTACAGCACAAATTTATTAGAAACTAATAACAACAATTCAAAATTTTAAGTTCAATGCAACATTTCTATTACAGGTTCCAGAAATGTGGCAAGGAAAAGCCTATCCTTCACTTAAGCCTTTAGCATCATGGGTAAAAGATTTACTTGAAAGATGCGAGTTCATTACCACATGGATAGACAAAGGAGCTCCTTCAGTTTATTGGATATCTGGATTTTTTTTCCCTCAGGTTTTTGAAGATTTTTTTCCCCTCAATTTATTGGATGTCTAGATTGATTTTATACCATGAATTTGTTTATTCTTGTGGCAATTATTGTCATCATTCAATAAACAATTTATGGACTTGGTTCTCTGTGCAGGCTTTTCTAACAGGCACACTTCAAAATTATGCTCGAAAAAAGAAAATGCCAATTGATACTGTGCAATTTGATTTTGTACAAGTTGATCACCTTACCATAGATATAATAAAGGCACCTCCTGAAGATGGTTGTTACATTCGTGGTTTGTCTCTTGAGGGAGCTAGATGGGACTATACTACACATGTTTTAGTAGACTCTCGCTCTAAGGAGTTGTATATTGACTTACCTATTATGTGGCTCAATCCAAAGCAATATCGAAAAGCACCAAAGTCAGGCATTTACAATTGTCCTGTTTATAAGACTCTTCTTCGAGCCGGTATTTCTTCACCACTCTAAAATATATTTATAAAATTTATCTTAAATTTTTTTTCTCTTGGTAAATGTTTACCTTTGACTTTAATATACAGGGACACTATCAACAACTGGACATTCTACAAACTTTGTAATGTATATGGAATTGCCTTCCGATCAACCACAAGCAAAGTGGATAAATAGAGGAGTTGGCCTTTTTACAGGCCTCGCTTTCTAAATACATCATACTATAGAGTAAAAATAAAGAATTCCAATTTTAATTTGCTATTCCTTCCCATGTTTAATGGTTACAATAATATTGTACAATCATATCAATTTTTTCACAATGGTATAGATTTTTTATAATCTTATTTATTATATGTATAATGAAATGCTTTTGCTAAGGACTATTTGTCATCGTGGACTTTGACAATATCTATTGAATACAATCTAACCTATATTGTTAAAGCCTTCAATTAATTTGATATCATCAATTTCATAGAGAAAATCATGAAGACTATAGAATAGAAGTTTAACAATTTATATTAATAAAAATAAAGAAGGTTGAAGAACTTGAGAGACAAATTTGACTTTGTGTACTTGTCAATTGGTCAAATGTGTAGATGGTGGATTGATAGGCTATGGTAGATTTGTAAATAGCAATTCACTAATTGCAATTGATTAAAATATATGTATAATTATGTGTGTATATGTATGTATGTATGTATATGATAAATGTTGAGGAGAAATGACTATGAATTTTTCACAAATCGCACAATGTCAATTGTCTTAGTAGGCAACAACTTATTATTATATAAGAATGGTAAATGTATGTATATGTTCTTTCAACAAATTTCAAATCCACAATAGTTGATATTTTATGAAGTTAGCTAAATGATAAAAATTGTGCTTTCATCTAATCATAGTAAATGAATTTTGTTTATAAATATATTTTAAAATTATTTGCAATTGCAATTTCTAATAAATGCCAAACCCCATTGAGAAGGGATTTGGTGTTCTTTTATAAACATTGGCTATGAAGATTGATAGGTCTAGTAAGTACATCTTGGATGAATCTAGATTTTCAAGCCCTAAACTCATATCTTATAGGAAGTCATTTGTATAACAATATATAATATTGATGTTCATTTAAAAAAATATTGAATATATTAGGTTGTATAATGAAGTGAATTGTTCTTTACTCAAGTTAATCACTTAAGTTCCATTGCTATATTTTACCAATACCCCTTCAATACTCTCATTTTTAATACAAAAAATAATATACTTAATTTTTATTTTTTCATTATTTTTACATAACCAAATGTGGAATTTTGAATTAGACAAGCATAAAAAAGTATAGAAGAAATTCAAGAAAAATTCACCACAAACATTACAAGATATGAGAATTTAAAAACAAGCTATTCTACTCAAAATCACCTTAACTCCTAAAGTCCAATTGTCCTCTCAAGGGACAAAATGGATTTTGGGCAAGCTCCTACAATCTCAATTTTCATCATGATTTTCTTTGAAATGTTTTTAGAAAATAGAAAAACACATTAGCTTTTTAGGAATGTAATTTTTTTTCAATCACTACCCCAAAGTAAAATTTATGCCACCCTAAGCTAAAAAAGAGTGTTGACAACATTACAAAAAATTACAAAAAATCAAAATTACAAAAAAAAAATTTCCATGAAAGATCATATTTTTGCTATATGTGAAGCTTTCATTCATTCTATTTGGACTAGTGATGAAAAGGTTATGAACAATCTTATATTTTGAGCAATCTAATTATCTTCTTGAAAAAATATATTATAGGATTCATTTTTTATGGCACTATTTTCAATTTTTGAAAAGGAATTGTTTGATAGGTTTAAATTTTCTTGCTAGAACAATCTCACCATTGGGTTTATTGTGTTTTAATTCAATCCATCTTAAAGCTATTCACAATTTAGTTTTTGTTCAATCTTAGATCTACTTTTATATAACAATTTTTTAATGAATAAAAATGAAGTTTTATTTTTGAATTTTTTTCCCTAGACTTTCAACTCAATTCTTCAACATGAAAATTTTTAGATTCAAATCTATAGTGCACAATTTTCCACAAGTGGTTGTCAAAAGCATTTGAAATTGTGGCCTAATATTCAAAAAATTCATTTTTCAATTTTGAATGCAAATATCTCCCAATTTGTATGGTCAAACTTCATGAAATGTTTACTACATGATTTGAGACAAGTAAAGTGCAAGATCCTATGGTTAGATTCTATTCATTTGGATGAATATTATTGAAGTGGTAGAGTAAACTTGCCATTTACCACACACATCCACAAAACCACACAACAACCATTGCCATTTACCGTACATTAACTGCACGATGCAACTACCAATTGAATTGCCATGGGAACAAAATTTTGTATCACTACCCAATGATTGCACACTGTGCAGTGAAGGGTTGCAAGGAATTTTTAACTAGATATTAGCTCCTTTGCCTTTAGATTGCAATATAATTTGTAGGAAGAAATTACTTTGTACATTGTTTTTTGAAGGTAAATCATAACATGACATTTAATGAACATACCAAATTTCAAAACATACAAGTCTCAATATTTATGTGGAGAAGGATTTGAATTTTGTTTGTGTGGTGATTGGCAAGTTTACTAGTCTTTAGTGTGTTTTTTGACCAAAAAAATGGACTTAGGACTCTAGGGAATAAGTCATCTTTACAATGGTGTTTGATTCCTCACACTTTGGAAGTGCAAATGAAAGTGGCAATATCAAAATTTCTACTAGAGTCCATAGATATAGAAGAAGTATGAATAAAATTGTTAGCCAAGTTTAGGATGTTTTTTTTTGTATTTATTGATTTTTTCTCCCTAGTACCTAATGGCCCAAGGATTTTGTATAAAAGTTAAATGTATTATACAAAATAAAATATAAATTCCATAATTTTTTTGAAATCAACATCAATGCAAAATATAAAGAGCAAAAAGAATATGTATGATCTGAAATTTAAAATATTTATAGATTTGCTCCAAATAATTTTTGACGATTTAATCCTTTAACGCTGGGCTGGTGATCATGGAAATCAGGCATTTTGGAACCATGTGACATCATCCACTTTAAAAAAAATAAAAAATACTCATTGGAAGTCAAACTATTGTAAAAGATCTCCCATTTCCACCTTTAATTCCGAGGATGAATAGTTGCAATTTTGTCCTACAAAGGAGAATTCTTTGACATTCATGGGACAAGAAACGTCCACTGCGTTGTTTAGGGGTTAACTTCAAAATTCAACAAAAATAAATATTTTATCTTTAGTATTTGAAAATTTCTGTGACTAGTCAAAATTGAAGTTACAATTGATTTTTTGTGAAATGGAGTAAGATTTAGTAATGGAAACGTCAATTATTGACGCAATTAGACATTTATTATACTTTCTCTACATAGTAAACATTCCAGTGACAATCACATTCTAAAATTTGAGCTATTTTCCATATAATTTTAGTTTGACCATAGATATCTTAGTTTTGAACTTATAAGTAGATAGTCAACTCACTCTAGTTCTTACAAAAAAATATAAAATTAAAAAACTCTACTTAAAAATGTTGCTTAAAGTTGAACAATGACCATAATATGGTTGATTGGATCTTTAGGGTTAAATGTTCAAAGCGCAAGTTATTTACATATCAATATAGTTAATGATTTATTAACTATGATATTTCAAGATCTAGACCTTTTGTCTATAGTAAGAAATTTGAATGAAATCAAGCATTTGTATTTCAACAATGAAGACAACAAGTTTTTCATTTGTTTGGGAGTTGGGCACTATGTTTTACCCTTTTTTTAAAGGTGTCTTTCTTGACACCCCAATTTTTTAGAGTATCATTTTGTCACCTCCGAATTAGAAGAGAGTGACATCCAAAAACCAAAGGAAGGTGTCAAATTCACAATGTTAACCCTTTAAATCCCAAGGATTTGCAAACTAGCTTCCAAATTGAAAAAACAAAAATAATTCACAATATGAGAGGAATTGGAAGGGAGAAAGGAAATGGAGGTTCCTAATTTCTTTGATGGAGGAATGAATTGGAACAATTCAATTTGAAAAATACAATTGCTTACAATAGATAAGTGCATTATACATGGTTGCGTTTGCCAATCTTTGTATACAACATGGAAATATGTGGAAAGAGATGCAAATATATATTCCTTTTGCGTCTTGAACAACATTGGTGGTGTATTGAAGGGACACACAAAGATGGCACAAGTGGACATGCACTTTTGGGAAAGAAGGGCCTTGTAAAGAAATATGGCTTATAATATTGAATATAGCAATGTTTTCAGTATTTTCACATATATTGATCAACAATGTGCTTTTTTCAAGTTTTTTTTCATCTTCTATTATAAACGCTTGCTTCAATTGCTACTATGTAAATGTCAATCACTCACAAAAGAAGCACAATTGAACTTGTGTCAATTTTGAGTAGAAGATTTGTATATGCCTACATTAAGTGTTTCTCATATTAAGCATGTATTTGCACACATCAAAGGTATATTTCTCAATGTTGATTGCTCTTGATGAATCATGAAAACAATGTTTACCAAATCAAAGGGTCCTTGATGTGAATCTTTTATGAGGTTTCTAGTGTTTCAAGCCTATATTTGTGCATTTTTCATACGTCAATGTCAACAACATCATATACATTGTTAGGAAACTCAAAATTCCAGCATTACCAACGGTGTATCATCCTAATTTTTGCATACCCATTGTTTATCAGTCATTCTCCAATTTGATACAATTACTTTTTTCACTTCGGCTCCTCTATTCTCAACAATCCCACATTCGCTAAGGATTCTGTTGATATTTTGGCTATTTGGCTCTGACCAAAACAGCCCTGGGACCTAAAACGGTTGAGGATGCACAATGGGCTTCCGACTTTCGATCAGCCTTCCATGCTCCCTTCCAGCACCTCCTATCTTTTAGGAAATGCTCAGAACTAAGTTACCTTTCTCATCTAAGCTTGGCAGGGTTTTGTTGTTCAGTTGATTCAGCTGCGACTTCAGGTTGTCTTTCTGAGGAAGGAAAAGAGGGGAAACCTGTAAGTAGTGATCAGTTACAGTACATAAGCTTACACACAGAGTGAGTGAAGAGAGAGTGAGAGAGTTTGAGAGCGAGAGCGAGAGAGCCTGTGTGTAAGAGGGAGAAGGGGGTTTTGGGTTTTGGGTTTGATGTTGCAGAGGACGAGGACGATGCCATCGCCGTTGCAGAGCAGCTGCAGGAAGGTCATGGCCATGGTGCGCGTGACGGTGAACAACAACCAGTGTTTTTCCTTTGGGTCGGTTCAGGCTGCTGCTCCCCCTCCACATCCATCCCACAACAAGACCGTTCCAGTGGCCGTGGCGCCCACAGTGGAGGACTTCGTTCATGGCTGCTATGAGGTGCGGATTTTGGGCTCATGGTAGGCGTGGAACTGGATTTGGGCCGACATTGAGTTCGAGTTTTAGGGCACTTTGATTGATCTGGATTCAAAATATTTGTAGTGTATGGGGAGATGGATTGCACCTCGTTGTGCGAATGCTTATCCTCTCGAGTTGTAAAACAGTTCTTTTTGTGCGTTTTGGGATTCTTGCTCGTGTAATTGTTACACCTACATCTCGATTTTTTCGTAGATGGCTCTCCCTAGGAAGTATTGAATGTGAACGAAGCTTTGGACTGCAATTTCCTTGGTTTGGATTGAATGAGGATGGAGAGGTCGTTCACTTTCTGTTTTGAAGAAAAGCAGCAGCGCAAGGAAGGGATATTGCAACGAGAACGAAATTCACATCAATCCATAACCTAAAGTAGATGACAACCCCAGGCCTCGGGCTTGTAAGAAGCAGGGCGACCTGTTTTTCTCGATGGAATTTTCTGTAATGACGAGTTCATGCTCTGAATATTGCGGGGGGTGTAGGCACAAACGCCTTTAGTGATCCAAGGCGCAATGGATACGTGGGCATCGAGGAAGTGGACTCCGGAGTCTGTCAAGGATACCTTCGGCCATTTGAATGTTCCTGTTGAGCTTAGTTTTTGGAACGAGGAGGAAGGGCGGTGGGGAGATTATCGGGATCTTTACAAGGAACACATAACGCATGCTAGCTCTAAGGAGTATTTTATGCCTCACCAACCTAGTAAGATACTTCCTTTACTCATCACTTCAAGCATGCTGAGAATTCTCTAGGCAACTAAGCATAAATTTCTGAAAACGTTGGAGAAAATTGTTTTCCGACCAACGAAACTGGATGTCTACGATCTCCACTGCCTGTTGTTGGTGATAGGCCATATGCATGAAATATTTCGGAGGTTACCCAGTCGTTATTATCGAAATATAGTTTTTGATGCACATTCAACATTGCTGTACATGGCAACATCAACGTCACTGCTGCTCTGAATCCCCAGAATAGTGTTGTGCGTAGTTTTACGATTTTGCTGTGTTGGGCTTCATAACTGGATTCACAAGGCCTATGAGTACAATCGAGAGTCACGATACTATGTCATGGGTGGATGCGCAGTGTCGTTGGGTGACTTCATCGACATTTTCATGTGCAAAAGAGGGAACCCGTCCTCGCCATCACCACTCATTGGTTACGTGGCACAACATCAGCTACTCACTGAAGCTCCTGAAATGGCAAACGGCATCCCGTAAGAGTAAGCCTTCCTTGACTATCGTTGCCATGTAGATTCATTCCTAATTGTACGAATGAGTTCTCTTTCTTAGATTTATGTGAGGGATTTCAAAGAGTCCGTGCACATCTAGCGGGCGAGGGTTTTCACGAAGAGTCTATCAGCAGTCTTTTACAAGGATCGGATCTTAACCTGCCAAAAAATCCCTGTTCTTTTGAGCTTCTACAACAAGATAGTTATGATGAACTGAGTGGTGGGCTTTCCTGTCTGGTTGCGGCAGGGACCCTGATTACGTAAAAGCACAGCGAGAAGTTTATCAGAGAAATATATGGTTGGGACCTGCTGGCACTGTTTCTCCACTACATTTTGATCCATATCATAACATTCTGGCACAGGTAGAATGTCGTATTCACACATGTCTTCACTTAGAATGGTTCTGAAACACCTGATATCATTGACTGTGGTGAGCTGACCTCGTAAAGCTTTCATTTGAATCCTCCGCAGATCTGGGGGACGAAGCACATCCGGCTTTATGGTCCCCATGAGAGCTCCAAGCTCTACCCTTTCACATCGAACTTGTTCCTCCGCAATACCTCCCAGGTGCCAAACTCATCTTTATCGCGGACCACTCCTCTGGCCATATCGTTGAGCTAGCTAGCTGTGTCTAATTTATATTATGAGCAGGCTTTTATGTTCGTTCATGCACCATCGCATGATCATCTGACTGTACAGACTACTGACCTTCGGTGGGAGTTGCTCTTGAGATATGAGGTTAATGCCAAGGTATTTACCGGGGAATGGTGCTTGAAGTAATGAGTTACTGTGTGAACGTTGGTCTCCAACTGGGAAACATGGTTGATGAGACGACTCACCGTATGTATGCGATGCATCAGTAACACAAGTTGTTGAATTTGAATTGTATTAGGTGAATCCGGAGGACGAATTAAATACGGACAAGAAATGGCCCGAGTTCCAGAAAGCTCAGTGCTGGAGCTGTGAGCTGCGGGCGGGCGAGATGCTCTACATCCCCCTCAAGTGGTAAGTCCATGGCTTCTAACTTCTTTTTACAGCACCACAACTATGTCAGCATGTCTGCAAGGTCATCATCCCCTGATGACAGTGATAAGTGCGGCTTTTCAAAACAAAACAATAAGAGAATAAACTAATCAGCATGTGTGTAGTGAACCAGTTTCCTTAGGACATTCTCAATAGACTCCAGAATTTGCCCCGCCAGATGTAACTCTTACTTTTCACTGCTTTGCAATTAGAACTTGAAATTTCTACTATTGAAAGTGCATTCAAAAGTACTTAGAATAGTTACAAGAAAACTCAAATTTAGATATTGGACAATGAAAATAAACAACTGCAAAAGCTAACTAAAACACCAAAATTATAATGGTCTTGGCAAATCATGGTTACCAATGCACATTTCACTCCAATTTGGGTGGTTTGTTTTGAAGTGGTTTGTTTTCTTTGTCCAATGTCTGAATTTGAGTTTTCTTGTAACTATTGGAAGTACTTTTGAATGCGCTTGCAATGAAAGAAATTTCAAGTTCTAATTACAAAGCAGTGAAAAGTTAGAGGTATATTTGGCGGGGCAGTTATACCGGGCTATTGAGGACGCCCTTAATTCAGTACTGCTGTAGCACTGACAACTGAGATGTTTGCGCATTTGTAACCAGAGGCTGAGAACCGCCTGACAAATAGCATATTGACCTGACCGTGTTCAGGTGGCATTTCGTGCGGGCAGAGAGTACCAGTCTCTCGGCAAGCTTTTGGTGGCTTTGAGAAAATAATCGTTTCACTTCGACTAAGCTTGTGCATACTGTACTGTTTCGACTGCTTGACGCCGATGGCGTGTGAGACGTGCTAGTTGATTTGAGAAGAGTGAGGTAGTGGGAGGTCGGGCGTTTCTTTTGATGGTTATATACTTTCCTTCCGGAGAGACACTGCTCTCACGCCATGCTATGCTTGGACTGGAACTGACAACTCCGCTTGGATACGTCAATTGTCATATAGTGGGAGTAGCAGTAGTATAGAACAGTACAACACTCTGCTTAATGCAAGTGTCAATAGCCCCAAATAGCAATTTATGATTTCATTTGTATCTTTTTTTGTATTCCTCAGTACTGTCCTTATGAGTTGAGAAACTGAAGAAATCATATTTGGCAATCTTAGAATGGCACTTTTTATCTTAACCCCTAAAGCACGAAACTGCATTTTTTGGCAATGTAGCGATTTGGGGCAGCTCACTACAAATGAATTTTTTCTTCTTTTTCTTTGAAATTTTCACACATGTGCCCTAGGAGTAACTTTAAGGCCCAACAATTTTCATAACTTCTCACTACATGGTTAACCCCTAAATGCCCAAGGCACCAGATTTTGGTGTTTTGAAAACTTTGAAGTTAAGTAAAACCCAACCAAATTGCTATTATTAGTAGTTTATATTTCTGGAGAATTCATTTTGAAGTCTAATTTTAAGATCAAAAAGTTGATCTTAAAAATAAAGGATTATGATTTTTCTATTCAAGATTTTGTGCAAGGATGCCCATTGCAATTTTGACTTCTCATAGTGTTGAGGGCTCTTGGAAATGAGCCTCAAATACACTAGATCTTGGAGGAAAAATCACATTAAAAATTCATTTAAAAAAATGGTAGAGTAGATTTTGAAAAAATGTAAATTGATTGGGGTTGTGCATGCTAGGCCCTATAACATCATATTTTTTTAGTGACCAACTTTTTAGAGTTGACATGCGAAAAGTGAATTGAAAAATTTTCACAGTTTTTACACCCTCATGATCAAACATTATAATCTTTCAATCTGTAAGTGATATTGTTCTATTTTCTTTTCCTATGTGATCTCTAACATGTCTAATTTGAATTTGTACGGTTACAATTCAAAAGAAATTGGTACAACCTATGAAAATGTTGACTTTTTGTTCAATTTAAAGCAAATTTCAAGAAGCTCCAAATAGGCCTTTGGCATTTAGGGGTTAAAAAGTCTTTATATGTTATGTCAATTTCATTGCATTGTGGGCATCTAAGGGAGTTAAAAAAATTTCTTAAAAAATTACTTTTCAAGATATGAAAATTTGAAATTGGTTTTCTAGATTTATATATACGTGGAAAGTTTTGAATTGCTCCATTTTGATAAATGAGATGAAAGTTATGAGGAGGTTTAGTTCGCGGGCAATTATGTTTTCTCTATTCTAAAATATACTTTGAAGTCCTATATTTAACTCAATTTTCAATATTTTTGGAAATCAAATCAAATCAAAAGATGTAAATTATTTATTAGAACATTACAACCATTGAGATTGTCATTTTTCAATTCCATAACAAAATTCTTAACAATTTAGTAATTTGTTTCATTCTCTACTTCTTTCTACTTATTATTCTTTTCCTACATGTTGTACAATTCCAAATGATGTGAAAGTTTTCAAGTATGTACTGAATTTCCCTTGAAGAATGAATCCAAAGAAGACCCACCATTTTGGATATTTTTTCCATCAAATGTGACCTTGAAGAAGTGTAGCTAGCTGGTTTTTTGCAAGGCCCAAAAAATGATTTTTGTCAATTCAAATACTAATATCTTGCAGTATATGGTGGAAATTTCTGAAATTTTTTCCACATCTTCTCAAACCAATGTACGACAAGTTCCTGTAGTTACATGTGTCCTACACTGGGTTTTTTTCTAAAATTTGGTACTTTTACTAGAAATGGCAATTTTGGGGCGTTTTTGGTGAAAACATAGTGAAAAACATTTAGGAAAAATTTAATTTTGCATAGATATGTAATATACATCTATATGTTTATCTTTCCTTCAATTAGAATCTCCAAAAACGATTCAAAATATCCGATGAAGAGTTTAATGTGAGGTGTCATGTGAGCAAAGTAACTTTGTAAAATAGACATCTCTATTGATTTTAATTATATTTTGGCAAAGTAATTGTACCATCAAGCTCAAATGTACAACATTGGTTATAGTATGAGGGTCAAAGAGAAAAGTCTAAATCCAATAAAGAGATATTTATTTTACAAAATTTGGGCATTGTCACACCACGATTGAATCTCTATTGAAGGAGTTTTGAAATAGAAATGAACCTAGACCCTATGCAATTTTTGACTTATCATTCTATTCACAACCTTCTATTCTTGTAACTTTATCTACAATGATGTCAATTCTAAATCATCTACAATAAAGAAGTGTTGCTTTCGGGTGTTCCCACCTAAAATTAGTGAGCTAGTACTACAATGCTAGAGCTACTTGTAGTGTAACGACTTGTTTATTTATCAAATTGTGAGGCCTCAAGGAACATGAAGTATTGTTGGAAACTCTTTGGAGAGGAAGGATTTTCCTGCTTGATTTCACAAAATCTGGAGTTTGGGACAAAAAATTATTGAATGGCAAATTTTTACAAATAATTACAAAAAACTAGGAGAAATAAAAGAAATGTTGGATGTTCCATAGATGTGACCACTGTAAAGTAGGAGGTGCTAAAAAAGTCTAGTCAATCTTAAAATGTTGAAGAGGACAAAAAATATTCAAGAAATGAAGAATATAATTATTCATCTAAGAATCTAATTAATTTTTATTGAATAACTTGGTGATAGGACTAAGTCTTTCTAGAGTTGTTCCTATTAGCATGCTAGAGACTAATAGTGTCCTTTAGATAATAAAAAAACACTTTTCATGATGAAGAACATATGATTTTCATCCAATTTTTTGTATGCAACTTTGTGAATTGTAAAATTACGACATTGAATAAAATTCAAGTCATACAAGTTGTTTTTTAATTTTGTACTAGGCAATTTTTCAATGAAATGATATAGCTATATATTGTACTTCCTCTATTTGGAAATAGTGTATCCATTTTTAGTGTTGATTGCATTGAGAATGGATACACTATTTCCAAACGGAGGGAGTATATTTTAGTACTTTGATCTTTTCTCCCTTAGGCTTTGATCTGACATTCAAAATGATTGTTTTTGCTTCTGAATAAAACAAATAAAATTTAGTTTTTGAAGTGTACTTTGCTAGTTTTAAAAGATCCTATAAATGAAGATTTTATTACAATTTGAAGTTGAAGGTCTATACCCACGCTTCTAAATATAGAGTGTTGCTAAAATTGTCTATATTATAATCTTCTATATTGCAATGCATCTCTAATGTGAATTTTTCAAATTTTGTAAGCATGCATGTTTTATATTTGGTATGAATCTTCTATACTTTTTCTTTGAAAATTCTTGATAATTTGAAATTTTCAAAAAAATCTGAAAATTTTATAGCATACATTAGACTTGTGAATTCATCTCTAAAAAATAAAACTTAAAAAATTTCACTCATGAATAGTAAAAGAATGGAAGATACAAAGTGGAGGATACATAGACTCTATCCTTTAACCTTTAAAGAACCATAGAGCCAGAAAATGGTACTTTTGGATGATTTCAAGTGAGCAAAATACAACAAAATATTTCTTTTTTCACCTATATTTTTTTTAGATTACTTTTCATGTGTTTGCATGAAAGATTGCTTGAAATTCTCTCATTGGGGTGACTGTTATTGACTTCTCTAAGGAAAAATATGTCAAAAGAATAGATCACAAAAGATGCTTTTCTAGTGTACTTTGGCAACATACATCCTCATAAACCTCAATTTTAGCCAAAAATGATGTTATTTGAATTTGAACTCAACTAATGAAATGAAGTTAACTAAGTCTAATTTTTATTCTTGAAATTTATAAAAATTATAAAATTAAACTATGTATAGCTATTTGAACTTTGAATCTATAACTATAGTATACTAAATTCTTAATTATAGAATTATACATAATTTTGGATTACACCATGATGTTCCATCCTATAATATACATGTAGTATAATATTCAGATTTTTCAAGCATATTTTACATGAATTTTTTTCACTCTTGAAAAATCACAATACTTTCAATTTTTTATTAAAATTTTTGAAAATTTTATAACTTATAGAAGATATGTGATTTCATCCCTCAAATAAATAAAATAATTCCCACTTACAATGACTCTCAAAGTGTTTCATACACTTACAAAATTTGTTGTAGCTAATTGGGGAATTAGAGATTTTAACCCACAAGCAATGCCAAGACCATTTTTCAGCCGATGGATGATAGAGAATCCTTTTGAGTAGGACATAAGTGCAACTATTCATCCTCAGAATTGAGTGTGAAAAAGAGAAGCCTTCTAGAATAGTTTGACTTTCAACAAGTGCTTTTTTTTTTTTAAACCAATGGTTCACATGGTTCCAAAAGGGATGATTTCCATAGTTACTAGTCCATCCTTTAAGGGTTAAACAAAATTTGAATATATTGTGATACAAGGAACACACTTGCAAAAAGATAAATTTTTCAAATTTTTAAAACACTTTCTAGTTTCTTAATAATTTATTCAAATGTTGCTTTTATTTCATCATGTCCAAAATTTGTTGGAAAAATCTAATTTCTCAATTAAGATAGCCACACCTAATTTTGATTGCTTTCTAAAACCAACCAATCTAGATTCTTGCCTAAAATGTACTCCCACAATTTAGAAACACCTATTTTTGGCACTTAAAAATTCATAGTTTATTCAAACGGTGTTTGTAAAATGCATTCTAAGAGAAGTTAGAATCCCCTTTTGACTACCAACAAGATCCCACAAAAAATTTTCCAATATAATAATGGGAACCATACTAAATTGCTTATTTGTACAATTTTAGGTGTATTTACTACAGTTATGACAATTTTGAAGTATATGAATACATAAGTGAGACACAATGTACAACTAGGGTGGATTGACCCCCAAGGGAAAACCCTGAAATTTTTTATTTGTGACACATGATAAAATTTGCAAATTTTGAATTCATATTTGTAATCAGAGGCCCCAAATGAGCTAGGAGAGGGATAGAAGCTAAATTAATGAAGCACAAAATAGGGGGGCTCTCTTCTAAATGCATTCCTGGATTGACCCCTGGATTGGGGATGAGCGAGGAGGTCAATCCACCCCGGCCCAGTGTACTGTACTGTACTAAGTGGAAAAACAGAACATACAAAGTAAGGGATATTGAGCTTGTTCTTGTTCACAGTCACAGGCTCCTTTCTTTCAGGGTTAACCCCTAAAGGACCGGGGGTGTTTGACCAAAGCTCTTGTTTTCTTGACTAGTTCTTGTAACAAGCATAATTTCTCAAATGTGTGATATGATTTTGATGATCGTCACCGTTGAAATGAAAGAAGATTTATGTAGCTTTCCAATGAAAAAAAGATCAACAAAATCGCACAATTTTTGAGAAAACGCCACCGTTGACAAAATTGATGAAAGATATCCAATTCTACAGAACTTTGTACATGTGCTGAAATTGAAATGTTGAAATCGGAATGCTCACAAGTGATCCAAAAACTCTGATTTTTTTTCCACAAGTAAATATCATCATGATTTAGATGGGAATTTTTTTTCAAATCATTTTGAGATGTGGAAAAAAAGATATGAGCATGTGAAGTGATAGCCTAGAGTACTTTTTCTATTCTCAAAAAATTCATAGAAAATAGCTCACTCAATCAATTCTCGATCAGATTGTACCCCTGGATTCAGCAAAATAAATCATCTAGGGTCTCTTTGTTGGTCACAGACTATTGGTAAGGTTCACATTCCAAAATTTCTACAAATGTAGTTGCAGAAGCCATGTGGTGGCCTTAAGGTCCTTTAGGGGTTAAGGGTCAAGTGTTCCCACCTTAAAATGTTACACTGTTGAAACTTTTGAAGCCTAAATTTTGAAGCTTTTGTTGAAAATTTTGAAGTCTCACTTATTTTAACACCTCTTCAGTTGTGCTTAATGGCAAAGGCAAGCACCAGTACTTTATTCTTTGACTAGTGTATCGAAAAGATAATACAGTTGAATGAAAAATTGCATATCCCACTTCAGAAGCCATTTCCAACAGTGCACTGTTGGTTCAAGCGTGATGAATACAAGCTGAAGTCAGGTGTCTGCTGAAACCCTGGCAAGAAATCTAAATAAAACCGAAAAACAGACGAAAGCTTCTGAATATCATTGGTGGCTGCAGCAGCCTCTAGAAACATGGCCGGAGGAATCGCATCCACCTGCAGAACATAAGAAGAGTTTGAGAAAGATCTGTCCTCACAAAAAGTTTAACCGAGTAGAGAGACAACATGTAGGAAACTCCAAATGAACAGTACTCTGTACAATACTACAAAAAGAGTCCTCAAAATTTTGTGATCTGATAGTGAAGAGTGACATACTCACATACATTATTCTCTCAAAACTCTCTTAAGAGACGCATGGATAACACTGAGAATAATGCTTAAAAGAAGGGCCCCTCATTCAATACATTGGAAAATACACGAGGAAAGGATTATCTAAGACGCTCAAACCTTGTTCTGTCGCATGTAACGTAGGCCCTCAAGTAGTCGCCCATCTTGGAAGAGAAGCTTCACATAATCAGAGTGAGCATGAAGAAGCCTCAACATTTCCATTCCAGTTTTCCTTGTTTCAACATCGCTATTTCCAACATCCAATAGTTGCAAAGCAACGGCTCTGGATGGATCAATCAATTTTCCAGCTACGAACTGTCGAAGCTCATGGTATCTCTCATCACGGCCAAGCAACTGGACCAGTAAGGCTTGCAGTCCTGATGGGACGCGCACATTTTCCTTTGATGTGCTGATGCAAGAAGTGAAGACAAGAGCACGCAATGATTAGATTGTTCATTTCCACAAAAGGAATCGTCCTGAAAAATAGAGTATGTATTTAAACTCATGTCCTAAATTAACAAACAAGCAAGAATACAGTTGATATATTCTACTAACATCGAAGGGCATCCAAGATATGGATTGCCGTGATTTACCTGCGCATGTACTCCACAATGGCTGAAACCAGAAACGTAGAATCTGTACCCATCTCCTCTTCAATGGCAAGGAAAACACTTTGCAGCACATCCTCTGGTGATATAAACGGCGCAGGTAGTCCCATCCGAAGCCCCAGTAAGCCTGAACCTAACGTAGATGGACTATTTGCGGTTGAGGACTCCATGACACTACCTTTGCTTCCCTCCCTACTAATAGCCCTGCAAGATAGCAATAGCAGTAGTACTTATTTAAAACTACCATATTGACCCATGCACGTTCAGTTAGGAAGACACACCCAAGGACCAAGGTAATCCAACATGGCGAACAATATTGCGAACTTGCTAGACTTCAAACGTTCAATCCTGTAAAGTATCCAAGCTGAGCAGAGTTCCTTCATACTTTCAACAACACAGTCTGCAAGGAGTATCGCCGATTTTCACAACGGACTCTTGACTTGAAACCAAGATGAGCAACAACAAAAGGGATAGAAATCTCATTAACTTCATTAACTTCAATAAAAGCTCTAACCTGTTGCTTCTACTTGCAGTTGAATACTGCTCCCGAGGAGATGTGGAAGGCGGCTCTTCAATCTCCGAGCTGATGCTGCTCTCCGGATCTGATGCAAGGTCAGCCTCCTCCTCTGATTCATGCGTCTTCGTCTTACCCATGTCCTTTCCTAGAGGATTGAGAGAAGATTGCAAACCCGATGCTTGCATTCCAGGAGATGCAGTCAAAGGTGCTGGCAAAACACCAAAAACTCTTCCAAGATCAGTGCCTTCATCCACAACACTCAAATATTCTCAAGGAATCAAGGTGATTAAACACAATTAACAGCAAGAATCTGTAGTGACTAATCCAGGGAAAGGGAAATGGTTGGTGTGGCTCATATTCCAACAAGAGTACACCTCAACATACTTTCTGCATTTTTCCCGAAAGGAAACCAAACAACTAAGATTATCGAAGAATACCTACGAACATACCTCTAGGTCCTGCACTTAAAGTGATTCCCCCCGAGGCCCCTGCAGGAGACTTGAAAGTTTGTGTTGGTTGATAACCTGAACCACCAGTCCCAGCCGGTGGCCGCAAAGCTTGGGCATAGGAAGCCGTTACCACATCCATAGCAGAAGCAATCGAAGGCAAAGGTCGATGTTCCATTATCATGGACTTGATCACAAGCAATGAGAGCTCCTTAGCCTGTTTTCTTGCAACATGTAGTAAGGTGAGCAGAAAGTAAAAGTGAACATAGATATGCACATTGCAAAAGTAGAGCCACACTCACAAAAGTCATCTTAAAGCGGCAGCCGATGATAACACATACGGACCAAGGAGACACAGACCAGTAACAAGTAACACACACAATTAACATTCATAAGTCTTCCATAAACTCAAATCCAAGAATGGCGAAAACTAGAAGGTTAAACCAGTTAAGAAGAAATATTCTGCATCAAACCTTAGGAGCTTCAAATCTCCGACGTTGTAAGAAGGAAAGCAACGATGGTAGATTTGAAGAGCTAGCAGCTACTGTCTGCTTGACACAAAGAACAGTATTAAGCCCAATAGCAAGAAAAAACTATCCAGTTGCATCCTGAACTATCGTGATCTGCCAGTAGAAGTTACAGAAGGAAGGAAAACCCGAAAATAAATATGATGTTTCTGTCCGATTTGAACTAGAGAGTAAAGCTATGCAACGTATTCTTCTTACTTAGGTTCAAGAAACTGCAACTGAAAAGACAAATCATTCTCTAAATTAAAATAATCTCGTCAAAATCGGTAACACGACCGGTGCTAGTCAAGGTACCTCCAGATCAAGCCGGACACGCCAAAGAAGGCCATGCATGTGGTCCAACACAAGGTCTGGATTTATAAACACCCAGCCTTCTCCATACATTGTCAATTCTGCAGACGATAAATTCCGCTTGGACCCTTTCCCTATGCTCTGAGAGGACGAAGCGGACAGGGTAGGAGCCCCCCTAAGAAGAAGTGGAAGAGGAGCAGAGATTGGACCCTTAGGATCTGTCAAAATGTCGTACAATAGAACTACTTGAGAATCCGTTTGATGAACCATAAGCACATTGTCAACTACACTAATTGCCACATGCGGGGAAAATATAGGCAGCGATCCCTGCAACCACATCAGAAAACCATTTTCAGGTAAGTACAGCATGTTGTACTTGGGTGAATTCACCGATGATCATACTAGTTTAGTATGAAAGGTTACCACCAGTAAGCACTTTCAATCACCATCCTCCAGAATCATCCTCATAAGCTGTTTAGAAAATTATGATAATAAACTTAGTTCACAGAATACTTAACCATGATGTGGACAGCTGAACGTCATGGTTTCGAATGGCAATGTTAACAGACCTCTAGATGCAGGTTGAAAGTCTCGAACTGAGACGCAAGATTATTACACGGAATGCAAAAGAGAAGAAGCAGGGTCGACCAAATGCGCAGCAGTCCCTGAAAAGAGACAACGAATTGGTCTAACGACGAATTTCTGAGAGGTATTCTATCCGGCTACGCATGAGCACAAAGGTGGACAGGGAAAACGATGAATTCAACCTAGAGGCTTTGCGTGAACCCAGAAGTACAACAATAGTTTGCCACTTGCACGTGAATAACATTCTTCATTCATTTTTGTCGGACCACCAAACAGCTTATGGACCCCAGCTCTCGAACTGTAAGGATCGGCCGAAACAAGAGGAAGCCCAATAATGTGATGATCACCACAAGGTTCTTAAGAAATCTACCTGAGGTACAACAGCGTCCCTGTAGAACCGATACATGTGCAGTTGCAAAGCTACCCTGTCCACCTGTACGCAATAAAGTCTTCCATACCTGTCCAAACATTCGTGTAATCAGGCAATAGACTCTCTATCTTTATGAACCCAAAACCTACACCAATTTCTCAAGGATTCTCAACGAAGAATCAACAAGAAGGAAACTTTATCACCAAAAACAATGTCCGAATATGATCGAATATGGAATATTCGACCGTTCTTCGTAACAATGGCAACGGCTTATAACCGTAGTGGTCGCAAATCCTCTCAGTTTTAGACTGGTACAGAAGATAAGAATACTACTCTTAGCATAGACCCAATGGACCTAATCCTTCATACAGCAAATAACATAAAAACCTGCTAAAGGAACAGATCATTGATAAACAAAGCATCAACGGAACCTGAAAACAAGCTCTTACATGGTAGCGATTCGGATATCTTCAGGAGCTAGCACAGGCTTGCGATTTGATTCATGTTTGGACATTGTGACATCGTACTTCGGCAGCCTCACGATTCCCCCTGCAGCAAACTGTGCAGCACACCAGTCACAGTAACCATCTTCTGAACCGAGTAAGAAAAGCCTAGTGCACTCTCGGCAGGTTTAATAAGCATGAAGTCATTTTATAAAGCCTCTTCACTTTGTAGTATAGAAATCAAGCGATCATATACCATGTTACAATTAGGTTCAAATAATAGATGATAAGGGACAGATAGACCACCTGATAACCGGAAAGTGTTTTGCATTGCATGCCCGACGCAAGTAGTACGAGACGACTCTCGTGTGTGTACACATACCAGCTCACATGTGCCTTCTTGTAATCCACCAGTTTTAAGCCATTCTTACTCAGGTACAGGGTGTACATCTCTAACCCGCTGATCCATGCAAATTGGACCACAGTTTGCTTATACTGTTTTTTTGCAGAAAGGCACTATTTTGGGGTAAACAAATCACAATTTCGGTAGAGTGGTACATCGTTGCGCTCTGCCTGTAACCAGCACTACCTACATAGCATCAAGAGAAGGCTTTGAGAAGATAAAGTGTGAACCGAGTCGAACCTTGTCGTAACGAAGACAATGTCACAGGAAGGGCAATCTGTCCAAAAAAAACCCAGAATCCGATCTGAGCCACTCCTGCACTGCTGCTTGAATCCAGTGCAACTTTCTTTATTTACAAATTCGATCTCTTGATTGGTTCGCTGTACAGCTAAGAGTTTCCCGTCCAACGAATACCGGACTCCCAGAATGGGCCCTTCCTTGATGCTAGTCACCCCAGGGGCCTCGGCAGGCGGGTGCTGATTTGTAGGCCATGAATACACCTATAAAAGATTTGAAATATATTTCAATAAACCAGCACATCTGGGCGTAACGATTTGTTTAGCATTCTACGTATTGTCTGATGCACTATTACTACGGTCAAGGAATTACACTACTAAACCAGAAAAGGTTCATTTCCTCCATGGTACACTACTAAATCATGACCGTCACTCTGCGTAATCGAACAACTGTGAAGCTCTCCAAATGCAGTCCATGTGAGCGAGGGAGGAGGGATCACCTTATTCGGCGCTGGCACAAGCAGAAGTTTATTGCCATCATCGTACATGACGCCTGCAGCTCCTGGAATGTCGCATCGTAAGGGCGGGTACTGGACATAGGCATGTGATTTTGCCCCTCCCGCTCCCAAGCCTCTGTTGCCCCCGGAGCTCGACGAAGCCCCCTCAGCGAGCCCCATCCTGAACTCTTGCCGATCACTTTTTCTTGGCCTGCGTCACAGAGCCAAAGCCACGCCGTCACTTGTTGCAGTCCCTTCCATGCATCCACCCCACCCACTGGATCGCGCATTACGAATTCCCATTGGCAATTCTACTTCCTAGTTCGCTACACGACATGGAAAGAATTCTGCACAAGGCAAGCTTCCGAAAAAGGCTCGACAAAGAAGGCGGAGGGAGGGGTCGCACCGCGTTCTGAATGCAAGTTTTGAGCAGCAGAAATTCCTTCTCGCACATGCCTTTCTCCACAGCGGGCACTTTGGTGGCCACACACTGACCGTATACTCTCATCTGCCAACATGATCACCCATCCCCCCCTGTTCAATTCGTGGACAAATCCAATCAGAGCGCCAACGAGCTCGTCCACCACTCTCATTGAGAACCCCTCAGCGAAGCCATGGCACATCGAACAAGGTCCGCGGAACCCAGAACCTCAATCAATCCATGCATGCTAAAGCACCCAGCGCCATTCTCACAGCAACCAATCCATTCATTCCATACCCATCTACGAAAACCATCAGCCAATCCACGCCACCACTCGACCTTCCACCGCCGCAATGGAAGAGCCTCACAACACACAAGAATCACAGCGATCCTAGGTCACGCTCGATGAGAAAGCCGGAGGAGGAAATTAATTTCAAAGAGAAGAGACGACAACCAAACCAAGCCAAGCCAAGCCACGGCTAGGAATCGTTTTCCAGCGCCTTCGATGCGCGATGCCACAGCTCAAGGCCAAGCCCCAGCGACAGGATCCCCCATGCAATCAATCCAGCTCTGGATAGCTGCCCCAATCAATCCAGATTAAGACCCAGAGAAGAACAGAAACTATGCCAAACCTAGAGTGCACCTAAAGGAAGAAAGGGATGGGAGAGAAGCAAGCATACGGCGGGGGAGCAGCGGAAGAAGACAGTCTTGAAGGGCGACGGCAGGGGACGGCCATGCTCGCCGGCCATAGCTTCAGGAAGTTAACTGAGGGACAGACGAAATGCACCTTGGTGGTTTGGCTTGGGAGGAACTCTTGAAAGACGCTCCCCCGCCTTCTCGCCTTCCTCCTCGGTACCCTGCATCGGCGTGATTGAGAACCCGTGAGATACCCTCATCCCAATACCCTCTAGCAGGTACTCCCCCTGGAGGGGTATGATCGAGGCCTCTTTGAACGAACGACACTCTTGATTTCGTTGGCAGAGGATTTCACTGCCACCACGCATCCAGAACTTGTAGGGTTTGTGCCCCTTTTTTTAATACAAACTAGGGTGCCCTGTGCCGTTGCTACAGCCATCAGGATTTCACAGCCTTGGGATTTCAAAAGTGATGGCTAAGCCTTCTTTAACCCTTGAACGACGCAGTGGACGATTATTGTCTGATGAATGACAAGGAATTCTTTTGTGTAGGATAGAATTGCAACTATTCATCCTCGGAATTAGGGGTGGAAAGGGAAAATCTTCTATAGTAGTTTGACTCTCAATGAGTATTTGTGGTTTTTCTAAAGTGGATGATGTCACCCGGTTCCAAAATGGCTGATTTCCACGGTCACCATCATGGCGTTCAAGGGTTAACCCCTAAGTGCTCTTATGTCCATTTTTTGAACTGAGATTGAAACTAAAGTTTCATCATCCTTACTACTTGGATGAAAGTTATCATAATTTATGAAAATACTTTATCAAGTTGTTGTCCTATCTAAGGTTTGGATTTGGTGTTACAAAAGTACATATTTTCTAAAATTACCAATGTGCAAGTATATCAAGTGGTTGACTACGCCCAAATTGCATTGACTCTACTTTGAAATTGGATTTTCCAAAATGAAGTCATAGATGTTAAGAACATAAAAATTTCAAAAAATCACCATGTGACAAGAAACTCATTTCAAATCCATTCCAACAAATTTTACCCTAAAAATGATAATATTTTGCTTGTAATCAAATTTTGAAGGAATTTTGAACTTTCCATTTCAAAATTTATTTAAAAAAAATCTTGGTGATAGCATTGGTGAATCTAACCATACAAATGGAATCTACAACTCATAGTGTACAACTTTTATTTGCATATCAATTCCAAAGAGCACTATGTATTGATTTTTTCCAAATCATCAATTCTATAGATGAATCTGGACATTTAGGGGTTCATCTGTTTAAATAAAAGTAAAAGTAATTTTTTGATTCATAAAAATGTTGAAAGTCAATAACTTTTATATTGTAGGTCCAAACGCCACGAAATAAATTCCATGCATCCCTTCTCACAAAGAACTTTCTAGTGGTCCCAAAAACTTGACCGAGGATGCATGGTCCAAAAAATACTTAATTTAGCATAATTTCAGGTCCAAAAATAAATTTAAAATACATAATTTATCATAATTTAAGATAATAGAAATAACTCAAAAATCCATAACTTTTCATCATGCATCTAAACACCACAAAAAAATCCCATATACCACTACTTGTAGAGAGCTTTCCAACAATACTAAGAACACTACTAGAGGATGCATGATTCAAAAAATACGTAATTTAGCATAATTTAAAGTTAAAAAATAACTCATAAATCTATAACTTTCCTACCATAGGTCCCAACACTACAAAACAAAGCCCATGCATCCCTCCTTGCCATGGGCTTTTTGACAATGCCAAGAATACAACGAGGGGACTTGCGGTTCGGGAGACCTCAACATAACAAACAACCTAAATTAAAGGTATAGATGGTGATATTCATAAAAGAATTTACAGTCTTTCTACATAAAAAAGGAGTATGCATTGATAAGGTAGACAAGCCTATTGCCATGCAATCTAAATAATTTGGGGCTAACTCTAAGAAGGGCACATATTTTTCAGAGAAGTGTGCTAGTTTCACGAATCAAACCCAAGTAGAGTTATAATTTTTTGATTCAAATTGTAATTTCTATGAATTTTGAAGTAGTTTGCCTTGAAATTACAAAACCATTTATAGAATGGAGTCATGAACATTGTATAAATAACCCAAACCGCTCTTCCACATATCGAATGGCACTTATATATAGAGGTTTAAGATGCCATGATTTGTCCTCAAGCTAAAAAGAGGCTAAAATGATCCTATCTCCAACATGCATCCCTCCATCTCTATTATCACCCTTTTTCAAGTATAAAAACATTTTGCCATTGTTCTATTTAAGTCATGTAGTTATTACAATGATTTTTTTAAAACTATTTGGATTTGGATGATGTACTGGATGGTATTGGGGCTAATAATAGGATGATGGAATTGCTTTGGTCTTGTCACATGCTACCTAATTTCTACAATTGGATCCGTTCAAAGGAATCTTGGGAGCACATTGAATGGTAAGCACCTTAGAAGTAGAAGGAGAGGAGATATTACCTCTAGAACGAGTCTTGGTTGGATTGTTACAAAGAGCAACCTTCTAGTTTTTGAACCCAAATTTTTTTAGGTGAATCAAAATGTGCAGTTTTATGAAAATGGATTTATACATGAATTCCAATGCCAAATAATCCCTTGTGAGTTGAATGGCAATATAAAGTTGGGTTATTTTTTTTATGGTGAGTTGGAAGTCGACACATATCGGATATTCTTTTTTAAGGGCTAGGGTACTTTGATGTTGAGCATATGGTATGGTTGTTGTTTGTTGTTTAACAAACGTATGCAGTAGGCTAGTCAATGCTATATGGTCACCATTAGTAGAATGTCTTATACTTGATACAGGACTTGATATTGGATCATACTAGGTAGTTGCATGGATGAGTGGCTCAAAAGCAACACCCATGGCCTCAATATAAATCACTCAAATTGAAGGTTATTCCCTTTGATGACTACTTTATTGAAAATAAATAGAAAAAATTCAATGCTTCACCTTAATCTTCTAAAATAAAACACAATAGAAAAATAATAATGATGATAATAATAATAATAATAATAATAATAATAATAATTATTATTATTATTATTATTATTATTATTATTATTTACTTATAAAAAAAACGTCCCCAAAATTTGACCTTCATTTTAACTACTAAAAACTCCCTAATTCAATATTAACTATTAAGAGAAGTTCTTATAAAATAGAAAGCATTTCATTCAAGTAAAGCTTTTGAGCATTCATAATAAAGTCACTAGAAAACATTTAAATATATCTATATCCTCAGAAAAGTCCATATGTAATGTTTGGTTCAGTTGTGACAAATCTATATACTACACTACAAAAGTCATATATTCCTGTAAAAAGTTGAAAGTTTTTAAACCAACTACATAAATATCTTCATATTCAAGTTATTATGTATTTGTGGTGAAAAAATTGTAGAAAGACATGTCCATTTGTGGCCTAGAGACTTTTTAATGTTAACATTTCAAAAAATAAATTGTGACCAGTTTATTGAGACACTCATCCATACATCTACCCTTCCATGGATTGGTTTCTTCGATGCTTTATACAACAAAGTTGTGATGGTGTGGGCATGTAGGGTAGATTTACCTACATTCTCAAATGAAGTTTAGGATTCAATACTTGTGATTTTAATTGCAATTGCAATGCAAGATATTTAGTAATAGTTTTTCCTTAACCTTAAATGTACATAATAGGATTTAAAATGGGCTACATCATTGTGAAGTAATGAAGTCATTTATCTTTATGCCTACCTTATGAATATAAAATTAGCACTTCAAACTATGTAAATGAAGAATACTAAAACATAATACTTTTTGGAATGTATGTATTAAAAGGTTGCTTGAAAACAAACTTTGCATTTTGAATATATTAGCAAATGTATGACGATGCCAATATACATTACAATATGATTTTTAAAGCAAATATGAAGAAGATATAATTTTTCTAAATAAATAACAAACATTGATCTTAAACTAACATAAGGCCCTCCATTTGTGTTACTACTCAGCCTTGAATGATTAGAGCATTCAGATAATCAAAAGCTTTCTTGGTGTCCATTTCATGTCCCAAGTCTTGCCCTCTTGATACAAAAGTAGGTGCCCATTTCAAATCGGCAACCATTTTAGGCTTGTTTACCTTAGTTATTGGTTATGTTCAAATCAAACTATGTTCCCAAACTTTCGTTTACTTGCACTTCCAAACCTCAATTCAATAATTTGTCCACTTGTAGATCAAAAACAAGCTAGTTGCACAATTAATTACTTAAATCTATGATCACAATGAGATGAGTTGAACATCATGGATTGGGAACTTCTTTACATCCCACGTGCATACAACCTTCATGAGCTTCAAGTCACAATGGTCTTGGGAAAGGTCTTAATTCTCAAAACTAATTATTGGTGAGTAATTAACTACGGCACCATCAACTTTGTTTCATTCTATTGACAAAAAACTCATGTATTAAGATCTCATCACCCACTTGTTTGGTCAAAAATCGCTGCAATGTTTGCGATTCTCAAAATATTACTTGAAAAAATCAAAACACACACATACACATACTATATGAGCTTTTAAATCCCAAGCTCAACCATTTATGAATTCTAAATTTGTTACTTCAGTGAATCCTATATAAATAGTAATCCCTAATCACATCACTTGGACAAATTGACATATACACTCACACATTGCAAATGAATATTGAACTTTGAGCATGAAGTCTCAAGTTTGTTACTTCAATGAATTCTAAATAGTAAATCCTAAACAAATATCTTAGATGAATCAATATAGACACATTCTCACTACAAATGAGCTATGAACTTCAAATCCACCATTTATGAAGTCTAAGTTTCAAAGTTTTTTACTTGAGTTTAAATATAGAAGCCTATAGTTGTCACATTGGATGGATTGTTTGTCCAAAATGTTTGATTTGTCTATCTATTTAGGATGTTTGGTGACCCTGACTCATTCAATGTGACAACCTTAAGGTAGTCACAATATCTGTCCAAGACTAACATGTCCGCTTATTTAAGACATCTGGTGAGGTAATGTTCGGATCCTACAAGAAGTGAAAACGATAAATATTGTCTATGGTGAATTGCCTTCTATTGAGACTATCGCACTTGATTTGTCCATTGTGAGGCCGGTGGGATGGTTTTTGGTCTTTTGTATAATTGCTTATCAGCAACTAATCACCACTTGTGAGTGTTTCATCCTCACCCTTAGGATAAAGTGAGTACAACTAAGTTCTTATTGTTGTTGTAGTTAATTTCCTAAATGGTTGTCTAATGTGCCATCCAATTATGCCTTTCAAGCAATGGATAGATGTTGGTTTCCTAATTCTTAGTTTGCCTTAATGTAGTTCCTAAACAAATCAATGAAAAGTTGGTAATATTGACCAATTTTGGCTAAGGCAAGGCAAAACTTAAGAAAGGCAAGGGTAAGTCAAGTTCAAATGCTATCTAGCCTAAGTTGTAGGGATTCTTAAGCCCTTTCCAAAATGATAAATCTTTTTGTAAATAGACTTTTTCCCTATAAGTTATCCATGGATCATTCAAGAAAATGTGGACTTTCGACAAAGCTACTAAGAAGTGCTGAAAGGAACCTTGGATTAGATTTATTGTATCCGCACAACAACTTTTCCTCTATTACTACTCATCTTCAATATATCCAATTGTTAGAGCATTGATTTGTGATTCTCCAATCACATTTATTAAAAAATATCGCAAGTATCCTCTAAGAACTTTCAAATAGGAAACAAAGATATATTGTTTGTCAATTCCAATATTCATAGAAGGTGAATCTTATTTTTGTTAGAGATTCGGCCCTTTCAGTAGCTCACTAGGACTCTAGAAATAGACTAGCTTGTCAAACCTTGGCAACCATCTTGACACTATAAGAACCCCACATTTTTTGTGACAAGCTCATAACGTGGTAGGTACATTTTTTTGGACATTAGTCATGTCAGAATGGATGTCCAAAAAAATGCATTATAATGGACAAGCTAAAAAACATAGAAAATTACAAAAAACATGGTTTGATTTCAAACAAATTTTTGAGGATGTCACAAAAAACATGGTTTGAAAAGGTTATGAGAGGTTGCCATGTGGTTGCTACCTTGCCTCTACATCAGTGTTGATTGAGCAGAAAGTGCCATGTCATTAATTTTTTCATCTAGGCCCTTATTGATGTCATGTATGATGTCATTGGTGTATTGTGCCCTGGGTCATGTCAATTTGGATGTCCATTGTGACATGCACATGTTTTTTCTAATGTCAACAATAACATGAGATTCATTTTTTCAAACGTCATGTAGCATCCATCGTGTACTATGGCACATCCACAGAGATATGAAAATATCACAGATGACATCTTTGAGAATGTGTCTAATGCGCATGTCTTAGTTTTTGAAACATTCATTGAGACATCTAGATGTTTTTCGTAGTGTCCACTTCAACATACATAGTATACCATATAGAATAGGCCATTTGCAATATACCATAAATTATATATCGTACACTATACATTGTATACCATATACCATATGTGGTATGTCATATGGCTAAAAATGCCACTTATTGTGAGTATGTTGATATGAGAAGATAAGGTATATATACAAGTAGGGTGGTAGGAGGAAGACAAACCATATGGGATATGTAAACATAGAAATTTTTATTAAAAGTTGAATTTCATACATAAGTATTGTAACAAACATTGTGTTGTCTCAATTGACGTAATAGAAATATTTGGATGTCTGAGTTGATGTCACAAAAAACATATGGACGTTTTTGTTGATGTCCTAATTGTTGTCACAAAAAACATCTGGACATTTCTATTAATGTTGATGTCATAAAAAACATTTGGACATTTTTGTTGACGTCCTAATTGAAGTCACAAAAAACATCTAGACATTTTTGTTGACGTCCTAGTTGTTGTCACAAAAAACATCTAGACATTTCTATTGACATCTTAGTTGATGTCACAAATGACATAAAAAACTAGTGTTACAACAGGGTTGTTCTGTTGAACGTGTTTTCGGGTTTGGGTGTCGAGTTGTTCGTTTGATGTCGCATGTCGTATAAGACGAGTGTCGCATATACGAGACAAATTTGACGAGCGCGAAATTAGGGTTTAGGGTTTTCGGGCAGGGCAGCCAAAATTTTTATCTTACGTGGCGGGTTGTCAACAGTGACGTGGAAAGCTTTGACCACGTCACCATAGGCGACTACGGGTGGGGCGCGTGCGGGTAAGGTGGGGCGACCGCGGGTACCAGAATGAGGGCGACTGCGGGTTCAAAATCTAGGGCGATCGCGGGTCCCAAAATGAGGGCGACTGCGGGTCCAAAATCCAGGGCGACCGCGGGTCCCAAAATGAGGGCGACTGCGGGTCCAAAATCCAGGGCGACTAAGGGTGTAAAGGCGACCGCGAGTGTAAGGAAAAGGGCGATCTTGGCTTTATTCCATACGGAAGGAATTTCTTTTGTTCTGTGGATGATAAGAACTTCTAATATACGACATAAATGCAATTGTCCATCTTTGAAAATTGGGTCCCAATTCCCAAAAGAGAGATCTTACTGAGTCCTCATACCGGAAATGAGTATTTTTGTGAGGGGAAAGGCAAGTACATCACATCACAGAGTTCCATTGGAGATGATTTTCATACTCACTAGTCCATCCGTTAAAGGTTAAGAGCAACCTCGTGTGCCGTTGCAATTGCAAACATGGATATAACAACCATTTCAATCTTGCTCACGATTTAGGATCCTTCAGTTTTCATGTGCCATTGCATTCTCCTAAGCCTTAAATTAAGTATTTCACATTCTGTGGTCATTCACTCATTCATAGGAGCCTCCGAGTTCTACATGTTTTTATTACATATGGTTGGGAATTTCTAATTCAAATTTTCTACTCCTATTGAAGTGTAGAAGCCAATATTGCAATTGGATATAATAATTACACCAAAAATAGATACAAAAACAAGAAAAAAGTAAGGATAATTAGTATTACTGTATTTATAAGTTGTACACACTAATAGAGTAGTGACCCAATCTTATAAATGAACTTCTACTTCAATTGTACTTCCATGAACTTTGTTAAGATCTCCACGTCTATACCTGTAGAAGTCCACACTAAAGACATTGAACAAAACTTTGTAATTCTAACACTATCATGCTTTCATACTAAAGTAGATACTACACAAAACTCATCTATAGGCTATTTGCCTATGAACTTAAGCTAAAAAACTTCAACACACCAAAATTATGCAAAAGCATTACATTACCACTTCACTACCTCTAAATCTATATTTATAAAGTTACGGTGAAAATGTGTAATCACTAGGCACCTCATCAGCGTCAGGGTCAGAATCATCATCCGACTCCTCCCCCCTATCATTATCATCACGGTTATCATTCTCGTCATCCTCCCTTCATACTCGTTCATTTTGCACTTCATGTTCTACCTCTGAGTTCACGTTTCGCACTTCAGTATCCACGACGCCATCGCCGCTAGTTTGCACCAATCGTTTAGTCAACCTCAATGCATCTCTTGTTCCATCAAGGTTGGATGTAGGATGTCGTCCGCCTCTACTGGATTGCCCGATGTTTCGATTCGAATTGGCTTCACCCATGATGAATCTTTGGACAACATGGTTCTGTCGTTTGGGATTTCTTTGTAGCCTCTCCTGCGTCTTCCTCAATCACTTTTTCTGTCCTCTTGTGCCTTCACGCACGAGCAAGGATGATTCTCTAGGGCCAGAAATAGAGGAGGGTTGAGTGGGTTGCGGAGCTAAAGCATGGCCTTCATTATCAACTGTCCTAAGAGGACTATTATGCAAGGGCGGCCTAGTCGCATGGGTTGGTATAGACCTAGTCGCCCTAGCATTGTTTGCATTTCCTCCTCCATTTAAGGGCACCGTACGATTCCGGTTCATAACAGCTTGCAAGGGCAAGTCTGAATCATGTTCCACATTTTCTGTTCTTAAGGGGCTTCGTAATGGAGAAAGTGGAATGCTTGTAAGCACAACATCTTCGACGTGTGTTGGCAGTGTTGCCTCCTCTTGCCTTTCATTTACCTCAGCAACTCGAGCGGTACTTCGTAGGTTCATTACCCTTGTAGAACCCTGATCTACGACATTTGGAGATCTTTCTTCCTCAGCTCTTATGGGCATTGGACTATGTATGCCTTCATTGGGGTTGTCGGGACTACTTGCCCGAGTTGGTGATGAATTTATTGGAGGAGGTACATTCCTATCCCTAGCAGAGACGTAGGGTTGCGGGGGCCTTCGCGGTGCACGTTGAATCTCCTCCTCCTCAGAGTAGTACGTATTATTCTCAGCTGTAAATGTATTTCCATAGTTGTGTCTCCGTGGAGGACTCTTTTCTCTACGAATCAGTCCTGTCCAAATATTTCCACGTAGACGCTCTTCTGCCAGGCTAATGTTCTCATTAGCTCAAGCCCTTCTAACTGGGTCGCCATCCCCTGATGATCCTGTACCTAATGGCTCCTCATTCTCTTCCGAGGTATTTCCATCCACTAGGTACTTTTCGTAGAACATTGCAGGATTGCGTCCACGTTTCTCACGTTCAAGTTTACTGTTGGTGTAGATATACACCAATGCTTCCGCCTTGGATGTGGTTAGGCGATTTCGCACTTTATTGTGCACAAACAAATACATGCTCCAATTCCTTTCACATGATGATGCTGAGGACGTCAAAGATAGAACTCTCATTGCAATTTTTGGGAGAACATTAGCACCCACAAGATTCCACCATTGATGAGGCATTAGTTTACATTGTGTAATATCAGGAGCCTCTTCTAAGGGGTCAAAAGGACCTGTCTTCTCTTCGAACTGCGTGAGCTCCTGCAATGCCTCCATGTATGATAATCCCAATGACTCGCTCATTTTTCGAAGCACCCGATTTAAGGCTCTTTTGGCCACACCATCGTTACGAAGGGTTCCTACTTCAATCAAGAAAGGATTTAAGAGTGCCCCTGCATAGTGTAGGTCTGTGAGCATCAATTTCCAACGAGCCTCGAATTGCGTCTCAAACTTCGTTGCAGTTTCATCATTTAGAAAAAAAGGTTCGTTTCTCAAGCTCCACACGTGCTCTTGAAGAGTCTTCATAACCAACCAAGCCTTAGGCATTGCCGGGGCTTTCCCATCAAACACTCGGAGAGCAATAATGACGGGCTCCACCATGTGCAAAAAATTCTCACACTCCACCCAAAAAGATTCCGCATGAATGTCATTCCGCGCTATACGGGCTCGCGCACTCAATACATCTCCATTTTGGCGACGTTCCAAACTAGCCTCAAATTGCACATATGTCTCATCCATTATCACTCGCATCAATGCTGACTTGCACTCCACCACACGTGATATCATGAAGAAGTTCACTGCAAAGCGTGTTTTAGAAGGCATTCGCAATGCCTTGTCCGGGGAGTACTTTCGGAAGAGAGCCAATGTGGAATGGTACCTCTTGATGTACTTTACTATCTGCGTACAACGTCGTACTATTCTCGTCACCCTGACATCCTTTGCCCAGTCTTCCAAAAGCAAGTCCAAAATGTGTGCTGCGCATCCTTGGGTATACATGTGAGGATATTTCTCTTGTAACGCCTTCAAAGTCCCCGTCATGACAGCAGCATTGTCCGTACATAGTTGGACAATGTTTTGGGGGCCAAACCTCTTCTATGTATTGTGCCATCATATTGGTTGTGTACGCAATGTCCTTCTTCTCCCCCGTGGTGTCCACTGATCCAAGAAACACATCCCCGCAGGACACACGAGCATTAAATTTAGTAATGGACGGCTATTAGTATCAAACCAACCATCCGAACAGATAGTCGCTCCATAAACTTCAATAGAGTGCTTTGTCCGCTCAGTGACCATTTTAGAAACACTTTCTTTCTTTGGCTCTATCATTCTTGTACGCAAAGCATTGTATGAGGGCGGTTGGTATCATAGTCCTGATGCCGCTGTCTCTTTCACTGCTTTCACAAAGGCAGGATGGCACACAACATTGAACGCGATGCTAGCCTCATAAAAAAAGGAAGCCCACATGGTATCTAACTTTGCTCTCGTGCTACTTTGTAATGCCTCATCCATGCTAGTTTGCCTAGAAATGGAAGGGTTATTCCTCCTTCTCAAAATTGTTTGAGGAGTGGAATCTCCTGAATCTGTGATAGGGAGCATTGGTTCATTCGTAGCACTAGGCTCCTCTGACCTCTCCCTATCCCCCTCCAACATAGGCTCAACCACAGTCTCGTCTACAACATCAAATTCTGGAACCTCCTCATGCATTTGTTCAAAGCTCATTTCCTTTGGAACAACCCCACCACAAGTCCTGAACTTTTGCAATACTGCCCATGGGATTTTCTTACATCGCTCCGATGCAGTCCTGCCGCCAAATCCAAAGTGACAAAATGCCCGCTTTCGTACAAATACGGAGGTCCACCCACAGAAAACACATGTTCGCGTGTTTCCCGCAAATTGACGGTCAATGTCTACAACCAACCAAGGGTCCCACTCCTTCGTGGCTCTCCTTGTATCGTTAATGGTAGTCCTCCTCCCTTCACCCCGACTAGCCATATTGTTCCTCGCCTATGAGTTCTTCAAACAATATTATCCTATGAATCAAAGCCTTGATTTAGAAAAAAGAATGGCAAAGCCACTTGCTTTGAACGGTCTTTTAAACGACACAAACCAAGTCGTTGCCCTCCAAAGAACCAAACATCCGCAAGAAGCCTCTTTCGAAGATTCAAGGCAAGAGTTCATCCCTGAAGCAAGGTGAAAACCACAGTCCGGGCCTTCAACTTTATACTGCCATCTTGCTAGCACCGCAAGTCGCCTCTTGAGAGCTAGAATGGGTGCAGGAAACGGGCGACATCGTAACAGGCGCACTCGCCCCGTGGGTGACTGTGGGTCGAAAAAGAGGCGACTGCGGGTCCAAGGGGGGCGACTGTGGGTCGAAAAAGAGGCGACTGCGGGTAAGGGGGGCGAGTGCGGGTGGAAGGGGGGGCGACTGCGGGTAGAAAGAGGCGATCGCGGGTCCAGGGGGGGCGATTGCGGGTCCAGGGGGGGTGACTGCGGGTCTAGGGGGGGCGACTGCGGGTCCAGGAGGTGCAACTGCAGGTCCAGGGGGGGCGACTGCGGGTAGAAGGGGGCGACCGCGGGTCTCAAGAGGCGACTTCGGGTACTTGAAGGGCGACCGCGCTTACGCTTTAGGACCCAAGGCCATTTTTGTTATCCCGTTAGCGTTCCATCCCTGAGTTTCTAGATGAAAGTCATCCTAGTTTAGATAGAGATTTTATTAAACCCTAAACACTATCCAAGGGTTTGACGTGGTATTTATAGATACTTCAAAAAAAGATTTTCGGGAGTATGGTCATAGACTTAAAGAATGCAATTTTTTTTTAAACAACCACATGAAGGGAAACTCATTTCAAATCCATTCCAACAAACTTAATAAAAAATAAATAGAATTAGCTTGTACTCAAATGTGGAAAAAATTAAGAACTTTCTCTTTCAAATTAAAAAGAAAAATGGGGGACAACATTGGTTGATCAAACCATATACATGGAATCCACAACTCAAAATGTATAACTTCCATTTCTCTATCAATTCCAAAAGTATTCTTTTGAGTACCTTTTTAGGATGTTTTTTCCCAAATTATAAATCTCAAGAAGAATCCATACATTCACGAGGTGAAGGGCATGGGAATGTTGTCATTTACAATATTTTCAAACCATATGTTAAAATACTGAAAAATGAAACCATATAAACTTATATTGAAACTCTCATGGATGATGCAGCTTAAATTTATTGAGGGTTCTTTGTGTAGACTCAAAGTTACTAGAATTCTTTTCTTTTTTAAAACACTACACAAATTTAACAAGAAATTAACATTCACTTAACTTGAAATCATCAAAATTTGTCAAAAATTCAAATGTTTGGATCCAAATGCAATCACATTTTCATACACAAAAAATAAAAATAAACATTCTTGTATTTCAGCAAAAATAAGGACAAAGCCTTTTTCTTCATATATCTTGGAAGAAGTACATAGTCATAAAAGAAACAAGAGCCACCTAATTTATACTCCATCCATTTCCCCTTGTTCTTCCCTTTTCTTCTTTTCCAATTCTATTTGGGCTCTTGCCACTCTCTCTTCCCTCTTCAAAAGAGTCAGGTCATGGTTCCACATCTTATTTTGGATCCACCACTTCTTGAACAATGACATGAACCTGATGTGTGCCTTCGGCCACGACATCTTTTCCTCCAACTTCTGTTCCAATCTTTTCACAGACGCTAACTTCATCTTCAACTTCTCTATTTCCGTAGTGGATGATGAATCTTCAACATCCACAGACAATGAATCCGATTGCAACGACCGGTCAATAGGATCTGCATCCTTCATCTCCTTCAAGCGGTTCAATGTCGATCTTGCCTTTTCCACACCTCCTTTTTCAATGGCAAGGTTGTTTTCTTCCATCCTACATTTTCCCATTATTGTTTGAAGTCGTTCATCCATAACAGGATTGACATTTGAACTAGAACCTCCATCTTCTCCCTTATTGAACTTGAGGTAAAATTGTTCCAGTTGTTCCATTTCTCTTTGTTGGGCTGCCAAACGAGTTTGTCCAGCTTGAATTAGTTCTTTGAGGGTGCCCACATCCTCAACCTGAATCTCTTGTGCGCTTCGCTTCTCGATGATCTCACATTCCCTTTCTTTTTCTTCAAGATCCTTTAAAAGCATCTCCAACTCCACTTTATAGGATTCTTTCGTCCGCCGTTTATTGTCTTCTCCAAGTACACCTTGATGTTCTTGTTCCATTTCACGCAATCCTTCCATGGAAGGCAAATTCATCAAGGTCAAAGGAATCTCTTCTTCGGCTTCACTCTCCCCATCCAACCTATCTTCATTAATTTCTTGCAAGCGAGCTTGCACGTAATGGAACACTTCGTCATCTTCAGGAGGACGGACCCCTATCGGTTCCACAGACATAAAAGGTTCTCCATCCGTTGGTGTGGTCCGTTGCATGTTGCCTTCTTCGGATACCACCAATGCTAAGTTTTCTTCCATTGATGTATCTTCCATCCTGTCCCTAGGTTTAGGCAATGGCTCTTCATCGGAGTCCGATTCTCCAGTTGACGTTGACCAAACATAATCCTCATCTGCCACTCCTTCTATAATGTTCTTTTTGGGCCCTAGCCCATCCCGAGGATTATTTGAAGGACTCGCTCTGGGAATGTCTTTTGTATCTGGAAGTGTGACATTCTTGGATGTCTTGAAGGTCATCCAATCTACCATTTTCCCCAATTGTAACTCTACATATACCATTTGGCATATGCCCATTGAGACTTCGCTCCGTGGAATTTTTCGCTTTCCGTACAATGCTCGGTACACTTCAATACATCTCTGGACAAATGCATCATCCTTGCAGTAATGAAGATTTGCTTAGTTTTGCTTCACATGGTGAATGTGTCGATGGTAAGGGAAGAGCTTGTCGATATGGCACCAATCCACAAATAACTTGCAAGTCGTCAAGGTCAAATCGGAATTTACATGACGCCATCCCCGATATGCCTTAGCCGCTGGGTCAAGAAGGGCGCGTCGTTGCTTGCTATGGCGATCTCCTTTCTTCTTCATCATCTTGTCGTGTCACTCTAGCGTAAAGAGAACTAGACTTTTGTTGATAATATAACCGAAGAAATGAACTCGTAAACGTGGAAGCCACAACACGTGTAGATGCCCAAACTTCCAACCCACGAACCGGCAGTCAGATGCTTCAAGGCGGATGAAAGGCGCGGTGCGACGAAGGAAGTGACGACTTGGGAATCCAGTATCCCCTTAAATACCCGAAGTCGCCTAGGGCGCGTGTGGGAAGAGGGCGCGTGCGGGTCTTGGGCGACCGCGGGTCTGGGTCTCATTGTTCAGAAACTGCCATTCAGGAAAAATTATAGTTTCTGGAAGGAGACCTCGGGTGCAGGGTGACCGCGGGTATAGGGGGGCGGTTGCATATGGCGACCATAGGTCTTTTCCTAGGCGACCTCGGGTAATGGGGCGACCACGGGTACAGGGGGCGGCTGCATATAGGGCGACCACAGGTCATTTCCTGGGCGACCGCGGGTACAGGGGCGGCTGCATATAGGGCGACCACAGGTCATTTCCTAGGTGACTGCGGGTAATGGGGCGACCGTGGGTATAGGGGGCGGCTGCATATAGGGCAACCACAGGTCATTTCTTGGGCGACCGCGGGTAATGAGGCGACCGCGGGTCTCAGATTCCAAAAGGTCTTCCCCAGTTCATGACGATGGGAGCGGCTGCGTATGGGGCGACCTCAGGTCAGGGGCAACCGCGGATCAGGGGCGACCTCGGGTCAGGGGCGTCCACGGGTCAGGGGCGCCAAAAAACATGAGTTTGAGTTTCCGCCCTAACAAATTGGAGGAAAGGTGTTCAAACTTTTCACGTACCGCTCCCCCCTTTTCTGAGGATTAACTCCAGAAAATTCTAAGAATGAGGCATTCAAGACAAAGTGATCAAAAGTTAATTAAGTAATAAAGAAAGAGAATTGGTTGACGAAGTGGAGAGTTGGAAAAGCCCTTCTTCCTAACATTTTATTTCTTCTTCATCCATCCATGTGGTCATGTAAAATTCAATGTAACCATTTCCTACTTTCATTTTTGGAGGGAGTACATTAAAAGGAGACCTTTGCTTGTGGGGGGAAACGATATACAAATAAAATACTGAAACTGTGGGATGCATGAAGAAAAAATCTTTTTATCTACATCAAAAGTGGTTTTAAAAAATGGAGACTTGGGAAAGCTCTTCTCCTTGACATTTTCTTTTTCCGCATGCTCATGTAAAATTCAACATGACCATTTCCTATTTTAATTTTTAGAGGGAGTACATTAAAAGGAGACATTCCCTTTGGGGGGAAACGATGTACAAAAAAAATACTAACACCATGAGATGCATGAAGAAAAAATCTTTTGATCTACATAGGAAGTGTTTTTTAAAAATGGAGACTTGGGAAAGCCCTTCTCCTCGTCATTTCATTTTCCATCTTTAAACATAGGAATTTGAATAGGGTCCTCCTCTTGATACATCAAGGGGATTTAAAACACATTTGAAGGGGTGAATGAATATTGAATTTATTGAAGATTAAAAAGTTTGGAAATGACACCTTCAATGGTTTATATCTTACAAGTGCAAGGTTTAGGAGTTCAAACTTTTTTATGACATATAATGAAAAGCAAATCACATATGTTTATCATTTTATCCACCCTAAAAAATAGAAGTACATTACTTTTGGGGTGGCATACATGGAGAAGGTCCATGGTTTTTCTATAGGGTTTAGGGTATAGGGTTTAGGGTATAGGGTTAGGGTTTAGGGTTTGGAAAACCCTCTTCAATTTTTCTAATTAGTCTTACTATAATTCTGTATTTATAGACTGATGTTCTAGTATTAACTCGCTACCAATATTGAAGGACAGGTCAGTTGCAGTCAATGAAGCACGCAATTAAGTCTGACTTCATTAGTGTTGGAGATGGCTCACATCTTCTGCTACGGTGGTTTCTCGACTGGCGTGACTTTAAGATAGAGGCAATTGATGGTGGGGGGCGACTTCAGGTCCTGGGCGACCGCGGGTAGGCGCTTGGTCTTCTCGCTTGCTGTTGTTGAGCCCAATTCGGTGGAATGGGGCGACTGCGGGTGGGGGGCGAGTTCAGGTTTTGGGTGACTGCGGGTGGGGGTTGGATTTCTGGCTTGTTGTTGTTGAGCCCAATTTGGTGGAATGGGGTGCGATTGCAGGTGGGAGGCAAGTTCAGGTCTCGGGCGACCGCGGATAGGGGCGACTTTAGGTCCTGGTGGTTTCGAGGCCAATTTGGTGGATTGGGGGCGACCTCGGGTGGGGGGGCGACTTCAGGTCTTGGTGGTTTCGAGGCCAATTTGGTGGATTGGGGGCGACCGCGGGTTGGGGCGACTTCAGGTCCTGGTGGTTGTGGAGGGCAGTTTGGTGGAATGGGGTGCGACCGCGGCTTGGGGGCGACTTCAGGTCCTGGGCGACCGCGGGTGGGGGCGTGGTCTTTTGTTTTGGTGGTTTCCAGACTAATTTGGTGGAGGGGGGGGGGGCGATCGCGGGTGGGGGGCGACTTCAGGTCATGGGCGACCGCGGGTGGGGGCGACTTCAGGTCCTGGTGGTTTCGAGCCCAATTTCGTGGATTGAGGGGCGATCGTGGGTGAGGGCGTGCCTTCCAATCCAAAGAAGTTTTAATAAGTATAACGAGTTCAACTTTTAACATCCAAGAACAAGTCACTTCATTAGGACCTTGGGGTCTTCAAGGCATCTTCAGGTGATGCATGGAAGGTTTTGGCTTCCTCGAAGTCATTGTTCTTGTGGAGGTCTCGGGTTCGATCCCCAATGAAATCAATTTGGTTTGGTTCTTGTAGCCAATCGACAAAAAAGAAAAAAAAAGATGTCAAGCTAGTTCCCTGTGGTATGTGGGAGGGAAGGTGATTTGATTCGCAAGGTCTAGGGGATGGTCCATGAGAATTATAAGAAATCAGTATTGAATTTCGGATGGAAATGTATGTGGTGCAACCTTGCACCTCATACATTTCCGTATGAAATTCAATACTGACCATCTCAACCCTCATAGCACATCTCCGAAACCTTGGGAATCAAATGATGTTTCTTGCTCACCTATCGGATTGACCAAACTTGACGTTTTGTCTCTTTGGAGAGAGATTATTTTTTTGTATAGAAAAGTTGAAGTAAACCTTGGATAGCTTTTACAAGAACATATTGAATGTCCTCCATAGAATACTTAGCCAAAGAAATTGTACATTGTATAAGGATTTGCATGTGACGGTTCTTCATCTTTAAATGATGGGGTGGCTAATTTTGAGTCCAGAAATGATAGAAACTCTCTATATAGGATAGAAGAGCATCTCATCATCTTGTAAATTTTGTAGTGTAAGAAGGGGTGGTCCTCCTTGAAAAGTTTACTTCCGAAGACCGCATCTATAATTTGTAACTTAACAATTTACAACATCTAAGAAGGATGATTTCGAAGGTGTCCCATTTGTCCATTTAGAAATTTCTTGTATTTTGTGGTTGACCAATTTTGAAGGATTGGCATGCAAAAAAAAGAAATGATAGCATTCAAACACCCTTGATGGTTTGTACAATGTCTTCATCAAGGATAACAATCTTTTGACTTGATGTGCATATGCTTCATTTATTGTTCATTACTTCATTTCAATGTGCTTTGCAACATGAATGTTTGCATTTATGACCTCTTCCACCCCAAAAGGGTTTAGGGTTGTGTAAAAAAGCCAAATTCATGTTCATTGTAGAGCAAACTTGAAGAAATTAGAAAAAGACTTAGGACACTTCTAAAGTAACCTCTATAATATCATTATGCAAAGGTAGAATGTAAATATTTCAAGTTCTCCCTTTTTGTTTCAATAGAAGTCAATCATGTCCCGTACTTTTATATTTCTGATTCCCTTTTTCCGTTTTGGCCCATTCCTTTTTTTTCTTTGTGAACATTGTAGACATATATTTGGAACCATAAAGAAACAAGTCAAAATCTAATTCCACATTCTAGACCATATCATAGTGGTCTTATGATTTTATTTGAAAGCAAGCGAAATAGAAGTGGGAAGTTGTAATGCCAATGTTTCTACCCCATATGAAGGTTTCTTTTAGCTATTATTTAGGATGGTCCATCCTTTTTGTACCCGCGGTCGCCCAGACCAGCAGTCGCCTCCACGCGAACGGTCGCCTCCATCCCCGAGGACCTCTGGAACCCGCAGCCGCCCCCTCCCGCGGTCGCCCCAACCCGCAGTCGCCCCTCCCGCAGTCGCCTCCATACCTGCGGTCGCCCCATACCCGCGGTCACCCGTTTCGCATGCGCCAGACCCGCACGCGCCCCAAGGCGACCTCGGGTACTTAAGCGGTCGCCCAGACCCGCGGTCGCCATTCTTGGTCTTGCGCATTGGCTTTCATCCACCTTGAAGTGGCTGAATGCGTACTCGTGGGCCAAGGTGATTTCAGAAGGGGAAGTTTTTGCCCATTTTTCTCTCCAAGTTCAAGTCAAGAACGCCTCGTTTTTCAAAAGAGGACCATGTCTACTTCAAAGGAAGGAAGTAGTACGGGTCGGATATCAGCTTGGAGAAGGACCTTGATAATCCTGCAGCATTTGTTGTAGATATAACTACCAAGGAGGTAATTGGGGGTGCCGGACCATCCAAGACAAAGAAGTCCAAGACAGCACACGATAAGGACCCTACCTATCCTCCAACACGATATACGACCTATGCGCATGAGGCTTGTCTCCAATGGTATGAGGAAAAAAGTGTACATTATTTGGAGAGGAAATACTTGAGAAATAAAGAGGCAAGCATCCAATCCTTGAAGGATGAGTTGGAGGAATTTATTACAAGGAAATGCAAGGAATCTTCGGACTATGCAAATGTGGATGAAGTGTATTTCAACCAATGGCAAACGTGGATTGGCAATTGCCTACAAACTGGTATATTCAACACCAAGAAGTTGATGCTTGAGTTGCGACCTATAGTGCCTGGATTTGGAGAAACGGATAGGGCCCAGGAGTTCCATGAGAAGATGGATTGGTGGCAAATTGCAGCAAAAAGATTGTCAAGGTCTGAAGCTAGGGGTATGGGGTGGCAGACAGATGCATTGAAGGCTGCATTTACAAGAGATAGTGGTTCATGTATCATGTGGGTCTACTCAGAGGCCAAGGTGGTCCCACTTACTGGATTTGACCGTCAAGGAGGATATGCAAAGGTGCGCAAGGTACGCATTGAAGGGATGTCCACGATCCCAGCGTATGTACATTTCGCGGGGAAATTGTCAAAGCAAAGGAACAAACGCGATGCGAGGGTGGAACGGTCAGTGGAGGCTTTGGTATGCCCATTGAATCATCCGGCCATTATTAAATTCCTAGCTGTCCATGACCAAACAATGGAAGCATACACTTTGTGGTGGAATGGTGGTAATTTCAAAGAGTTGCTTCATTTGAATGAGAAGGTGGTGTCGCATGCGGAATGGCATGAAATCAAGTTGGTCAAGCAACTTACAGGCCAGCAACAAAAAGAAATTAGCCTCTTTCGAAGACACAAGGCGAAGTTGGTGTGGGCCCTGGTTTATGTGACAAGTCTCGTGCACAATGCTGGGGTACTGCACAATGACTTGTTACTTGTGAACATATTGTTGCATTATCCCCCCTTCTCGGATGAAGAGATCAACATTGGGATTTGTGATTGGGAATTGCAAGTCGTATTCAAGAAGGAGCTCCCTCGCATTTTGGATATGAAAAACAGGAAAAACTTGATGCTGAGAGGATGGGCCGTTGGTGGGCAGCTCCAGAGTTGTTCTATTTGTTTGGGCCAGAGGGTTTAGATACGAGTTTAGATGTGATGAAAGCGAACTACAAATATTCGGTGAAGTCCGACTCTTATTCCATTGGAAAGTTGACCCAACGCATGAACATAGAACACATGGTTGAATACGACAAGGACTTATTTAGAAATCATGAGCCATCAAGGTATTTTGCCATGAAGTTACGTGAACTAGTTGATGTTGATGTTAACAAAAGACCAACATGTGCGCAAGTGGTGGACCTCCTCATGGGTAAACCATGGTTCATGAAACCACCTGAATTCGTCTTTCGGGACTCTGTCCTCTCATAGGATTTGATGTAATAGTTTTCTAGTGGGAATAGTAACGTTGGCCACCTTATGAGCATCTCATTTTGGAAAAGCAATGCAAGTGTATAAACTATTTTTAATGTGAAGTGCATGTTTGGACCCAAAATATTGAGTATTGTACAGACACATCACCTACTTGCATGCATTTGGGTTTGAATATGAATTCTTTGCATGGTTCATTTGGGGGTAAGTCAATCTAATTGTTAAGGCAATCTAATTTCACTATTCAGTGAAGGTATGTGCCTTTGCGGTCGGGGGTTTGGGACCCGTGGTCGCCCCAGACCCGCACGCGCCCCCAGTCGCGGTTGCACCAGACCCGCGGTCGCCTAGACCCGCATGCACCCCCAGTGTGCGTTCCCCTCACCCGCGGTCGCACCAGACCTGTTGTCGCCCCACTGTACCCGCAATCGCCCCCAAACCCGCAGTCGCCATCAGCCGCGGTCGCTAGCGGTGGTCCTGGACCCGCGGTCGTCTTCCCAACCCGCACGCGCCCCATCCAGAGCCGTGCTCGCCATGAGGCGACTGCGGGTACAAAATCAGACCCTAAACCCGCAGTCTCCCATCTTTCCCTTTTGCGCCTTGTCTTTTATCCACCTGGAAGTGGCTAATTGCAGGCTTGAGAGGGGAGGTGGGTGTTGTGAGGAAGATATTCTATGTCTCCTCATGTCACTTTCATCCATTGATTGTAAATCACACCGAATTGTTTGAAACTTGATCTGTGATTGTAAATGCTCATGTTGATGTATTTGTAAATGTGAATTACCACGAGGTAATAGATTTAAGTTTGGACAACCACGGTTTTAGGCTTGGTATATTTGGCATAGTATCCGAGTAGAATTGATCGTATAGATTGAGCACTATGGAGAATGAGCCCCCACCATTGACGCCTGCCACAATCAAACGCCTTACACGACAAGAGATGAAGCTCATCCGCAACAAGGGTCGGAAATGGTCCGGTAAAATTCATAAGAAGCGTGTGGCCATTTTGATCCATCCAAAGATTAAGGCATTTAAAGGTTGGAGAAATGAACCTGAGCCTTGGAGTTACAAAACCGTTTGCAAATACGTGGATTGGTGCCACATCAGCAAATTATTTCCCTTGTGTCGGCACAAAGAGCATTTGAAGCAAAACAAAGTAAATCTTGCATACTCCAAGGATGAGGGCTTCATACTTAGATGTTGTGAGGTGTGGAAGCACTTGTATTTGGAGGACTCAACTTACCGAAACGACAATTTCTGTTTCTTTCTTGTGTGAATGGTGTATGCTGAATATGTGTTGAAGAAGGAGGTGGATTGGTCAACATTGAAGGAGGTCCCTATTGCGATCATTCCAGAGACTGCAAAATTTTACTACCAGATGAACCTGTGGATGTAAAGAAGATGTTATCCAAGGTGAAGCGTGGGAAGTCATTTGTTCGCGATGAAAGCGTGGTTTGGTCAGAGACTTCTAGCTCTGATCTACACACCCATGAATACAATGGACATTCTTTCCACAGCGATGAGGAGGAGGTTGCCATACAAGAATCTAGGCCGGTTGTGGATGTGGGAGTCGACCAAAGTGGACAATCAGCTCAAGAGCCCATCATAGTACAAGATACGGATGAAGAAGGCATGGATGATGGGGTGGCTAGGAGAATGGACCCCGTTTTGTGAGAGGGTGACGGGAGTGGTGGAGGAAGCGATTCAGAAAATGAAGAGGCAATGTTGCTTGCCAAAATAGAAAGTGCAAAATTAGCATTGCGTGCAAAGAACGAGCAATTGAAAACTTTGAAGGAGCAAGAAATGAATCCCACTTTCGTAGAGGTGTTGAAGCAACGGTTGAAGGCCATAACGAACGTCATCGAAGAGAATGACAAGGGCTTCCATTCCTTCAAAAGAAATCACGATTTTTATTTGAAGGAAATGAAGAGTGGGAAGGTGCATAAAATGGACCATTATTTGATATGGGAATCAAAACTCGAAACCCTTGTCCGCAAACGTCAGCAGGCAGAGAATGAAAGGCGAAGCCTAGAACTTCAAATAATAGAGAAGAAGAAAGAATATTACGAGGCTGCCGTCTAGCACGTTCCAAAAGTAGAGCTTTTGGCTTCTTCCTCAACATATGGTAGTGTTGCTGGAGAAGTAGCAACGCTTGAGAAGTTGGTGAAGTTCCATGAGCAAAGATTACCATTGATGGTATCGGAGTTGGAAGGTTTGAGGGCAGAAAGTCGTTTTTTTCGGATTGGTATAAGTGGAATAGAGCTAGCATAGGGAAGTCTGATGCAGAATTACAGCAAATGGGTCCGGAGCCCATTTTGAAGGACTACCTCAACACAAAATAAAATACCTAGGAATACAATGAGGATAAATACTTTCATCATGATTATTTTGTATTTTGCCTATCATGGTGTTATAAAGAAATGCAATGTTTTGAGATAAAACAATGTATATGGTGTCTTGAAGCAATGTGTGTACTAGAATAGTTAAATTGGTGTGGGCACACTAGTGGTGTGCATGGAAGGGAGAAAATGCCACACCATTTTGGGATCTTACAACTTTTCTATATGGATGAATATGTCTCTCTCATGTTTTGGGAGAAGGTGATGGTATGATGAATGGAATGGGATTCTTGCACATAATTACAATCGAATAGGAACATGGGATTGATGGGAAGTTCTTGATTCTTGACTGTAAAAGTTGACATAGTATTTTCACTATTTTGTGAGAATGTCATCATGAAATCTACAGTACAACTTGTATTAATGATTTTCATATGAATAGTGGAGAACGAAAAAACAATTATGCCCCAAATACCATATTAATCGAGGAAATTTATTGAGCTTATTTGTCTCAGGTGATTTGCTGCATTGTTCCTCCTTGTATATAGGATTTTTTAGAATTCTAGCTTTAGCATAATTTGAAGAAAATTACAATGGATATTGAGGAATTAGGTAGGTTTTATATGTAAGTTGGCCTACTGATGTTTTTTATGAATTTGAATTTTGGCCTCCAAGGACAGGGTGAACCATTTGAAGGTATGGTAATGTGAAGTCAACAAGTCAACATCCACGAAAAGGGGCATGTTGTATTTGAACCCCTTTTATTCCTTCTTTGGCCAAGTATCTTGAAAGCTTAGAGGAAAAGCTTTGTATAATTAGAACCTCACGATTTTAAAGAATATGAAAGGAAATATCCAATTGGACAATGATGCTCCACTCTAGTGAGTAGTGACCTAGTTTTCTTCTCAATGCAAGTGAAATTAATTTGAAAAGTTAAACTTTAGGAGCTTTGTTGATTTGATTCATACAAACTATTTTTGGAAGAACTCGAAAAGATCATTCTCGACATGATTTCAGAAATTGGTGCTTTGGTAGAGAGGAAAAAAAGGTAGTATTAAATAAAAATCAATGCCATATGGAATTGCCGTACATAGGTATGCTAGGAAGTCGTAGAAGTGGAATGAAAGAAGCAAACCCTAAACCACTCCATCGTACTTGCCAAAACAACTAGAAACATAGTGTAACTAAAACCTAACCCTTACTTGTCATCTATTATGATGGGAGGTAAGGCTAAATTGCATGATTCCTACGAATGTCTAGTCAATTACATTTGGGTTGTTTTGAGAGCCACTTCCTTCACCTTCTTCGTAGGTCGATGCTTCCCCAACCCCTAGCTTTCGCTTTGCACGGGTTCGTGAAGTTGGTCCGTCTGCCTTCAAAATTGATTGCAACACGTTGGAGTCCTGTAGAGCTTGGAGGGTCCTTGTTGTTTGCGGAGAATGTGCTTCCAACAAGTAGCCAAGTGCTTGACTTTGGTAATATGGTCCGTACGTAGAGTCCAGGTAAGCCATACCAATCAAGTCTTCTAGGGAGGCACTATCATCTTGATTAGCCACCCTTTCTCCTTCTAAATTCCAACGGTGTTGTTGCGGATGAGGACCCCACTTGAAGGTTGAGGAGGTCTTGTCCCAATATCCACCAAGGCATTGGAAGAAGAATGCCCTCGTCCCTTCGTTTTGTGGCCCCTTTCCCATGAGCCTTAGTGCAACTCTGGCAATTTCGTCTGGGTCTGTTTCCCAATTCAATTGCGAGCTAGTAGGTCCTTTTTCTTGATCATGTTGTCCTTCTCGCCAACTCCAAACCAAATCTCGGCCCCACAAGGTTGTGTCAGCCGTAGTATCACGTGTGTGTTCCCAAGAAGGAGGCATGTAGGTCGTCAAGTTGAACATGGTATAGAGGCGATCATGGAATGGTGCTGAACAAATCACACAACGTCGTCTAATCAAGCATTGTGTGATGAGACATTGGGGGTGGTATAAATGTGCACAAGATCCTAGTGCCCAACCCCCTTCGGGGCCAAATTGTTCAAGACATATGGGGCATTTGGTATGGTCCAAAACAAAAGGTGCAGGCTTGGGCCACAATAGCATTCGTTTCTTCTCTTCTATGTGGCTAGACATTTGGTTTTGGTGGTCCCAACCATTTTTGCTCCAATCTATGACCTCCTTTTGTGGCAATTCCACCATGCACATGTTATTGGGAAACATGTCCTCCAACAATGCCCATGACGTCAGTCCATTCTCATGTTTAGGAACATTTGCAACAAAGTTTCTAGAAACTTTCTCTAGCTCCTTCGCAACTTGTTGGGATCTATCCACGGAGAGAATGCAAGCGACCTTCCAATGGTAGTATGTGGTAGTCAACTCAGCCAACTTTCTTCGAAGCATCTTATTTTCTTCTTGAAGTCCATGGTCTTTCTCCAATTGAATAATTGATGGAACCACAGGAAACGAAAGAGAGTCTTGGGTCCCATTGAGGTCAATTGTGTCATTGGTAGTATATCTTGTGACAATAGTAGGAAGTGTATTTGGAATGATGGGGGAGTGTCTAGTGCGCTTGGTAAGAGGAGAACGCTGAAGGATATGGTTGGTAAGGTCCCCCACAACCTTGTCCACATTTTGGAGGTTCTGCTCAACAAAGGCGTCATCCATATCCGACAAAGTGAAAGTGTCAGGGTCTTTCTCACGGAGGCGTTGCAGTTCTGTAGTTTGTTGAGAGATGAGTGTACTTTTTTGTTCACACTCACATCGCAATTTCCTCATTTCATTCTGTAGTGAAGAAATTTCAACATCTTTGGTCTTGAGGAGGTCCAGAGCTTTTGCCAAAGTCATAATGTCATGGCTTGAGCCCATTGTTGATGGAGAAATGGGAACACGGTTAGTTTCTTCCATAGCCGTGTCCTCATCGGGCCCGAAGTCGAAGACGTCATTTGTGCGCTGTGTTGGCAGTGATGGGTTAGGAACTATAGTTGGAATTGATGCGGGTCCCACTCGTGTTGTTGAACGCCGTACTCTAGATGGTTGCCTTGGTCGTTGTCCCGTGGATGTCACGGGTCCTTCTACAACTTCATTTTGAACCTCATTGGGGCAAACAGATTGCTCCACGATTCGTATGACCCTATGGACGCGCGTACCATCAGAGTCATCATCTTCTTCAGACTCCTCAGTGTCAACCTTAGTGGCAGGGGTTTGCGTTTTGTATGCACTTCGAATAGGACCGAGTCCCCCCTCAGGAAAAGCTAAAACTCCTTTTGGGATGAAACCACTCTCTAGACGAGTGACATACGTACTTCCCTTGATTGTGCTCCAATCAACCTCCTTGTTTAGAGCGACCTCAGCATATGCTCCTCTAGCAAGGAAGAGGGGGACCTCGTTCCTATCTACAAAGGCGGTTTTGTAGAGGACTTGCCACAATTCAATGCATCTTTGAAGGAATGCTGGATTCTCATAGTACTTCAAGTTGGCCTTATTGGTGTGCCGATTATAATGATGACGCCATAAAGGAAAGAACTTGCCGATGTGGCACCACTCGATGTAGTCTTCACAGGTCTGTATTGTCCAAGGCTCTGGTTCTTCATTCCAACCCTTAAAAGCAAGGTGGGCTTCACTATTAAGCACGTGCAATTGCTTCCGATGAATAGTGCCCCTATGCTTGCGATGTTTGTCTTTGGCAGCCTTTCGTAATGCCCCGGCGGTCTGTGCAGCTGCGGAGATAGGCAATGCCCTGGCATTGTTAACTCCAGTGGCCATCAATGATTGTCGTGTCCAAGGCTCAAAAAACTCTTTTGGGAGTTTAGGTGGTCCACAACTACTAAGGTAAGAAGGGTGGATGAATGTAATAAATAGTAAATAGTCAAGGTTCACGCATGTAGCCACTAAAGGATACAAGACAAGAAGCCTCAATGAAAGGTGCCCAAAAGGTCTTGGGCGAGTGGATAAATAGATGGGGCGAGCGCGGGTGAGAGTTGGTCATGGGGCGCGTGCGGGTGGGCGACCACCGGTTGAACCCACGGTCTCCAGGGGGCGCGCACAGATCTCGGGGAGCGACTACGGGTCTGGTAGGGCGCATTCGGGTTCAAGGAGGCGATTGCGGGTCCAGGGGCGCATGCGGGTCCTGGGAGGGGCGACCTCGGGTACAAGGGCGCGTGCGGGTCTTTTGGGGGGCGACTGCGGTTACAGGGGCGCGTGCAGGTCCTTTGGGGGGCGACTGCAGGTCTTTAGGGCGCATGTGGGTGCCTTGGGAGGCGACTGCGGGTCTTTGGGGGCGACCGCGGGTCCCTTGGGAGGCGACTACGGGTCTTTGGGGGCGACCGCGGGTAATTGTGGGGTGTTACTTCTCTTTGGGTTCTCACTTCGTGTCTTTGCTTCGCAGCTTGCCATGTACTCGACACCCGTGGTCGCCCACCAGCCTGAACCCGAAGTCGCCCTACCCGTGGTCGCCCAAACCCGAGGTCGCCCACACCCGCATGCGCCCCTTTAGGATGCTACGTGGAAGACACGTGTCTACCACATGGCATCCAGGTGGCCTCACGGGCAGGGTAAAATTTTTTTTAAAAGTCAAAGGTAAGTTTGACTCTATTAGACGGACAAGAGGGTCTACTTGACGTGTTGGACGTCGTGTTCGTCGAGTTGTCGAACTGTCCGCCAGAACAACCATGTTCATTAAATTTAGACACTTCATTGAAATGAAACTTTAATATATCAAAATTGTAAATTTTTGATGATATTTTTAAAATCAACTAGATATATCGAGGGCTCTACTAAACGTCATGTGATGTCTATTTGTCGCAATGTCGCATTGTTCAAGTAGAAAACCATGGCCACTATATGTTTTGGATGGAACCTACATTATAAAGGAGCTAACCTAAGAACCCTCTAAATCATTTCTTTCCATTTCTAAAAACCTAAATTTCGACCCTATTCGACCTTCCTAGCCAAAGTTATGAGCGGCTGAAGTTTGACCGCTACTCAGTTCCTCAAACTTCATTCATCAATTGAGCTTAGTTTCCTAATTCAAAAGGATTCAAAGTTTTTAGGGATGGGTCAAAAGACTCATTCCTACCTAGATTTGGAGTTTGGCCCTAATTGGAGACTTCCACGGATCTCTCATCCAAACCTTGCCTAAACTTCATCCACTAATTTTTCCTAACCTATAATTTGAAATTAACTTTTTTTCTTTGGCCTTGGACCCTAATTGATAGCCTCTTCCCAATCTCTTCAATTTGCTATCAAATTCTAAGTCTAACTATTCTTCATCCAAATCCACCTTAACCTCCATCTAGTGATAATTTCTTTGTTTTTGACCCGATTTGGGTGTGCCTTAGGGTTTTGGAAAGCTACACACTTCCTCTTTAAGGTTCTACCTAAAGAAGAGAATTGACCTATAGCCTTAAGGATCTGACTGAAGGGTAGCATTGGCCAAAGTTATTAATCACTAATTAAGAACATTAGAAGAGTTACGAATGGATTATCTCATACCTCAGAACTTAAATCATTGATCGTGCCCACCGAAAGCTCTCTCTAAAACACCATGAATTCTCGTGCCACAATACAACAAACCACCGTTCTAATCATGAGATAGATTAATACAAAGGTCCATTTGTTGGCTTTGTCCTATTTCTTTCCCTCCCTTTCCTTTATCCTATCACACTCTTCCTCCTATGTACTATAGTGGCCCAACTACCCTTGGTTCTACCTATGAGGTTAGCCAAGGACGCATTATGGCTTCCTACAAAGTTGAGCTATTTCTTATGTACTAGTCTTACACTTAATCTCGTGATAATCAATTAATTTTAATCTAAAGGCTCTAATCCAACTTGGAAATTCTACTCCTATCTTATCTATTCTCCATCCCTTCCTTCAAAGGGTCTCTTCTTCTTGTTAATCCCACATTCTTCTGGCTTCTTGCTACCTTCACTGGCTTGTCTTCTTTACCTTGTTGATATTTTGTGGAAGACGGGGCATTGGACTCCTCACTCCAATTTGTGCTTTAGTGCAAGGGGCATATTCTTTTTCCTAATCCCTGATTTTACAAGCCTCCCTTTTTTCCCAACCTTTTCGACTTTAGCTTTAGTTCAGTGCTTACGAACCCCATAGTTGCTGGACTCTTCTCCCTCCTTCCTTTTACTAAACCCCCCTTCCCTAACCAGCACTCACTGAATTCCACCTCCTTTGAACCTGAAAATTGTTGGACCCTTCACTTTTTTGCATTTATTGACCCCCCTTGTCATACTAGTACTCATTGGATCCCTTTCTCCTACCTTGACAACTAATGGATCCTGCCCCTCTCTTGCATTTACTGAGCCCCCCTTCCCTATCGACATTCACTGAACCCCCTTCCACTTAGCACTCCTTGAACCCCGCCCCCCTTATTTGGTAGTTGTTGACCTCTGTCTCCCTCTTTACATTTACTAAACTGTGAATTCTACTCTTCGAACCCCGCCCCCCCCCCCCCTTCAGCCCTTCTTGCATTTACTGAGCCCTCCATCCCTTTCCTTGTCGGCACTCATTGAACCCTGCCTCCCCTAAATCCAATAGTTGGTGGACCTTGCCCAGCTACTATAACAAAACATGGTAAAAAAAACCCGTAGTCAAAATTGACTATGGTTGTTATTGCCACATTTTTGTGCAAGCCCACTACAAACGCAGCCAACGTTTCCAATGGTATATTATATGCCCCCAAATTCCAAAAATTGTAGTGGAAAATTGCAAAAGAAGCTAACAACCTACTACATGCGTATGCACAAAAACGTGGCAAAAAGAACTATAGTCGATTTTGACTAAGGTTTTTTTTACCATGTTTTGTTATAGTAGGCCCTACCCTAGTGATACCCAACCGTAAATTGGGTTAAGGTATCGGGGTCATGGGGTTGGCCTAAGGAATTGCGGCTAGTCTAGACTGTTGGATGCTAGTTGGAATTATTAAGGTTTTTTCCATCTATAGCTGACCTTGCACTAGACCTCTAAGGGAGTTTTAAATGAATCATTTCTACAATTAGTGGGTTTTGTGGTTGGATTTGAGGGAGTGAAGGCCTTCCCTTTACCTTTCCCTCTACACTCTTGATGATTGTCTTGACCTCTAACTCCTACTTTCTAGAACCTAAATTTTGGTTTGTTCCTCATGCGTTTTGGGAACTAAACTTTGTAAGAGAGGAGACAACGAGGGTTCAAGGTTCTCCCGTAGAACTCTTTTAACACACCACTAAGACTTTTGATCCTAGGAGGGTTTGAAGCTTCCTCGTCATAGTGGAATCCATGTGAGTTGTAAGCCCCCAATTCATCACTAGAGGCTCACTCTTTCTTTTTTTCGTATTTTGTCATTTTAATTGCACTTTATTATACAAAAAAACCTATAAAGAGTATAGAACCAAAATAGGAATGTCACATTTCAATATAGTATTTGGTCTAGTTTGAGAATGTTGTAGCTAGAAAGGCCCAACCGTGAGTCGTAAATAGGTTAGAACCCAACTAATCGTGGCAAATTGGTCAATTTTGAGTGATGGGTGTATTAGGCTCAAAACCCCACATGGAACGGACATCTCTAAGCTAGAATTGGTTGAGGGAACCCTAGTGAGGCATATAGGACAATTCCCGGAGATAGGTTCTAGTTTTCTATTCCACCACTGAAATAGTAGAACGCCAATTTGTTGGCTTGTAGATGTGAAAAATATCAAGACGCAACCGTGGAGGAATCTAAGGTCCAATGAAGGTGGTTTGGAGTTAAAACCATGCCCAGGAACCAACGATAAAGTCGGTCTGCCAAGATTCCCCTTGGTGTGGAAGATTCCCCAGCCACCTATAATTAAACGAGGGGGTGGAATTTTTCTCCCCTAGGCCGATGTGTAGAATAAAAATATGAGCCTACAAATGTGTCTTGAGATCCCATGGGGGGTTCCACGAAAAGTTTTAGAATTTTCAAATAGTCAGAAAATGTCTTTCCGGATGGTCAGCTATTCAAACCTGTGATGGGAAATTCTAGGAAATTCCCTAGGTGGTGGTAAAATCCCACTAAAAATTAGCATAGTTTCCTTTATATTAATAAGCTGCCCCAACAAGTATCACAACATTCCGATAGTCAGAAGTACCTGAACCTGCAACATTCCTCGACAATTAACGGAAATTAAAGTCCACGGTGGATTTGACCGGCAGAGCAAGAGTATACGAAAGCGGAATGGGGTCCAAGATAGGTCTTTTCTCACTCCCCCGTACCTACTTAGGAGCTGAGGCTAGTTACTTTGGCTAGAAAAGTCAACCCTCTCAAAAGTTGGGATTTTCCCGGATTTTTGGCTTTAAGTTGGCACTAGGTTTCGTTGTGATTTTGAAGATAGAAAAGGAGGAGGGGGGTTTCCTACAAACCAAAAATGGCTTTCTAAAGCCAATGGCGCAATCTGTTTGCGATTCGGAGTTAACCTCCAAAAGTTAGCTTAGTGGGCCAATATAAAATGAAAACCTTGAGTTTTAGATGAAAATCCACGAAGATAAGGTTAACTTAGATGAATGAGGAGAGGTGGGTGCTCGGGAAAGAGTATAAAAGGGCACCCCTTCTCCTCTCTCAAAACCCCCTTTTTATGTAATTGGGTCCGTTGAGTCCAATTTATGTTGAAAATTGTGGCATTTTTAACCACAAGCGTTGCAATGGTGTTTTTTGGGCACTTTTGGCCTTTGTTGTTATTTTTTGAGCTTACAAGGTCTTTGTGGGTCACTTGCCTTTTGCATGAACATAGTACTAACTCTTCCAAGCTTGAGCTTAGGAGCTCTGTTAATTTACCGTATGCCCAGAGGTTGTATGTGCTCACCGTTGAGAAACCCTATTGGTCACTCTCCTTATTTTGTCGTGTACTAATCCTAGAGCAACCCCCATATGACTGGTGATGCCGCTTTGGAGGCCTTTAGTTCAAGTCATTTGTATTACTAACCCATGTCGCTGGCCCTATGAGTGTCAAAGGTTTCTTCCCCTTCTTTTTGTCTTTATACCTAACATGGACGTGGTATTCCTTGGTGAGAGAGACAAAGGTGTGAGGATAGTAGGTCCTATCTATATGGCGAAGCTTTGAACCCTTTTGGGATAAAAAGTCTTAGCGGTGTGTTAAAAAGGGGAACAACGGCGAAGTTTTGAATCTTCTTGGGGTGAAAAATCTTTGCGGTATGGTAAAACCACCTCATAAGAGAATTGTGTGACCACGTGGCCCCTCTCCCCACAAGGTTTAGGTCCCCAAAAAATAGGAACTAGAGTAGGGTTGTCACATCAGACAAGTTAGGATCACCAGACATCTCAAATGGATGGACAAACCAGACTGGACAATCAGGCGGTCCGTCCAAATGGTCCAACTTTGATTTTCTACGTTCTGAAAATTTTCCGAGGGTAATTTTTATTTACCTAAAATAATTGACATTCCATTCCACATTGGAACCAAGCGTGGACGCTAGGGCGTAGACTAAAGTTCAAGCAAGAACAAACTGGTGTGGGCGTAGACGTTGACGGATATAGACGTTATGTGCCTAGGTGCAAACGCATTAGTTAGGCGCGGAAGTTGGTGTAGCAGAAAACTCCAAGGGTTTTCAAATGGTCTTTGGGCCATGGAATCCTAAACCTCTCTAAGGAAAGAGGAGAGTACTTTAATGTTGCCAGCCCCTTGTTGTACTGTAGACAAGATCTACAAGTATATGATGGTCAAATGACCTCATTAAATACCTCACCTACCTCACTTTGAAAAGGAGTTGGGGAGAGAATGCCTTCCCTCTCTTATGGGCTACCTTTCCATATGTTATTTCTCAAAACCACTTGCAAACTTCTTCTCCTTTTTTGTTTCTTTGAAAAACAAATGGAACAAGCCATTGCATTAGCACTTGAACAATGGACACTTAAAAGGGATACTTTCATTAATAAAAAATCTATTGCATTAAAAGTAAGCTTCATTCTTGTCTTAACTCGGTTCATTTACTTGTGGGAATACAAAAGAAGGGACTAACCGGAAGGCTTTTGAATCATTGAAACAAAAATTTCAACAATTGAAGGAAAGGTAATTCCTTGCCAAAGCTTGCATCATTTTATTGTGGGAATAGAAAAGGAGAGACTAATGGGGAGGCTCTTAATTCATGAAATATTTTTTTTCATTCAATCAATTACATTTTTTTCCATTGTAGGAGTCAAGGTTATTATTTTCTTGCCTAAGCTTGGATCATCCTCTCCATAGAATAGGAAAAGAAGGGATGACACTTGATCATTTATTTCTTTTGTTCATACAAAAAAGAAGGGAGGGGGGGGACTTCATCCATTTAAATTTTTTCCCTACTAAAGAAGTAAAGCTTAATTCTTGCGTAAATTGAAATCATTTAATTGTGGGATTACAAATGAAAAGGGGACACTTTAATGAACTATCTATTTTTTTCAACAATATAAGTGGAACTTAATTCTTGCCCAACCTAAAATCTTTTAATTATGGGACTAGAAAAGGGGAGGGAACACTTGAATCATTAATTTATTTTTTCCACAATAGAAATGAATCTTATTTCTTGCCTAAGCTTACTTTTTCTTTTAATTGTGGGAATAGAAAAGAAGGGACTAAAGAGGAGGCTATTGATTCATTTTACCTTTTTTTTTATCTTCAATGGAAATGAAGCTTAATTCTTGCATGAGCTTGGACCAACATTGATTTGTGAAAATAGATAAGAAGGGAATGAATGAGGAACATTTATATGTAACCATGAAAACACTTTAACTGTATGTTTGTTGAAAACTTCTTGAAATTTTTTTTGCCTCTCAAGCATTTCTCCTATTAATTGTCCAGTCAAAAGAATAAGGCTTTAGCTATCCTAGGGTTTAGGGTCTACTAGGGTTCAATGTTGAAGAGAGACAATGCATCTTTTCCAAGAGTGAGTTATTTAGCAAGACAATCCATCCGTTTTCAAGTGGGGCATAGACGTAGGGTAGGATTGACAGGGCGTCCTAACGCAGCCGCCAGCGTCCGGGCATCCGGCGTCCGCGTCCGCGATCCCCCCGTACGTCTTGTGACATTCGGAAAATTTGGTTTTTATCCTTGGGTAATTTGCCGTCTGCGACCCCTTCCGCACCGCCATCCGCAATTTCTGTAGCCCGTTCGCCATCCCGTGCGCGCCCCCGTCTACGGATTCTAGAGCCGTCTGCCCACTCCGTCCGTCGAGCGGATGGGCGGACACTCACTATGTAGTCGCAACAACTTTCACTTGCAATTTTCGAATTCATTTTTGGGATTTTTTGGGGTGTGTAATATACCGTTAGAAAGGTCTTGGAAATACCTTTCCAATGGTATATCACACGCCCCCAAAATAAAAAATCTCCAATCAAAAATGTCAAACAAAGTTTGTTGCTTCAAAACATGGGCGTCCACCTTGGTGTCCGCCCGTCCACCCTTGCGTCCACCCAGCTGATCGCCTGTCCGGCCCCCCCCCTCGTCTGCTTGGCGGACGGGCGATCAGCTGGGCGGACGCTCACTATGTAGTCTCAACAACTTTCACTTGCAATTTTCGAATTCGTTCTTTAGAATTTTGGGGCGTGTAATATACCATAGGAAAGGTCTTGAAAATACCTTTCCAATGGTATATTACACGCCCCAAAACACCAAAATATCCAATCGGAAATGTCAAAAGAAGTTTGTTGCTTCAAAAAGTGAGCGTTCGCCTTGGTGTTCGCCCTCTTGTTCGCTAGGCGGACGGGCGACCGGCAAATGTGGACAGGCGGACGGTGAATGCAGACAAGTGGACGGTGAATGTGGACGGGCGAACGGCGAACAGGGAAGAAGGCAAGAGGGAGAGGCGGGCACAAGGGGCCAAAGGTGATGTATTTTCAATTTGGTAGAATTTAACCTAGGGTAGACTGGCGGACGGGCGAATGGGGAGGAAGGCGGAGCAAGAGTTGGGTGCGAAAATGAAGTGTTTTCAATTTGGAGGAGGTTGGCCAACGGTGGACAAGTAGACGGGCAGATGGGGAGGAAGGCGGGAGCGAGAATTGGGCGCGAGAGTGCAGTGTTTTCAATTTGGTGGAGGTCGGCCCACAGTGGATGGGTGGACAAGGGAGAGGGTGAGAGGGAGAGGTGTTTTTAACTTTGTAGAGGTAGGTGGATGAGCGGACGGGTAGAGCATGCAATGCATGGTGAATGAAGAAAGCTATAGAAATTATGTCTTTAATATGTTATATAGTGAGGCACTAAATCAATATAACTATGAAAAGTGTCACCAAATAGCCTCTTTTTTGGAAAATCATTTGATTTGTAAACAAAGAATTCAAATGGATGTGTAATTAAAAGGGATTTAGTTTTACATTGGTGGTTTTTTACAAGTTTGTCATATCAACAATACTTTTTGGCTAATAGCAAAAGATATTCAAAGTCAAAATTGTAACAATTTAATTGGTTTCAATTTCTAATTGATTTCTATGCCTTCGAAGGAAAGTAATTAATTTCTAAAGTCTCAAAGGCCCTACACTTTTATAGAGGACTCTTGTGAAATATGATCTCAATGAAATGATTTATTTTTGAATTTTTATCCAAGATTCTTCACTTATTAGCTAGATTCTTCAATAGAAAATATTATACAATTAAAATCATCAATGCCAAAATTTAAAGTGAAGAAAATGAAAAGCCCAAGAATCAAGCATAGCAAGACAAAAGAAAAGATTTTTTTTCTTACTTTAAATACAAATATCATGCAATGTATGCCCTTAATGTTATCAAGATGATAACATTACTCCCATACACTTTTATACTAATCTAGTACAAATTCCTATGGTTAGATATAAAGTTAATTTGTAAAGTTTTTTGCTCTTCACAATAGAAATGACAATTTTGAATGATATTCGATAGAAAAAAAAGGCTTAGGACTTTAGGGGTTCAAGATTTAAAAAAATCCTAGGCCTACACAACTACATAAGCAATTAAATCAATATTATAAATTTATAATCTACAAGATATGATATTATGAACCTTCTCGTAAAATCATTTGCAAAAAAGTCTTGAGATGAAATGGACTTGTAATCATTAGAGTATGACCTACTTATCTCAATTGTTGTATTTGAATTTTGAAAGCTCATCATATTTGAAGGTCAATCACATTTTACACTACCTAAGCTCTAATATTTTAGGGTTGTGATAAATTTATTGATGGTTTACAATTTAGGGTGCACACATGTATACATAAGTATAAGCATGTATGATGAGAACCTCCATTCCATTTTTATTGTATAAATGCTCACTTTAATGTAATCCACATCATATCACATAAAATTACATTAAAGTACTTAAATCATTTTAAGCATCATCCCATAAATGTTGTAATAGAATAATGAGATAATATAAATTCTTTTAGGATATTTACATTGGTGTTTTGCACTATCAATGCATTCTACAACAAAAATTGAAGAAATACTCTAGGTTATAATCCAATGATCCACATTTGTGTAGTAGCCCATAATAAAGTAAATCTTAAGAACAATTGAAACCTAAATGACAAAGATAGTAAGATCTACATATAAATCACATTGTCATGATTGCATTCTAAACTTCAAATATTAAAAAATAAAACATATTTCACACATCACACCACTACTTTTGAAAACTCATGCAACATAATAAGTTAATATGTACAATTGAGGGTTCTACAATTCAAATTTTTTTTGTAGGGTTTAGGGTTTAGGGTATAGAGTTTGAAAAGCATGTGTAAATGTGGGGTGGAAAACCTGGAATTATCCTTTTCTTACATTAATATTGCATTAGATACTTGTCGCATTAAATAGTTTTTTTTTGGAAATGAAGTTGTAGTTCTGCACTTTTCAGAATTAAATGTAATAAAACTGCCGGCGGACAGAGGTGAAGTAGGTTAGACAAGGAGGCGGATGGAGTTACATTGGCTCGGAAGGTTGGAGCAGTAGGCAATGGCGGACAGATAGAGCGGATGAAAAACGCTTGTGGCGGACGGGAGGGCAAACGGGCAAACACCAAGGTAGACACTCACTTTTTGAAGCAACAAACTTCTCTCGGCATTTCCGATTGGAGATTTTGGTGTTTGGGGGCATGGTTGTTCGGCCAAACAACTCGACAACACTATGAACATGACGTCCAACACGTCTAGTAAACCCCCTTGTCCATCTAATAAAGTCAATTTTAAGGTTGACTTTCAAATAAAGCACTTTCTATTTTCAATCTTGACATATTTGAGTTTCATTTTATTGAAGTGTCTCAATTTAATAATCACTTATTACATTCTAAATTATGAATCACAAATAAAGGGAAATTTCAAATTGTCTTTGCTACCAGAATAAGGCCTTAAACGACAAAATTGTCTAGTGTATGCGACACTCGTCGTATACGACATGCGATGTCAGACGAACAACTCGACACTCGAACCCCAAAATGTGTTTGATAGAACAACCCTGTTTGGAGGCGTGTGATATACCATTGGAAAGGTATTTCCAAGACCTTTCCAACGGTATATTATGCGCCCCAAAATTCTAGAGAATGATTTCGGAAATTGCAATTGAAAGTTGTTGCGACTACATAGTGAGCATCCGCCCAACTGATCGCCCATCCACTAAGTGGACAGGGGGGGGGGCGGACAGGAGGGCGGACACCAAAGCGGACACCCATGTTTAGATTTTTAAAGCAACAAACTTCTTTTGGCATTTCCAATTGGAGATTTTGGTGTTTTGAGGTGTGTGATATACCATTAGAAAGATATTTCTAAGACCTTTCCAACGGTATATTACGCGCCCCAAAATTCTAGAAAACTATTTCGGAAATTGCAACTGAAAGTTGCTGCGACTACATAGTGAGCGTCTGCCTAGCTGATCGCCCATCCGCCCGTCCGCTTGGCGGACGGGGGGGGGGACAAGAGGGTGGACGGGCAAACACCAAGGCGGACACTCACTTTTTGAAGCATCATACTTCTTTTGGCATTTCCGATTGGAGATTTTGGTGTTTGGGGGCGTGTGATATACTATTGGAAAGATATTTCTAAGACCTTTCCAACGATATATTGCGCCATCCAAAATTCCAAAAAACGAATTCGGAAATTGCAACTGAAAGTTGCTACGACTACATAGTGAGAGTCCCTCAACTGATTACCCATCCGCCCGACCGCCTGACCGCATTTACCCAAGGTAAATTTGCGGATGGCATTTTTTACCCACTAGAGACGCAGCGTCCGCGGAGTGCGGATGTCCGGACGTCCGGATGTCCGATTTTTGGACACAATTTTGCGTGGGACGCTCACTTTCATCAACCTTGACGTAGGGGCATGGACGCAGAGAGGAAAAAATGAAGAATTGGGGCCTTTCTAGTTCCCTCCTTCCAGGGCATAGATGCATCAGTCGGGTGTGGACGTTTGGGCGTAGATGCTTTGGTCGAGTGCAAAAGCTAGCATAGCGGGAAACTCCAAGGGCTTTCAAATGGTCTTTGGGCCATGGGATCCTGAACCTCTCCAAGGAAAGAGGGGAGCACTTCAATGCTACCAACCCCTTGTTGTATTGTAGACAAGATCTACAAGTACATGACGGTCAAATGGCTTCATTAAATACCTCACCTTACAAAGGACAACTTGCACAAGCATTGAGGCCTCATGGGCTAAATGGATTCCCTCTCTTGTGGCCTAACTTCCCATGTGTTACTTCCTCACAAGCCTTTGGCATCTTGAATTTTGAATGGAAAAATGAAAAAAAAGGTAAGAAAATTTCAAGTTAATAATTTAAAAAATAATTCTTTATTCCCTTGTTCAAGGCATGAAGAAGGGATTTGGGGGGATGATCTAATGAAGGTAGTACTCTCCTATTTTTCTTACACCGGAAATTGAATGTGTACTTGTGTTAATTGTGTAGGTCTATTTCTCATAGGGAAATTTTAATTTAATTAATGAAGGGGTGATGAAGGGATTTAGAAGAGGGCACTTCCTTCCCAATTTGTTTTTAAGGAATTTGGGTGTCAAGTTTATGTTATCTTAGAGACTTTTTATTTAGTTGTTGAATGTGTGAAGAAGGGATAAAGTGGGGGTACAACCAATTCCTCCCCATTTTTTTTCCAATTTGCATGGAGATTTATATTCTTTTAGGCTATTTAGGGAATTTTGTATTTAGTCATTGAATGTGTAAAGACAAAATTCATACCTGAAGGACCAAGTAGACATAATGTTTCTTCTTCAAATTTTTTATGGCAAATCCTTGATATGGTGAAAAAAAATCTTCATATTTTAGAAATTAGGATCTTAGGCTCTTAGGCTCTTAGAGTAATAAGTTAACATACTTGTTGCATTTTTTTATTTTCAAAATTTGAATGTGAGAAGTAAGAACAAAATAAATTTTAGAAATGTAGTCCAGTAGAAAAAGGGAGAAAATATTATGTTTTTCTAATGAAAGGAGTAGTAAAGATGCCAAAAAAAAATTTTTTGAACATTTATAGTCTTTATAGTATACAAATAAATAGGAATTGGAGAAATTTTTGAATTTTTTTTTGAACAATTTCAAAAATAAAATCTTCAACCTACTCTAATAAAGAATACAAAATAATTAGAATGAATCCAAATTCCTTGAAGTCCATGCTAGAAATATGATAATAATATCAATACATTCAATACTTAAATTTTATAAAGTTGACTCATGTGAACTTTTTAATATTTTTGGATCCAATTTGGTGAATTTCTACCTTTTACTTCTTGTACTTCAATTTTGGAAATGTATACATGATTACAAAAGTACAAATTTGAGAGATTTTTGTATTTTTCAAATTTTGAAAAAAAAGAATTCCTTGATTCACTTTAGATTCCAAGACAAATTTTTTGGGGTGTAGAAAAGAATTACTTGTCTTTTCTAAATTTTTCTTCTGAAATCTATTTCTTGAGCCTATGAAGTTCATCATCCAAAGTTATTATAAATTTATAATGTACAAATGAAAGTGTCAACAATTTCCACCATTAATTCCTTATATAGTAGACAAAGTGGTCTTTGTTTTTGTATGGTTGAAATAAAACATTTCAAGCACATTTTGGACTTTGGGTTGCCAAAAAGATCAAAGGGATATAATTGGAAATCTTCATTGTCACAAAGTTGTTGGGCAATGGGAATTGAGGGGTTAAAAGGGGGGAAGGGGGCATTTTCTTCCCTATTTTTTTCATTTGGATGTTCAATTTGTATTTCCTTGGAGAATTTTTCATGTAGTTGTTGAATGTGTGAACAAGGGATGAATAGAAATGCTTTGATAGCCTTATTTCATTTCATTTTTTTTATTGATTGCTAATATTAATTCTAAAAATCTTCAAGGGAATTACGAAATCCTTCCTGAATATTTCATGCACAAACAAAAATTGTTTATTAATAATTTGAAAATCATCTGCAATTTGTAGTTTAATGTAATGAAAATGTAGGATTAGTATTTTGAAAACATGGAATTGCCTACATTGTGCTTGTACATGATGTTTTATGAGTTAGTAGTGGACCCAATCTTGTTTAGATGAATTACTACAAAGTAGATATTAGGAAAGAAGAAAGAAATGTAAGAGGCTCATTATTTCTTCAAATACCTATGAAATGAGTGAATCCAAAAATCACATGTGTACATATTTAGATATTTAGATGTACATATTTAGAAACTTAAAAAAGTGAATATATATTTCGTATGTGTCATACAATACAATATTGGAAAAGGGCATGACGTGTTCACTATGTGAATATTCTATAGGACGCTAAATAATCGTAGGTAGTTCATAATAGTGAAGCCAAAATTTTAGGTGCCTTTATAATGCTAAATTCTATTAGATTGTACTTACTACTAACCACAACACATAGAAATACTCCTAGTCAACATTCATAAGCTATTGTGTTGTGCCACTTAGGCCAGCCATGTTGTCATGAGTCTCCATTTCTACAACTAGGTCTTTGTCTCATCCTAAACAAAGTTTTAAGCACTAGATTGGGTTCTTCTGAGTGGCCCATCTTCCTCCAATATGGCTTGTAGGATTTGTAATTGTTGCAATTCTTGAAGAGTCTAATGTGTTGATGGAGTGTGTTGCTCAAGCAAAAAGTCCATCCCATTGTTCTTAAAAATTTCTCTCTACTCTAATTCTAATATCTGCAATAGCACTCGAGGGTCATGCATCTCTAATTCGTCATCTTCAATGATACGAACTCTGTTATCATCGGTGATTTGGATTCCATCAACCCCCCAAAACAATAGTTTAAGATGGGGTCCAAATTTGAATTTTTGATGGGCCTCATCCCGATGCCCATTGAAGCATTGGAAGAAAAAAATTCTTTTTCCTTGACTAAACTTGTCCTTCATTGGAATCAATTTGTAGCACACCCTTTCCAATTCATCAGGATTGTTCTTCCAATCCCATTCAACAGAGAGCGCCAATTTCTGCAGAGAGTAGATATTGTGTAGCCAGCTCCACACCAAGTCTATTCCCCATTTATAATTGGTCTAGGAAGTTGGACAAACTTCTTGGATATATTGAAAAGTCATTTGGCACCCTTAAAAATGCATGAACATAGCAATTTAGTGCTTCAAAGTAATTAAAATCAAAGTTTCATTTTGTCCTTGCAATCTTCCATCCACACCTTGTCTTCTATCCGTGCCCCTACGATCTTTCGTCCATGCCCCTACCAATCTACGTCCATGCCTTGTCTTCTGTCCACGCCCCTATCAATCTACGTCCATGTCCCACCAATGTCCACGCCCCAACTGACTTCCGTCTACACCTAGCATCTACATTGGCAACTAGGTGGCGACAAGGTAAATCCTTGTCGGATTTTTTTACCTTACCATGAAGTCAACTATGTGTTGACCACATCGAACGGGTAGGAGCCTCTACCGGATGGGCGAATCGGATAGAGAGGCAGGTGGGCAATTTGTCCAATGTAACAACCCTGAACTAGGGATCAAGATTAGTGTAGGAGATAATTGAGTGATAATTAGAGTGAGGCCTTTGCCTACGCAAGCCTAACCCACCTACCACTATCAATAGCAAGACCTTTACCCCCTCCCTTTTTAGAACTTAGCATAAGGAAAACAACAACCGAGTAGCCTAGCAACCAACTAGCCCAGCACCTAGCCAAATCCCGATATCCGGGAGGGAACTAAGCTAGGTATTGCAAGTAGGGTCAGGGTTCCAATATCGGCAAGGCAGGGTCGCAGTTGAGTACCAGTGGGGGTCGGGGCTCCCAGTATTGATAGGGAGTTGGGGTCCAGTACTAGCGGGGAGTCGGGGGTCCCGTTACTAGTGGGGGTCAAGGTTCACAATGTTGGGCTCTAGAAGGCTTGAGGTTAGGCTTCTACAGCAACTGTTGGACAAAAAAGGAAAGAAAGAAGTGAGAGGTCTAGGGCCTAGGAGAAGAGGGTGTGAAGGAAGTGGAGTGTGGCCCATGCATTAACACCATCACCAGAGTAGGGAATCCAACGCCCTACAACCCCTACAACCAACACAAGAACAAGGAAGTCAAATCAAATTGAAATGGCGGAAGGCTGGAAGAATGCCGAAGGGGGGGGGGGACGATTTGAAGGTTAGAAGTGGGAGTAAATAGGATAGGAGGGAAAATCATCGAGGCTGACTTAGGCCCTTAGATTAGAATTAGGTGATCACCACAAAATTAAGTGTAATATGTAAGTAGAGGACGTAAGACGTAGGACATAGGAAGTAGCTCAACCTTGGAGAGTGGTATGACACGTCCTTGAGATTGGCTTGGTAATTAGGAGCGAAGGGTAGTTGGGCCACATTAGAGTGTGGGAGGAAAGAAAAGAAGGGAGGAGGAAAGAAATAGGAAGAATCAATAATTAAACCCTTGTACTAATTTATTTTATGATTAGAACAATGATTCGTTGTCTCACGACACAGGAGTTCATGGCAGAGGAGGTAGAGCTTCTAGAGGGTGTGGTCAACGACTCAAGTTCCAAGGTATGAATTAATCCTTTCCAACCTTTCCTTGGGTCCCTAATTAAAGATTAGTGACTTGAGCCGAGGCCTATCTCTAGGTCAGACCCTTAGGACCATAGGTCAAGTCATTTCTAGGGACATAAACTTAAAGAAGAAGGCCTTAGCTTTCCAAAACCCTAAGGCACACCCTAATCGAGTCAAAATTGATAAAATTATCGCCGGATGAAGTTTAGGGTCAAATTGGATGAAGAATAGCCAAACTCCGAATTTGATAGAGCGTGAAGAAGGTTAGGAGGAGGCCACCAATTAGGGTCAGGGTAGAAAAGAAAATTTAATTCCAAAGTATAGGTTAGGAGAAATTAGTGGATGAAGTTTAGACAAGGCTTGGATGAAAATTTTGATTGAATCCCTGATCAAGGCCCAACTCCAGTTTTAGGTAGGAGAAATTTTTGTGACCCATCCCTAAAAATTTCGGGTCTTTCTGAATTGGGGAGCTAGGTACAATCGATGGATGAAGTTTGAAGAACCGAGTAGCGGTCAAACTTCATCCACCCATAACGTAGGCTAGGAAGGTCGGATAGAGTCGAGTTTTATGTTTTTAGAAATGGCGCAAGATGAACTAGAGGTTTCTTAGCTTTATTCTGCCTTGACATAAGTTCCATCTAGATCATACAGCAAGCCATCCATTTGATCGGACAAGGCATCGGAAGTAGATTATGCGAATCTTGCAATCTAGGGTCACTTAGGCACTTAGTAAAAATATCCATTGCTTGGAAGGCACAATGGACCACGCTTAGATACCCAAAAGTAGGAGTCACTTAGTTGAAACCTAGAACCTGGTCATGTTTGTGAATTATCAAGGGTGGATAATTTGGTGCTCATAGTGTGGAGTAGTGAGAAAAGACCTAGCTTGAGCCCCATTCCGCTTCCGTATGCTCCCCTGTGTTGGTCAACTCCCCCATGGACTTTGATTTCTATTAATTGTTAGGGAGTCTTATAGGTTTGGGTACTTCTGACTATCGGAATGTCTTGAAACTTGTTTGGGTAGCTTATTGACATAAAAAGAGCTACAATCATTTTTAGTGAGATTTTACCACCACCTAGGGAATTTCCCGGAATTTCTCATCGCATGTTTGGGTAGTTGACTGTCTGAAAAGACATCTTTTGACTATCAAAAAATTCTAAAACTATTCGTGGACCCCCCATTGGATCTCAAGACACATGTGTAGACTCATATTTTTACTCTATACATTGGCTTAAGGGGGAAAAATTTCACCCCCTCGTTTAATTATCGGTAGCCAAAGAATCTTCCACATTGGGGGGAATCTTGGCGAACCGACTTTGCTGTTGGTTCCCAGGCATGGTTTTAACCCCAAACCACCCTCATTGGACCTTAGATTCCTCCACGGTCCCGTCTTGATATTTTTCACATCTACAAGCCAACAAATTGGAGTTCTACTATTTCGGTGGTGGAATGGGGAAACTAGAACCTATCTCCGAGAACTGACTTATGTGCCTCATCAAGGTTCCCTCAACCAATTCTAGCTTAGAGATGTCCTTTCTATGTGGGGTTTTGAGCCTGATACGCCCATCACTCAGAATTGACCAATTTGCCAAGATTAGTTGGGTTCTAACCTATTTACAACTCATGATTGGGGCATTCTAGTTATAATATTCTAAATATAGACCAAATACTATATTGATATGTGACACACCTATTTTTGTTCTATACTCTTTGGGGGATTTTTTGTATATAAAACTGCATTTAAAATGACAAAATAAAAAATAAAAAAAGAGTGAGTCCTAGTGATGAATTAGAGGCTCACAAGATACAATATCAGATGAGTTATCGAAGGAAAGAGTAGCGACAACTATGAGGAATTTAATCAAGAAATCTACAAAAAAATTATACAAGAAGCTTTTAAAGATATTATCGGTGGCCAATCCAATACTTGGTCGAGAATGGATGGACGAGGTAAAATCAAATTATATTGTAATTTGTCTGATTACGATTCAATTGTGTTTTTGATATCTTGTCTTTTGCTTTTTTACAAATAGAGAGGCATTAGAGTCTTTATATTGTATTAGAGTTGACCCTTGAAAAGCTTCAAATGTGTCACGATCCAAATGTTCCCTTTCCAACACCTAATCATTTTTTGAGGTGGTGCACAAGTTATTGGGCTCACCACACCCAAACTCCAAGGTCACTTGAGTCACCACTCCCTAACACTGCACATGCCACGCACATCCAATGTTAGTCCCCAATTCCAACTCTTTGTACTAAATCCCAATCACCGGAACTACTAGTACACATACACACATCATAACACCGGGACATGTTACTTGGTAACATAGGGTGGGACTTCCATTTTATTGTGCAAGGACCTATGATGGCACTACTCACCATGGTCTTAACCGCCCTTGAGTGTCACCTCAACTCTATACTAATCTCATTGTGTATTTGCTACTTTCCACTTCATCATTGACTGGGACTTACAATTCGGGACACCTCAACATAGCGTAGCAAGGAGTGGGACTCCACCCAACCGGTGCCATACAAAACACGCAAGTGTCCCATGGTGCCTTGAAGTGGTGGTGAACCTATACCACCAACCTTGAGTCACTAGGACTCACCAAGGTTCCAAGAGGGAGTGAGGAGTGAGACCAACCCCTCCTATAGTACTCTCTATGGGATTCAGCAGACCCCCCCCCCCTTATATGTCAAAGAGGACTCCCAAAGACACTTTGGTTTGGGAAGACCACCCCATTTCTTCTGTTTCGTCTTTGTTTAGAACTTCCGAACTTCCATCCGGCACAACTTTGCATTTCGGACTCCAAATCTCACATGCAAGCCCATTTTCGACATCTAGGCAACAAGTAGATGCCGATGGACTGCTCACTTGCCCCATTTGGACAAGTACTCGCAAAGTTATCGCCCTCCAAAGATTCGGGTCCACTAGGAGAGGCGTCACGCCTTCACCACGGCGCTTCTTTTGGCCATAACTTGAGGCTCCTTCCTTAGAACCTCGTAATGCTTGTCAATCTAGCATCCTTGTGTTCTTATCTTTCCAAGGATATTCTACATGACATACTTCATGGAGAGATTCCTCATGAACCCCTCCCTCCTAGCCCTTAAGTGTCCCAGCGCCACCGGGACACCCCCACTTTTGAATGCCCATAACTTTTGACTCACAAGTCCAAATCACACGTTCTTTCGGCGGCTAGAAGCGTCTCTTCGAGGCCTTTCCAAGCATGTGAAACACTTTCCCATACTCTTTCAACTTAGGGCGCCAATGTGCCCTAAATGCACGAGAGTCACTCATTTCTCTCTACTTAGACTCTTGCAAAGCTTGGAAAGCCACCTCCAAGGTCCCCCTTGCTCACTAAGACACTTCGGGCACCCCAAGGAGATGGAGGCGTGACAAAATGATTGCCATTGCCAATGTTAGTTCAAATAACAAGGTAAAATGGCTGAAGTGGATTAACGTCTTAGGTCCCTCTTGAGAGGCTTGCCAATTTCCTATAATCTTCCCTGCCTGATCAACGAGAAGAAGCTATTTTATTTCCTCTCTGGGGCTAGTTGGTGTGCAACTATATAGGGGTAAGAATTTTTATGTTTGTTTATCAATTTATCTTGATTTCAATAGTTTTGATCATTTCACTGTAAGAAATTCACTTTTTTGGTTGTATTTGACCACTAACGTACAATGTCTGACAAAACATGACAATGTCAAAGGGCAACTGGCCCAAGAAGGTAGATTTTTGTAGATGTTGGGAAGAACATCGGCACATTACTGTAAAACTACGTTGATGTTATGTTTGACATTGATGTTTTATTTAACATGATTGAAGACATGCTGATGTTTTTTGAAATGCCAAAAAAATTAAAGACTACCACATCAACAAGCAGATCCATTTTGACTATAGATAAGTCAGTAAAAATTATTATGGTCTACAGTAAAAAGTTGATCATATGTGAAAAATTTAGGGGAAGGGCAACCACATGGCATACCCTGCCAAAAAAAAGAAATGGATGGATGTGCACCATGGATGAAAAAGAAATGGTCCTTATACAGGTAGGTGATCGAAATTAAAACAAAAAATATAGGATACGTAAAACAAGAATTGTGTTCAATGTAAAATGTTTGGAACAACATCTAGATGTCTGAAATAACATCCAAATGTCTTAAACAACATTTAGATACCTGAGAAAGTGTTGAGATGTACAATGGTCAAGTTCACATATTCTAGTTATCTCATATCTTTTGTCACACTATGGACAAACAATGAATATAAATATAACCTCTATTATCTTAATTTTCACTAGCTTTTTTCCTTCATTTTGCCATCAAAACTTCTTTTGATGGTAGATGGTAAGTTTTCTTCAATTCTTGTTGAATTTAAGAAAATTTGCTTGTTCATTTTATATTTTTATTTTTATCTTATTTTTAATAATTATTTTTTACTGATCTTGTCTAACAGGTATAATTTGTACAAATTGATGTCTGAAAAAATGTCTAAACATCTAATTTGATGTTTGAAAAAGTGAAATTAAAATTTTCAAATGACATAAAAGTGTGCTAACTAGGCATGCCATGTTATAGACGGGTTGGATGAAAAAAAATCCCACGTGGCTCTCCTCGCCTACATAGCACTTACGTTGTCTCCACATGTCACATTGTAGGGATCTTGGAAGACCATTTTTTTGCAATGTAAGAAAAAAACAAGCTAAAATTGAGCATGTCTTTCTAGATTTTACCATGTTTTGGGCCTGTCCATTGTAACAAATTTTAGGTGACATCAACAATGATCTCTTCCATGTCAAATTGAATGTCCTTTCATGTTTTTCTTACATCCAAAAAAACTTGGGTTTTTTATAGTATTTTCTATTTTGATGTTCTACTCAATCACAAAATTCCTTGATGTAAATTTGTTTTCTTTTGTCGAACATATGATTAGATGGATGATGTTGCTATCGAGATGTTTGATTTAATTATTTGCTTCGACAATATTCCAATCAACTTTGCAGTTCCCATGGAACTCCAAACACTATTCGAATATTTGGAGGGGTAGAAAATGAAGCTTTGGGAACACGCTTATACAAGCATTTTCAAGGGCATTGACGCATTCGAAAAGTCTGATTTCGTCAAAGATTATAGAGGATCCTTTTTTGCAGTGAAGCATTTGATTTACTTGTAAATTTATAATTACAATTTTCTTCTATTGGTAATGTTTCAAACATGTTTGATTCGGTCATTGTTATGTCCCCCACTTAATGAGACCTCTATGGATTTTGTTATATATATTTATTTTTTCTCATCGTTTTTGTTTGTTTGTTTCCGAGCCTAACAAGTTGCTTAGGAGAGGACCCTTCAGCAGGCTTCTTGGGATTGAGAGATGTCTTTGGGGAGGGCCTCTTGTCGTGTCATGTAGAGAGAAGAACACTTTAGGAATATGCAGATGTGAGTGTTTTAAACTCCACCCTCTGAGTTAAAATGTACACATTGATTCTAGTTGTTTGTTAAATCAATTGTTTAGGGTGTTTTTAATGTAAGTTCAATTCGCGCCTTCCAAGCAATAGACACTTTGTTTTTAAATATCCAAATTGAACTCAAATCATATAAATCCTAAAATTTTAAACTATGGTTAACCAAATCAAATACCTAATCAAAAAATAACTTTAAACTAAAATCAATCTATCCTAACTTGTAGAATGTAATTTGCCCTTTCCAAAATGGTGAAGCAAGTTAAATTCTAACTTCTTTAGTAAAAGAGATGAATGGATGAAATATTGACCCCTAAGCTACATCACAACCTTCATCCATGAATTAAAAATAGTAAAACTAATTGAAATAAATCTAAATTTTAGGGTTGAGTTTTTTAATTATGTTAGTTACCTAATTCTAAAACTAAAAACCTAATTTGACCAATAAATAAAGAACTTCATCCAAATTAAGATGAAAATTCATCCAACCTTTTCTCACTTAAAATTAAAGTATTTTTTAAATGAAAATAGGTTCTAGAATCTTTAAAAGATTCTCTAATTGATTCTTAATTTAAACGATTTGTTAAAGATTCTTTAGAAATTTTTTTAATTATCTTCTAATCTAACTTAAATCAAACTTTCTATTCTAAACTTATTATTTTTAGGATTTTATGATTTTCAAAATAAAAACTCATAAACACCTTCCCAACAAGGTAAGACACTAAAAAACTAAATTCCTAATGAAAAAGTTATTAATGAATGAAATTTGTTTTAAAAGTCTAACGAATTAAATTTCATTCATTAATTACTCTTAGTCTAAACAAACAATTATAATTTTTAATTGATCTTAAAATTCTAAATTCTTCCAAGATTCTAAGATTCCTTTGTTTGATTCTTTTGGATGGAAATATCAATTTTTCATCCAAATTTCAAATAAGATTTATTTTTTGGATTAAAATCTAATGGGAATTTTTAAATGTTAATTTTCTTTTCTATTTTTCCTAAATTTTTTGATGGTTTATTCTATCGAGTGAAATTTTAATCAAATTGAAATTTAAAAAGCAAAATATGAAGAATTTTAACTTACCTTCCCTATGAATAGGTCAATCATACCATCCTCGAGGATCACGAGATGTATGGTTTCATAGTAACCCGCTCCTTCCTCCTCCATTCTTGCTCATCCATCACACAATTTGAAATTAATCTTGGTCCATTGTTGTATTTTTATTTCAATCTTGCTTTTCCTATTCATAGTTATGGGATTTTATTAATTTTGATGGTATTCAAAACAATTCCTAATTAATTAAAAATTATTTTAATACCTCAAAACCTTTTAAATCCGCTAAATCAAATCAAATTAAATAAATTTTAATTATTTTGTAATTTCCTAATCATCCAAAAGATATTAGTTGGCATTTTGTCTTTATCTATTTGTCTTATTAAGCCTAATAAAATAAAACTTAACCAAAGCCTACCCTTCTAATTCCTATAGGATTCCTAATTAATAACTAACCAACAAATTAATAAATACTAAAAAAATAAAATTTCAAATAAAATCCAAACTATTCATACCTTATTAATTACTTGGATTCCTTTTGATCTTCTCCTTATCTTCATCTTCTTCCTTTCTCTTCAAATCTCTTCAACTCTTCAATTCCCTCATTTGTTATGTTGCGTTTTGTATTTTTAAGAGTTAGTGAGTGTGATGTGAGTTGATGGTGAGTCCTTAAACTAATTTTTAAGAGTATTAGTATTTTTTTCAATTCCCAAACGATTGGAAAAAAAACTCACCTTAAGTTTCTGGATTTGAGCTATCCTTCACAACAGCTATGCTAGTTTTTCATTGCAACGTCCAGATGAACTAGCTCCCTTCATAGAGTTTAGTCACTAGTTTTTCTTCATAGCATCTAGTTAAGCTAGGCTCCTCTCACATTATCCAATCATTGGTCCCCTTCGTAGTTTCCTCGTTAATTGTCAACCCGCACTACAATGTGTTACGTCGCGATTGGTTGACAAACCATACCTCGTTCGGTACTTCAATTGGCACCTCATTTGCCCTTCGCCTCTCAACCGGCCTTGATGGCCCCTGGTTCACAAATCTCTCCAACTCTGGTCCCTGTACTAGTCTCTTCAGCTCTCTCTAGCTCTGATTCTTGAATTTTGGAATTTTTCTTACTATGTTGATTTTTAGTTTTTAACTAATTTAATATTAATTCTCAATTTAAATGCTTAATTAATTTCTAACTAAAACTAATCAATTTTTTGGGTTTGGGAGGAACTTTTAAGCAAACTTTCACTAACTATAATTATGACAATCAAATAGGTTTGTTTATAGGTTTAGAGAAAAATCTTCCAACTTCTTAAATTTTAAACTAACAATCTAATTTTTCATTTTTGGGATTTTTGAAACAAATTTAAACTAAGCAAATCAAAGTGTTCTAATCTAATTGGGACTTTCTTTTCGGAATAATTTTAATAACTCTAACTAAAGGAAAAAATAGTCTAAATTTTGGATTTTTTCTAACTACTACTAAGGATTTTCTCAAAGACTCAAATTAAAGAATTTTGACTACTTCTTTCTAATTCTCTCACAAAATCAAATGACCCAAATTACTTCCACATGCAAGGACATTTTTCCAATATACAAAAAAAAATTCTTATGATTTCAAGTATTTAAATACTTGAAATCACCTCGAAAAAGTATAAATTTGGGAAATTCCAAAGTCAAAGCTTCGCCATACAGGGGCAACCCCAGGTATACACGGTGTCAATGGTCAAAATACAATATTTTGAAAATTCAATCTTGAGAGGAGGTATACATGATAGTGTTTAAACTGAACATTAAAGAATAATTTTTCAAAATTTCAAAGTATCCAAGGTTTAATCACTAAAAGAGGTACTGTAGATAAGCTTTTATCCTATTCGGAAATTAATAAGCTAATAGTATAGTTCGTTTCTAGGGAGGCGATTTTTAAATAGGAATGTTCCTAACTTGAAAATCAATAGCCAATAGTCAAATCACAACCACAAAAGAAGAAGAAAACTTCCAACTAGGAATAATTTTTAAACCTCACCAGTACAATCTAATTACTAAATTCTTTCCACTCCACTCTTAATGGCCACAAGGGTAAGTAATTCTCCCAATTAATTCTTTATATCTTTATAACTTGGAAACTTCAATCTTTCTCCCAATTGGACTTTTTAGGCACACGTCCCATCTTGAACTTCCAAATTGGTCTGCTGCAGCAACTAGTCTTGCTCCCATTCGGACACCTCACATCCCAGTTGGTCTTTGTCTCCATCTTGGGGCACAGCTATAACTTCTAACTTGGATTCTTTTATCACTTTTTCACCTTCCTTCTGATGTGACTTTAGATTGATAAATTTACAATCACCTTTTCTCACTCGGAATTCTTAACTTCACTCTCAAGTTTCTCTATCATGCCATATTGATTTCCTAATTGGATTTCAATAAATTCTTTTCAAACAACTCAGAGTTGATAATTTCATATCACCATAGTCCCAAAACTCAGCACCTAATTGGAATTGAACTTACACATACAACATCAGACTACAGTCAAACAAAACATAATCTAATTTGGCATTAATAAACAACTGCACCAAACACACTTCAAATTGGATCCCTTTCACAACTACTCTCATCTTCATACTTCCAAAACCATAAAAACTCCATACTCCTCAATACAACTTGATTAAAATTGATTTCATATATCAAGTTGGTGAATAAATCACCGTTTACAAACAATGTCTTCTTGAAATAAATCTCCAACTAGCTCCTCTCACTGCCTCACAACATTCCAACTTGAAACATTCTACACTTCATTCCCATCACTCAGATATACATTTTAATTTTTAATTTATTTTTAATTTTTAATTTCCTCTATCCTAATTCAAATATTTGCTTCACCTCACTACAATTTCCAACTAGGCTCTAATATAATTTCTTCACACCACTATTTTTTTATTTTTAATATCTATGTATTTTTATTTTTATTTTTTTCTTAATATCTGAAATTGCTAGCTATCTCTTCTAGCTAACACTTGATCCACTCAATTCACAATTTGAACATCCTTTTCTGATCTCTTCATTTTATTCACTTCTCACCCAACTCGGAACTTCATTTCATCTGAATACTTTCCCAACTTGGAATCAATAGCTTCACTCCACACCTACTGATCCACTCAACACTCATTTCCCACTTGGAAATTAATTACTTCCAACATTAAATTTACTCACATAATTCTCATAAAACTCCAACATTAAAAATCTCCAACTTGGACTAAACCAAATTCTCAAACATACATCCAATCACCACACATACAAGCATACAAACAGAAATTCAAGCACTTGCTTGACATTCCTAACTCACACAACAGAATCAAATACGCAGCACAACTAGGTTGGGACATGACTGGACTCACTCAACAGACGGTAAAGAAAAATGACATCAAAACTAGACCAAATAGGAATGACAAAACGGCAATTACCAAATTGGAAGTGACAATGCAACTACCGTCTAACTACCTAATTGGAACTACAAAGACAACCGCCACACACAAACCAAATTCCAAGTTGGAATTCACTTTCAAAATAGCCAACTGGACTAGATACTCACCCCACATACAATCCGACTTGGAATAAATCAGCACCCAATTTGCAATACAGATTTAAAACATTCAAAACTTGGCTAGAAAGCCAAACCATCCCAATTAGGAAACCATCCATCCAAATCAGCACAATGACACTCCACATTCATTCAACATCCCAAAACACACCAAATAGAATTCAACCAACCCATTAAAACACACAATTAAGACACAAAACATACAAACAATCAAATCAAAAACAATGAAAGACACCTCAAAATCAACCAAAAATTTACAAGAAAAAATCCTAATCAGCATTCTACAGGTACGCATGACAACATTTAAACCAAACTTTAGCATTAAAATCCCAATTTCTGTTATACAACGAATTTTGAGTAAAGATTAATTTAAAAAACTTTTAGTAAAGTCAAGCTTTGTTGCCTTAAGCCTATTAACACCAAATTATGTTGTAATGAATACAAATTGTATATATTCAAGAAATCATAAATAAAATTAGAGTTTGGAGGTCTATCCCTTCTGAAACTCTCACAAATAAAAGGAAATAGAGGCTTAGCCTCGAGAACTCAAAAAAATCAAATAGAAATCACTTTGAAGGAACCCTCATGTCCTTCAAAGTGTAAATCAAAAGATAAAATGAAAATTAGATAGGATCTCGACCTAGATCAATGCTTCAACCACGCCAATAGCATGAGAGAAACAAAAGTAAAGTTTGGATATAAGAATGAGGGTACCGACAACCTCGAGGAAAGGGCCTTTTATACTTGTCTCAGGCCCTTCCCTGGTAAGTTGGCGGTAGAAAAACATTTACTTTCAACCTCTAAATATTTCCTAAACTACCCTAACATATTTTCTAAATAATCTTTGTTTAATGGAAGAATTTTCTAAAATCTTCTCCACTTAACTAATAAATCTTAGTTTAATCAAATCCAAAATCTTTTACCAAAGATATTTTGAAAATAACCCTAACTAACCTAAATATTTTATTGATTAACCCAAAGTATTTTTAAATTGTCTTACTTTAGATCAAAGATGGCTTGTTACGCAAGAAAAGAGATCTTACTCAAATCCAATCTTCAATTTTCCAAAAGAGATTTGGGAAATTAACTTTGAATTACTACTAATTACTCTAAAAAAGTCAAACCTATTGTTGGACCATTCCTATTTTCTAGGAAACAACTTCAAATTTAAAAAATGAATGTGCCATTGTGTTCAGAAGATCCAAATTAGCTTGTGGGTCTCCTTCTCCCCTTCTCCCCTTCTTTTAAACCGTTTGTAAGTGTAAAATCAATCTACGATAACTCGAAAGAAAAGTGAAAACTGTAACTTTTGGAATTTGTTTCTTTTCAAAAAACTCTTTGACTAGAGTTACTTAGAAGGTTAGTGGAAGTAAGAAAGACCTATCATTCACGTCATTTGAACACCGCTAGCTCTTGGTACGTCAATCAATCCATTGTCAAATTATAAATTCTTCAAAGTTCAATGTCGTTGTCGATTCTGGTACTTAGGAAAGTCAAAATGTCTTCAAACTTTGTGAGGAGCTTTATTAGATTACAAAATCCTATCATAATTTTTAGTGGGATTTTATCGTTACATGGGTAATTTCTAGGAATTTACGACCAAATTTAAAGGTAAATTATTTCAGTAAAATCCAAAACTTTTTGGATAGCTTCGAAAAAACTCTCAAAACCAAAGTGCAACCTTACAATTGACTTTACACTATTCATAAAGAAGCTAAAATTAGCAATTTCTTATTAATTTCCACTCAAGGGGGAAATCATTCTTGTATCCAGGAATTTTGAGACAACCAATTTGAATGTTGGTTTCTGACATGCCTTTAAGTTATAAGCACCTTTGTTCATGCTCCAGTCACTCTCTCTTCATCTTATTTGCAATTTGGTTCATTTTTTTGTAAATTACTTGTAAATAAGTTTTTGAACTTGTCGAACAACTTCACAATGTAGAACGTTCTCCTTTTGCAAGGCTTCTAGGGTTTGAAATTCCGATACGAAAGCATTTGTCATGGCTGATGTCAATGTGTTGCTGCATATCGAAGGTAAAGTATTATGAATTGTATCAGTCAACAATGATGAAGAAAATTGTAAGCATATAAACCAAGACTTGAATAACACATATGAACTTCTTAGCTGCAACATTAGTGTCTAAAATCCAATGGATTAACTCTACACCCTAATGGATGATATTTAGGATGTTTACAAGCCATCCGTACTAAGGCCACTAGTTAATTGGCACGCCAGAAACAGACGTTCAAAGCATTCACTTGCAATGTCCTAGTAAACACATGAAACAATCGCAAATATATTGGCTAAATTGGAAGAAGTAAGCAAGTGTAGATTAGCCTCTCTCTCTTCCCAGCTCTTCGTTATCTGACCCTATATAGACATGAGCAAAGTCAGGAGAAAACAACGAAGTACAAAACTAGTATGTCATCGATCTTCAAGAAGTTGAAGGCTTCAAAATGCAACTCAAACTAAAATTTGTGAACAGCATTTCTAAAAGGAATTCTCCACCTTAGAATCATAAGAAACAACTTACGTAGAGTTTCGTGCAGTTGACAATACCACCGTTATCATCCAAGATACAATGAATTGAGTCTGCATTGTTACAATCCTGTAGTAATTTTGATTGTTCCTCGCCTGTTGGAAATGCTTTTATAAAGCATTCAATTTCCTGTAGATTATGATCACAATTAAAATTCATTTTGAAATGAAGAAAAAAAGGCTAGACAACCTTCCTATCTACAACAATTTTGCTTCATCCAACTAGTGGGTTCACAATTAGGAGGATTGCAACGACTAAGCGTTCTGTCAAGCACGAAGTGGATTCCTTACAGAATTTGACGTGTAGTGTTTAACAACAATACTAAAGTAGTCTACCAATTCATTCTCAGAAATACTAGATGCATGTTTCCATAACAAATTCATAAACCTGCACATACATATGTCCGCAACGCAACATTATACCAACAAATGATTCCATAAAATTTGTCAATTAACAACTCAATAGTTGTAACAAGTAGATGAATCACTTATTAGAACATAAAGGAAACATAGCCAATTGAAGATTTCTTGTCTTAGTAAGATTTAGTTTAGCAAGAAAAACTACTAGGACTAGCTAATACTCAGACTCTTAATTTTCTCGAAAATACTTAATTGGCCTCTTAGTCAAGGGCATCTCCTTCAGCAGTCTTAGTATCTTTTACAATGGATTCTAGATTTGCGGAGGGCATTGGAACAAAAGACACCGTAAAAGGCTTTGATGTCTAAACAGACTTTGTGTCATTTCTTGCTCCAATACCTTTTGACCTCACACGTTGTTGTTTGGCCAACAAAATCACTATTTTTTCTTTCTTTCTCCAATCATTGATAAATCTACCTTCTGTAGTACGATCTTGAAGGAGTAAAAGAAGTTTGCCCTTTAGTACATTATTAGTTGTTTGATGGAAAAACTTTGTCTTTCTAAAATCAAGAAGATGTTTCTTTGCTAAATGTAATTGGCTAAATTTCTTCTCAAAATCATTCAATAGTTCGTTTGAGCCTAAGCTTTTTCCAAATCATTGTTCCACCTATTCGAAGAAAAACTTTTTTGGCATTCTCTCTATGAATAAGTCCCTCGACCACGAAGATGTACTCTTTACTACTCCATAAATATCGTCAACAGACCAAGTATGGCTTTCATGTTAACTTGGACTTCAATTGAAGCTCTGTCGATGTTTTCCATCGTTCTCACTAAAAAACAAATTGCCTTGGAACAACTCTTAGTTGTATCCATCAAATTGAAAACGTCAACTATATCTTCTTCATCGTCTTCCTATTCTTTACAATTGTTTTTTTCTTCCATCATCCTCATCATAGTCTTTCACAAGATTTTTTACCTCCGCCATCAATGATTGTAGGAAATTTTTAAGATTGTTAAAATCTTCCATTCTCCTCTTTTTAGCCTTTTTTTCTCAAGAAATTGAACCTTCATATGATCAATTTTATTTTTTAGCTCTTTTGTTTGTGGCTCAATGAAATCTTTTTGCATAGCCATCATTTTTTTCACTCCCTCACAGGAAGACGATTTCCACTTCTACTTCAATTGTTTTCTCAATTTTTCTTTTAATTCATTATCTTCTAAATGCAACTTACTAATATCTATAAAAGTTTTATTCAACTCCTCTCTACATAAATCTATTGAACTTCATGTATCTTATAACTTTTAGCAAAGTTTTAAAATCTTTAAGAAAAAAATTTGAATTTTTTTTAATTCTTTCTCTAGACATTACTCCCCAATTAAAATAAATCCCTCGTTAAATTTTTCACAGTCACATTCTTTCAAATCAGTAACAATAAAAGAGATTCAATAAAACAACAGCTTCAAAGTTAACCTTGGTATTAGTTCACTGTTAAAGCATCCCCGAAAGTCATTTGTAAACCTAAAGGCGAATATTTGCCCACCCTCGACAAACATACGAGCACAACCAAGTTCTTGTATTTAGAGGGTGAATTCTATTCTGATGAATGCCTAACATCAGCTCATTGTACCTTTCAAGCAATGGATTTTTTCTAAGTCTCCTAAATCCTATAGTACTATGAACCCCCAAACTATCGCAAATATAGAGTTGCTACTTTAATCTTTTGAACGATGTGGCTTCTAGTAAAGCTAAAAGTCGGCTAAATTTACTACTACATGTATTTTTAATAAATTTTTACTTAAAAATCTTATATTTAGACTTATACTTAAAAACTCCCTTAAAACACCCATTTCTTTTGTAGTACTCATTATCATATATATTGTTGTAATCAAAGATTCAATGATGTTAGGAAATATTGTTATTGTTCACTTATAGTATCATGACAATATATAATTTAATATGCAATGTAGTGACAATTTTATTTAAATTTTGAGAATAATATAAGTACACCAGATGGCTTAGTACACATGACAAGTGTCAAATAATTGAGTAAGCTATATATCTTTATGTATTGACAAGTATTAAATTTTGAAAAACTCATATTGTTACTATTTGCTTGCTCAAATTCTTAAACAATGTGGGTTGTGTAGCAATAGATCGAGTTCACATCCATTGAGATATCATAGAGATGTTGTAATTCAATAGTGTATATTTTATAATATGAAAATATTGAATGTAGAAAATAATTGATGTATAATATGAGCCTCTAAGTTCTTCAATCATTATCAATATTCATAATTATGTATTGTGAATTAGTTGCATTAAAAGTACTATACATATTTAATAAAATAAAAAGTCATTGATATGTGCATTAAACCTTAATATATAATAAATGAATTTTTTTTAAGTTAAATTTCAAATTATAAAAATGAAATTTGAATATTGTAATTCATTATTTAATAAAAATGTATCGATTATATTCTATAGGTATAGTATGTGTTGACGTAAAAGTCCTACTTGTATGGTGGGTTTGTTGAGGTAGCAATCTTGCTTGTATGACAAATTTTTGAATATTAATAATTTAATCAAATTAAGAAATTAAATCAAGAAAGTAGTATTAATTATTGTCCGAATAGAAAAGTCCTAATTAATGTATATAAATTGATTATCATATTGGTTTGAGCATTGTTTTTTCTTGTTGTAATTGGGTAGTAAGAATTATTTTCGCAATGAGTTACATAAGAATATATATATATCACTTTACAAGAAAGAGAGGGTTTGCAATGTTAAATTGAAAAAAATAGTTCATTAAATTATATGAAATGAATTCATTCATTCAATAATATTACTATAAATTTTGAACTTTTATATATAAAATCTTAAAATATACCATTTTCTTATTCCAGTGAATATAGAAAGACTATGTATTCATTTTTTTTTTAAAAGTTTAATAAATCCGAAGAGTTTGAAGATTGTTTCAGAGTCATAAATAATTGAAATGAACAATATGGGCTTATGAAAGATAGGTGGATTGAGGTTAGTATTGCACCAACATCAACATCTTAAAATCATATCAAGATTTGTTAACTTCCTTAACAAATGGGCTTATTCTTATCCTAAGGAAATAATTATGGATGTTGAAATTTTAATCCAATAATAGGTTGGGAGTTACAATATACTATAATCTATTGTTAAGGAATACCAAAGGCTACAAAAATTTGGTAATGGAAAAATTATCAATTTCAGAAATAACCAAAATATTACTATATGCTGTGATTTTTTAGTACTTTTATAAATTAATAGAAGCAAGAGATTTATGAATACTGAGATAAATTAATAAGAAACAAAAAGATTATAGATCAGTACACAAGATTATGGAAAAGATAAAAGAATATGAGCATTGATGGACACAATATTAAATTCACAAAGTACCATTTTTATACCGGAAGAAATAGTAGAAGACCACTTAGGAGTTTTAGTTAGGTAGCAATTACTACATACTAGGCTACTTTCTAGGAAAGAATGGTTGAGGGAAAAGTAGTTTTCGGTTAGGAAGTTGTTAATGGAAATAGAGGGTAGAGTCTATTACCATGGGCCAATAGGAAAAACAAACCCTATCACCGGGGGAAAACTATATAAAGCGGAAAATTCCTCATTAAATAATACAATATACAAGATAAAAGAACTTCAAGATATACAAGGCTTACAACAAATAAAAGACCAAAATAATGTACAAGGCTTACAACCAAGAAAAAGAAGCCTAAAAGAGGAAATAAGCTAGGAGAAATAAAAGATACAAAATCAAGTAAAGAATTAAAGATAATACGAGAAATTCTTGTATCACCAAACAAACAAAGAAATTAAAAGATCCACATTGAATTGTAGTGCCTTACAATCTAGAAATACATAGAATTAAATTAATGTAATTCTATTGAATGGAATAAGAAAATTAAATGAAGTGAAAAAGTGTGTTTCAAATATAAATTGTAGAAAAAAGAAAATTTAAGTTTTTTACCTATTGAATATTACTGTGAGAAAGAAATTACAATAATATAGGAATCTAGATTTTCAAAATTCAATTAACTATAAAAAATTAAATAAAATATTATGAACTCAATATTCAATTAGAGAACAAGAATCTTAGAATCTTGAGTTATTTAGGTTTTGTACTTGAAATTGAATAGTGATTTGCTTAGCAAAGTCTACCAGTTGACATTGAGAATAATTCATAAGAAATAGACATAGAAAAAAATGAATTCAAAAGAGAAACAAGAGAAGCTAGAAAAAAAATTCAATGAAAATTCAAAGAAAAAAGGGGTAAATAGAAAATTAAATTGATTTGATTTCACAACTTCTATTATAAAATATCAATTTAAACAGTGAGTAAATTGTAATAGGAAGGCAAGATAGAGAACAAAAGGCTACTAAGATAATCTTTGAACATCTGTTGGGTGAAAACAACTTTGAGAGAAGTGATTAAACAATGAGAATGCTCTACGTTTCTCAAGCGTTTGGACACACATTGTAAAAATTTTACAATAACAAATTAAAAGTCTAATTGATCTTACCTTATTTTAAAGGTGAATATAAAACACTCACAATAATACAAATTTTTTGACCACTTTTAGTCAATTAACAATAACATATCATTCTATATTACATATGCACATGCTTTTTTTTCTATTGATATTAGATATTAAATAAATAATATTTGGTTAAAATCTTGTGGTATCACATACTTCAATGTTGTGCCTTAAATTTTTAATTGTAACTTGGTAAAATTAGAGAACCCTCATATTGTGAACCATAGACTTGTATAGTCTTATATATTGAATTTTTTAATCTTGTAAACAAAAAAAATGCAAAATTTATATAGAATCATGTTTTTATTTGTAATCACTAGTGATTATAAACAATTTTTTCAAATTAATTAACTTTCTTTTATAAATCAAATATAATGCTTGCTTAATTTTAATGCTTTTTCAGTTGTTTTGTTTCTTGGTTTAAATGTGTCTAAATACTTTCTGAAAGTAAAGGTTTCATAAAACAATAAATCAAAGCAATTATTTTTAAAATTTTATAGTTTCAAATATTATGTAAATGTGAGCGTTTTAATGGTTTTATCTCTCCTTGCAAGTTAGAACAAATATAATTTGTTTTCTCCAACTATAACTTGATTTTTAATTATGATTGACTTATGTAATTCTCATTATATTTAAGTGTTCTCAAATCTATTATGATGGACTTTTTGAAAAATTCTAATTGTATATCTCTTGCATGAAAAAATTTTGGAGTTCCAAAATTATATGAGAATGAATTCAATTGATTATTCTCAACTGTAACTTGAGTTATGCTTTTCATTAACTTGTACAATTCTCGTTGAATTTGAATGTTTGAGAGGTTTATTAAAACAAAAAACTACTAGAGTACTTATTTTGCTTTAAGATTCTTCAAAATTCAAAAGTTATGAATACATTCAATTGGTTATCTTTAACTATGCCTTCAGATTCATTTTCATTAAATTGTACAATTTTCATTTAATTTAAATATTTTTAAAATTTATTACAATGGATTTTTCGCAAGAACTTTAACAAAAAATATTTTGCTTTAAGATTTTTGATCATTTGAAAATGATTAATGAATTTAATTAAATGCTTAAAAAATGTTTATAATTGTATATAGATGCAAAAATTACTAGTGTCTTATTATACTAATATTATTGTATTATCATATTTTAAGGCACAATTTTGAGGCAATTATAATATTTAAGCAATTGTAGAGCACATTTTATAAATGTAAATTAGCCTCCTCTATTGACATATAGGACGCCCTATACATTACATTTAAGTGAGTTTAAAGTTATCTTTGAAAATCACTGATATAAGATTTATGAATTTTTTTCATTGATTTCTATGAAGTACAAAAGAGTTGAATTTTATTTTTTATTGACATTGTGAATTAGGCAAACTATTGTACGAATGAAATGTGATCATCAATTTGATGTAATAAAAATATTTACAACTTGAAGCTTGATTTTCTTAAACATTTCAAAATATCTATGAATTTTTTTTTTGAATTTTTAAAAATAAAATAAGTATTTAAAATTCAAAAATTTAAAGTTATAAGGATTTCCTTAAGGGATAGCATTTTTTGAATATATTTTTTATTGCACTTACTTTCTATTTGCAAATGTTGCGATTCCAAAATTGAAAAAATAACTCAAAAAAATTCACTGTTTGCAAGACTTAATAACTTTGATTTTAGGGGCACTAGGTTTCAATTGACAATTATGAATGTAATATGAAAAATTTTGAATCAAGAATTTAGTTTTTAAGAAGCGCTCATTGAAAGTTCTAATTTTTGAAATGTCTTGATCCTCTAAAAATAGCAACTTTGATTTATGACCTTCAAATTTGACATGTTGGAATTTTGATTTTTGTATTGGGTTTGTTATTTCATTTTTTAATGGATAAAATTCTAGGTCTTTTTCAGAAGAGTATAAAATGATGTTTCTTTTTCATTGAACTCGTATATATGAGACATAAGTGTTTGAGATTTTATTTTTTAAACTTCATTTGTCATTTGCTACTATTTCAAGTATCAATTGAGATATTTTTAAAAGCATTTTGAAGCATTGGCAAGGTGGTATAGTTACTTTAAGCTAGAAATATAATTTTTTTTGGAGTCAAGATGAAATAAATTATGTAAACAATTTTGCATACAAAAGGGCATTTGAAATTGAGTTGGATGATGTTATTGGTCTTTTTTATAAGAGATTATAATGATATGACATTGACAAATTGGACTTTGTAGGCATGAACTATAGATAGATGAAGTTTCATTTTTAAAAATTTCATCAATTATTTGTCATTATTTTAAATATCCAATGATAAAATGAAACTTATGCTTAAAAATATTTTGAAACATCTCTAAGATGGTGAATTTATCTTAGGCCAAAAATAAAAATAAATGGGAATAAAAAATATAACTATGAATTTGTTGTACTGGAAATAATTCACTTCATAATACACAAACAATTGGTTTTTTAAATGTATGGAAAAAGTAAATCAACAAGTTTAAAATATTTAAAAATGTTTAAAGCAATAATCTTCTTTACTATGGCATACAAGTATCAATTTTAATACAAAGTTGTGAATTTATTTAACAAAATCCTCTCCATCACATCTTTATTAAAACATTACATTATATAGATTTTAGGCAATATTATCTTCATAAACATGAATATTTTTTTAGCATCTATAATTGAGATGCATTTAGTGTTACTTGAGTTGTATACTCAATGTTATAATACATCCCCTCTATTAAAATATATTTCTTAGTCATGAAATTGTTCAAACAAGTGTTTTTTTAAACAAGATTTTTCTTTAACTCAAGTTTTAAGGTCTTTTATGTATCAATTCAAAAAGTATATCCAATAAGCTATTACATGGTTAAACAATTCAAATTCTTCTACTAAGTGTCAAATCAAGTGTACTTGAATATTAAAAAAAATGAAAGGGAGATTTTGTACCATATCACAAATCACTTGTGCCACTATTCTTTTTATTTTTAAAAATTTAGAGTTTTTCATTTTTTTGTCATATATCTAAGAAAATATTTTGCTCAAACAATATACAATACTTCAAAGTTTATAATTCAAAGTTTCTCTAACTACAATAGTAAGAAAATTATGAAATAGATTATAATAGTCATAGATCTTTATGCTTCTGATATTGTTGTTTACAAATTGGTATTAAAAAAAGACACCTAATTCTTTGTAGTCTTTGTAGTTTGTAGCACATCAATTATTTGGGCAAATTCAATCTTGAAACACACTTTTTCACTTCATTTAATTTTCTTATTCCATTCAATAGAATTACATTAATTTAATTCTATGTATTTCTAGATTGTAAGGCACTACAATTCAATGTGGATCTTTTAATTTCTTTGTTTGTTTGGTGATACAAGAATTTCTCGTATTATCTTTAATTCTTTACTTGATTTTGTATCTTTTATTTCTCCTAGCTTATTTCCTCTTTTAGGCTTCTTTTTCTTGGTTGTAAGCCTTGTACATTATTTTGGTCTTTTATTTGTTGTAAGCCTTGTATATCTTGAAGTTCTTTTATCTTGTATATTGTATTATTTAATGAGGAATTTTCCGCTTTATATAGTTTTCCCCCGGTGATAGGGTTTGTTTTTCCTATTGGCCCATGGTAATAGACTCTACCCTCTATTTCCATTAACAACTTCCTAACCGAAAACTACTTTTCCCTCAACCATTCTTTCCTAGAAAGTAGCCTAGTATGTAGTAATTGCTACCTAACTAAAACTCCTAAGTGGTCTTCTACTATTTCTTCCGGTATAAAAATGGTACTTTGTGAATTTAATATTGTGTCCATCAATGCTCATATTCTTTTATCTTTTCCATAATCTTGTGTACTGATCTATAATCTTTTTGTTTCTTATTAATTTATCTCAGTATTCATAAATCTCTTGCTTCTATTAATTTATAAAAGTACTAAAAAATCACAGCATATAGTAATATTTTGGTTATTTCTGAAATTGATAATTTTTCCATTACCAAATTTTTGTAGCCTTTGGTATTCCTTAACAATAGATTATAGTATATTGTAACTCCCAACCTATTATTGGATTAAAATTTCAACATCCATAATTATTTCCTTAGGATAAGAATAAGCCCATTTGTTAAGGAAGTTAACAATATTCCTCAATTCAAGACCCTAAATTAACTTTGTTTATTTCTCTAATGGTCTTATTTTTCTTCTAACTGATCTTCTCTACATAATCCTTTCAATTATTTCTCTAATTAATCTCAATCTGTTTTCTTTCAATCAATACCCTTTTAAATCAATGAAATCTTCTATTCCGACTCGTTTTCTCTCCAAATAGCACTCTTCAATCAATTCCTAACCCTTCTCCTTGTTGTAATTGAATCTTCCTCAATCTTAGTTAACTTTAATAAACTACTAATTACCTCTAGAATCCCAATGAATACAAATAAACAAATAGTCAACTCTAACTCATTTTCTTAGTAAATAATATATTTTTTTAATCTTGCATGATTTTTTTAAATTAAAATTTTTTTTTGAGTATGAGCTCTTGTAGAATAAAAATTTTGGTTTTTTTCGGTACTTTTTAGTTTTTATTGGAAAAGTATGTAGAAAGTAGTCTAAAAAGTAGGAAACATAGCTTAAAAGTAGGCTAAAAAACACTAAAAAGTAGAAAGTAGCTAAAAATAATCCAAAAAGCAGTTTTCAAACTTTTTGCAATGTAAATGGGGCAGTTTGGATGGATAAAGTACCGAATGGATGATAACCGCATAGATGGATGGAAGATTCGAAAAGGTGTCAAATGAATGAATGGGCTGCGGATTGGATGGATGGGCCGCGATTTGGATGAAAAAACACAATTACGAATGAAAAATCGCGGAAATGGATGGAAGAGGCGTAAAAACGAATGAGAAGTAAAAAAAAAAGATTGGGAGAGGTGTGGGACCTTCTTCCCGACTCTTAAAAAGACAAAATATTTTTTTTAGTTACAGTGCATTCAAGAAGAAGCACTCGTCATTGTAATTTTTGCGATTTTTAATTGAAGCTTTTTTTGTGCAAATCTGTGTTTGTATGATTGCGAAGCATTTTTGTATTGTGACTCTTGAGAGTGTGATTGTGAATTTTTGATGTTTGGTGACTGAAATTTCTGAATTCTTTTGAGGCGATTTAAAGTTCTAATCTTTTGTAATCGGTATCTATTCGTGAATTTTGGTGGCGCTAGACTGAAAGCGATTGGAATCGACGCTGATTGCTAGGATTCAGCACCTGGAGTGATTGCCGCAAAGAGTTTGCAGTATGGCAGCGGGTGATTTTGAAATTGCAAATTTGTGTTTCTTCATCAAAATTCATAAACTTGAGTTGTAATTGGGAGAAGCGATGAAGGAAAGCAGGAGAGAGTGCGGTCATCCAGAGCGATCGGAGAGGAAAGCGACCAAGAGGAAGTTAGAACAAGAAGAAGACGACAGAGATCGTAGGAAGAACGGCGCTTCCTTTCCCTGACTAGGCATTGGATCTTGACTGTCAAGAAATTGACATCCAGTGAAGTGTGCTGTCGTAGGTGGAAGCGTCGAAGGAGAGTTTCGAATCCAAAGCCGAAGAAATTGAAAACAAAATAAAACAACTAGATCGACAGCGTGTCAGGAGCAGATTGTAATCAAATTGGGTGGACAAGGAGACGTTGTTCTAGCCTTGCTTGGAGCAGTTAAGATCGGGCTGATCGTGCAAAGATAGAACATTGGTCCAGCGTTCTATTCCTCATCAAGCATTTGGAAATTAGACTAGTTGTGTCATTTGGAGGAGAAGGAGCTTGCACTAAATTGACAATTGCGGTGCGAAGAAGATTCAAATTTAGGGATTTGAATCCCAAAATCATTGCCCTACGGTAATAGGGTTAGGACCACAACCCACGGTTATAGGCTTGCAGCTCATGGTCCTATGGCTGTGAGTGGCTACAAATTCCCTAACCTATAAAAGAAACTTTATAACATTAAAATTGAAATTTTGGATTCAAAATTTGGATGATTTGACCGAAAATAAAATAAATAGAAGTTTAAATTTTTCAAACGACCCTTGGGCCGTATCCCTAGTTTGGGTCTAGGTCCTAGTGTTGTGAGCAACTATAAGTCCCACAACTTCTAAAATAAATTTTGTAATTTAGATTTTGGGTTTTAGAATTAGATGATATTTGTGGAAATTAGTATTCCTTGTGGTCAATAAATATTTTTTTGTGTTTTAGGAACAACTTACCCCGTGGTTTTGGACTTGTTGCCCTGAGACTTATTGCCCAATCTTAGAAGAAAGGAGAAAGCTCAAAGACCAAGAATCTGGTACTTTGTCCTAAACATTTCATACTTTGCATACTAGACGTGTTGCCTACTGGACGTGTTGCCTACTGAGACTGCCACGTGTAGTCATTTTGCACATAGATTTGAAAAGCTCATAAAGAGCAATTATTGACTTTCTTGCCCCAACATATACAAAGGTGCTAATTAACAAATTATTTGTATACTTTAAAAGTATTATCTTGTATATATATGATTAGGTCATAGGCTACATCCATGTATAAGATGTGTTGCCCAACCTGACGTGTTGCCTACAATGTGTTGCTACCCTAGAATCCTATATAGAACCGGGATTCTTAGAACATTGTGTTTGCATTAGTGGTAATTGACTGACCACCAAATTGAGAGAACCTGGGAATAAGGGAAAAGAAAGAAAGAAAGAAAAAGAATAAAAATATAAGAATAAAGATTCCAAGTATACTTCACTAAGATATTTTACACATAACCTAAATCTACTTTAAAAGTGACATTAGACACACCAACGATAGATTATATTGGCTTATCCATGGATGAAACCCTATACTATTGGTACTTGACAAAAAGTAAAAGTAAGAGAAAAAGTACCTCACAACTCTCAATTTGTCACTTGGACCTCATAGATTTTTATTTATTTTCTTACAATTTCAATCAAGTTTTATATATTAAAAGCCTAGAAAATAGTGTTAAACTAAAATGCGTTTGTTATATATTGTTGAGGCTTTATTCCCACCTTCAAAATAACGTGAAGACAACTAAGTTTTTTGCGTCTTTTGTCATAGATGATCCTAAGTATATGTCTAATATACAATCCAACTATGCCTTTTAAGCAATGAATTTTTTTTGTCTACTCGTACTCCTAATTGTCTAAATTGCAAGTACTCATCAAATTAAAAATAAATTTGTTCTGACTATTGGTTTTGATTACAACAACTAAAACTAAAGATTCTGGAAAATAGTCAAGCAAGGATTTTTAATATATTAAAAATATCGGACTTTTCTTGATCTATTCAAAATCATAAATTTTCCTCTCAATAGACTAATTTCCTAAAAGTTATCTACAGATGAAGTTTGACGTCTAAACTAATCTTTAAAATTCCATCCATTTCTTCCTCCTATTCTACAATTCTACCTATTAAAATTGGGTGAAATTTTTTATATATTTCTTTTTCAGTCTTCCATCTAAGTTCTGACTTTTAAGTGATTTGGTTCACTTTGATTGATTTTCATCCGAATTCATCTTAATTTTTATCAAAATTTCATCCTACTCTAATTTCTTCAACATTAGACTATTTTCTAAAGTTAAGGTAGTTTTGGAAACCTGAGAATATTTTTAATTTGATTCAATTATTTCATTGTTCATAAGTTATTTTCAAAATATTTTTTTTAATTCCCAAAGATTGTAATTAAACCCTTTAACTTTGAATCTTGCTTATTATATTTAAATTTCAAATATTTTAAGTAAAATTTTTAAAACTTTCCTATTCAAAAAAATTAAATACTTAGACTTTTGACCTTTGGAGTAAAAATTATCTACAAATGAAGTTTGTTTGTCAACTAAATCATCAAACTTCATCCATCAATTTCTTCTACTTTTATAATTAACTTTTCTTTTTACCTTTAACTTCTATCTTAGATTTTCAAATTAGATTTTCGATTTTTTTGGATGATTTCCTAATTTTCATTCACAATTAAAACTATTTTGTCAACTTTCCATTCAAATGTAATTTATAGAATTTTAATCTAGTTTTTATATGCAATATCTTTTGTGAAAACTATTAAGATTTTCTAACTAATTTCACATCATTAAACTCTCTTAAGATAGGTCGCTCTTGGACAACAATTGGATTATTCTTTGCTAAGTTCTCATACACTCGATGCTTAATATAGTTCTTTCATACTTGAAAATCTTGTTGGAGGATTAATTCGTTGAAGTTTTTAACCATTGCTTTTCTTGCAATCTTCAATCCACTGGGCATGCTTTTCTAAAAATCATTCAATGACTTCAAACCATACATTTGAGGAACTACTTCAAGAAATTCATGTGCTATTGGTGCGATCACAAATTATTTTTTCAATTTATATTTTATAATCTTCTCATCAATATTTTTCATTATAACTTTAAGGCTTACATTAGAGGTGCCATTGAGGGTTATAATTATTCCATGTAAAGATTTCAAATGTGATCAATGAAGCCCTCCTTAATTGCAAACTCTATAGTCCATAAATTATGATCCCCCGTAGCATCAAGTGTAATCTACAATTCGTACTTCAGTCAATTTAAGTGCATTTTGGATACCATATTACGATGCAAAAAAATATGTAATTGTAGTTTATTACGCGAAAATGAGCTTGTTTATTGTCAAAATTATAATGCAATACTTTAAAATTATTCTAATATGAATGATGACCATGATACTATGACTTTCAACTAAAACAATGTAACACTGAAAATGAACATGTCCAATGAACTCAATGCATATTTCTTTATGTGTTTCAATATAATATTTTTTCATACAATCAATACGAAATTCTTCTACTTTATAAATGGAAACTTGAAAATTTATATCTTAAAAATTTGAATATGAAGAAAAAATTTTGCTCACATTAAATTCAAAAATGATATAACAAAAAATCTTTGATATTATGAAATGAAATTAGAATTATTTAAATATAACAATAGCTGCAAGTACAAGTACAACTTTCAAATGACTAAAATATAAAATAAGAATAATAATTAAAAAATAAAATGAATTTCATTAAAGGGTTTATATAGTAATGAAAAGGGAAAATAAAAATCCCCAAAAAATATTATATACAATAAAAATTACAAAAATAAATAAGAATAATTCAATAAAGAAAAAGCACTACAAGAACTATGAAATTGAACAAGTTCTTTAAGATGCCTACAAGTTTTGTAACAATTTTATATTCATAATTGCTATAAAATTAAAAAAAATTAATGTAATAAGAGAATTACCTAACAAATTTGTTAAAATAAATCTTCCTATCATTTTAGATTGAAATCCCCTACACTTTGTACTATAGATGTGCTTTAATTTTCAAAACTAAATTTTTACATATGAAATTATAGGATTTGTAAGTGTAACTATAGTATGAATATTATAGAAATATAAAATTTTATTTCAATCAATACATCAAAGTACTTTAAATTAATCTTAATATTTTCCTCAAACAATTTCTTACATGTTGTTGTGTAGTAGATATCGTATCTATTGATGAGAGCTAAATGAAATTTCAATTAAAACAAATTTTAAACAATTTGTATATTCATGGTTCTTTCACATGTTTTTTAACAAAAGAATACTAAAAAGAATTGAAATACTACATTCTTTTGCAATTGAATTGAACCAAAAATTATGCAATTTATTTTTAGAAATAAGGTTAAATTCATTACTTATTCATTGCTTTATTGAAGAGGACTTTAGTAAAACATTGAATCTTTTCATTTCAACGGATATAAATAAAAAGAGTTCAAATTAAAAGTTAGGCATCTTTTTTAATTATAGATGAAAGAAAATACTATTTTTGTATTCAAGAATAACACCAACAATTTCACATTTTTTTATCAATTTTTAAAAATCAAAATTTCAATGATGTATTAGGTGTATGTTCGCATTGCCTTTAGAAATACCATATACTATTCATTGAAAGCTTTATTACTTTGGATTCACGTAAGTCCCCCCTTACAAATGTTTTTCTTTGTAAGACATTGTAGAGTCATGACTACATGTCATATTGATAATTGTTCAAGAAATCCCTATTTCACAGTATTGGACGGGTGATAACAAATTACTACCTACATTTACTTTAGGTGTAGCTCACAAAAAAAGATCATCATTGTTTCATATTCTTCAAAGGCGATTATGAAATTTTGTGATCAATTACAACCCACAACTTTTATGCTCACTTTATGTAATATGGAACTTTAGTAGTATTGATACTTATGTAAGAAAAAGGTCCTCCTCACGTTATAGAGTACTAAAAATTATATTTTCTATTATCAAAAATAAAAACCATGAAAATGTTTGTAGTCATTTAAATCTAAAATCTCATATTATACTATTTTATAAATACGTAGAGGGCATTAAAGAAATTATATTGACTAAAAAACACAACTAAACCACTATAGGAATGCCTATTGAACTTTGAGCAATAGGTGAACACAAACACAACTTAAGCATCAATAAGGCTTTTGATAATGAAAAAAAATTGAAATGCATTGTGATAGATTGTTCACTTTCCATTTTTCCCATAATATAAATTATGAACTTGTATCTTAAAATATATTCTATACATCAAATGATACTAATAGAATTAGCCAATGTGTATATTTTTTTCTTGTTCAAAAGCTATTTAGACAGAAATGATTTCAAAAATAACATACATCTTTGGTGTTTGAAGCAATATAAATGTCAAATTCATCTTGACTGTTCTAGAGACCTTCAAAATCTTCAAAATCTATAGAAAAAAATTAATATGATTATAAATTTAGATTTCACACTCAAGTCATTCTTCATAAAATTACTAATATTCTAGCTACAATTGATTTCAAAAAGAATTTCCAATCTATGCCTTCAAATTTAATTAAATAAGATTAATTTTCAATATGACCCATCTGAATCACATGGATATATTTTGTAGATCACAATTTAAAACTATGGTTGGAAAATTCTCATCACATCATGACTATGAGTTGCCTTTCTAACCCATCTTCACAATCATAGAAATGTACATTAGTGCACTACATCATAATCCTACATGGATTACGTGACATTAAAAAAAATCTAATTTGTTGAAGGGGCAAGTATCAAAAATTGAAAAATATAATGAAATTGCTAATTATTTAAAAAAATAAGAAAAAAAATAACTACACATAATGCACTAAAATGAGCTCCTTCATACCTATACCACTTATATTGTATAAATATTTGAATTTGGATTCTTTACATAATCACCTTTACAACCTCATGCTTAAGAGTTTTCAAAGTTTAAATCATCAAATCTAAGTATTGTAAGTTTGTAACCTTTGGCATATACCTTCATTCCTTAACATACTCTATAATTATATCATCGCATATTCAAAATTCATTTCATGCCTATTTAATAGATTAGATACAAAGAAAAAAAACATTCATGTATAATTGCCTTCATGAATTGAACATTGAATTTCACATGAAATTATCCTATAAACCTTCACTATAAGAATCAGTTTTCAAAATTCAAGTCATTCAATGTAAACATTTTAATTTTTAACAACTAAACTTTAAGGACTTGACATGCTTAATGCTTAAAGAACTAAACAAGTAGTTTATTTTTCAAGAACTATACAAATATAGTGTTAAATATAACAACAACAAAAATTTCATGATTACTATTGAATAAAAGTTGTAAGAAATGATCCGAACATTGTATTGATGTAGTTAAAAATTTATGACTATGTGAACCCTGTAGATAGCACTTGGACCTTGGAATTTATTTATTTTCGCTTTTGATCACATATAATATCATTTATAGTTGAAAAGACCGAAAAAGAGTATTAACAACATGTTTGGTAGAAGTCCCTATGAATGCGTTGTATTAGTTCAAAAAGTGCCTTAAACATTTATTTTTCTAAGTTTCAATGTTCAAATTAGATGTTTATCATAGCAATTAAGGATTTAGAGTAGTGTGGACCTTGTTGGCAAGAATAGATAAAAAAATACCTATTCTAGATTAGAAATGGGCCAAAACTCTAAGAAATGGTAATAAAGAATTAGATTGTAGGAGTTAGAGGGTCAAGGTGGGAATTAGTTCCCTAAGTCCTAGAAATACATGTAGGTGACCAATGCCAAGATCACCACCCAATTTGCAAAGAATTGGAAAAGCCACTTTTTAGTCCTTACATGTGAAATCCACAAGTTCAATGATTACGCAAACAATGGATGGAGAGAGGTATTTATAGCTTAAAAACACGCCAAGAGCGCAATGGCGAAGTTCGTTTGTGAAGATTTCCTAAAACAAGAATGATTCTTCCCAAGAAGAATGAATTGAATAGGTATTATTTTAACACCTTTACCATATAGTACAAAATAGATATGAAAATTTGCCCTTATCATTTCTAGGCTTCCTAGAAGCTATACAAAAAGTTTCATAATTTCCTAGATTGCAAAAAGTGACTCCATGGGAAATTAACTACATTTACTAGCATTTGAAAATTCATAGAAATTTCTAAGGTAGTGGGAAAATTCCACTGAAAATTAGGACATAATTTTTTAACATAAATAAGCACCCCACCAAATTTCAAGACGTTCTGAAATCGACAAGTATCAGAATCGGCAATGACAATGATTTTGAATGGAATTCTAAAATTCCCGATGAATTGACCAGTGTATCTGGAGCATACAACATCCGATTAAAGTCAACTTGGACTCTTTTTTACTCTCTAGAACTTCTATAATCACCGTGGATAATCAAAACTTTGAGAAAAGTCAAACTACAAGTTTTGAGTTTTGACCTTTTTCACTGTTTTTCAAATCATTAGCTCTTGCTTGCAAAATGGGCCAAAAATTAGGGTTGTTGGACCCTTTATTTGAATTTGTGTCTTTTGAAGACCATGGCACAATCTTTCACATGTTTGGAGTATTTCTTCAAAAGTTAGAGCGGTCATAGCAATAGAATAGAAATTTAAAAGTTAATTTGGATGTTTTTTCTAGAAGTAGTTGTTAGGTAATTTGAGGGGGGAAGAAGCCTTGAAAATGTATAAAAGGCCTCCCTTTCTTTCATTTTGCACCTATTTTTCTTCATTCTAATAAATCCATTTGCTTATTTGTTTGACTGTTTGAGGCCCTCATTCGTACTTTGGCCAAAACGCAACCACATTGTTTAAATTTTGGTTATTTTGCCAAAAACTTTGTTTGAATTGCATTAGAGCTTTGCTCCCTCTTTGTTATTGAAGTATTTGTGTGTTTAAAACTCATTCTAGAGGATGTGGGGTCCTTTTGGATTGTTTATTTTATTTTTTGGTGTTTTATGTTTGAATGTTAACCATTTTTTGTTTTTTCCTTCACGATTTGAGTCCGTGTTTACTAACTATTTCAAAGCAAGTTCTTTGAGTGGGAAATCACAACTTTCTATTGTAGAATATCCCCCTAGAGCCTAGACATTTGAAAACATAATCTTTATGTTGGTTGATGTCATTTAGAAAAATTTGAATTAGAATCAAATCCTCAAAGTCCCTTACCAATAAGTAAGTCAAACTTTTGACAAAAAATTAGTTGCTAGCCCGCCATATGGTGTAGCTTCACTTTTTCGCCTAATTTTTTTATTGTTACTAACTTTTCCCTTTTTTTGCCTTAAAAGTTGGATTCAAAATCCACATCAAAGTTTTGTCCCTAAGGCTTATATTTTAGTATTTGGTTGGATGGAATTTTCTAACAAGAAATTTAAAATCTTTTAAGTTGTGACTAGGAAGTTCATAACCCAAAAATTAGAGGTCAGAGACCATAAAACCCAAAGGTCAAAGCTTTAACCTCTTAGCTAGGATCTTGAATCAGAGACCAACCATTGACAATAGCTAGGAATATGTATTGGGCCGAGTGAAGGGGCAAATAGTAGCTGGCACCTAATTCTCCTACCTTAGAGAGGGGCATGTGTTGTCGGGAGGGGTTGACGATCACCAAAGCTGGTTCTCATAGTGGGTCAATTTACATATGGAGGTTGGTTTTCATTATGGTCAATCTACACAAGGGGATTGGTTGTTGTAGTAGATTGGTTCTGGTGGTGGGTAGTGTAATTGCACTGGGTTGTCAGGTTGTGTGATTTCTCACATACATCCCATCCCCAAAGACAAAAAAACTAACCCAACAATCCTATTGGCCTTGGTTGTCTAAAATTTGACTTTTCCTCAATTGGTTGTCTACTAATTGTATTTTTTAGTATTGACGACTAACTAATATTTTGCATTGGCATTTGTAGATTTGAGTTGGACTTTTGGCTCAACAAGTGAGATACAAAGACTTATATTTTTGAATTTTTAATACCCTATAGTGTTGAAAATTGGAGACTAATTTAGTCTAGAATGGAGTGATTATGTCTAGGGAGTGTATATTATGTATTGAAGGATTGTGAACTCAATTGAATAAATTCAAATCAATCAAGAAGAGTCCAAACACTAACCAGACCATTCCAATTCTTCTTCAAAGTTAATGTAGTTGACCTAGCTACCTCTACTTCTCTTGCATACTCGCCTTAGCTAAGGCTCACCATCTGGTTATTCCAAAAAACTCACCATCTAGTCAAGCACACCATTTGGCTCCCTCAAGCTCCTTTAGTTCCTACCAAGCTTTCATCTGTCTACTAATTTCAAGCTCTAGAGTGGTGTACTCAATCTTTGACAATTCACAAACTTAAGATTAGAACCCAAGTGAGTGAAGTTTAGTAATACATGTTAGTAAGTTAGAGTTGGAGTTGGAAGAAAGAAGTCACAAATGAATGGAAACCATTCATTTGGAATATTTAGCACATTTTCTGAAGTTTCAAAGTTGGTTCAAAGACAAATAGATAAAACAAAAAGAGAGAATAGTTGACTTTTCAGATTCTAGGGATGAGTTAGTAGTTAGTAGAAATCAAATCCATTTGTCTTCAAGCATTTGTTTGCTTTTTGATAAATTAGCAAGAAATTTACAGATTAGATTTGATAGGATTTCATTTACAAAAAATATCTAGAAAGAAAAGAAGAAAATTAGGAAAAAGAAAAAAAAAAGAGTCAAAGCAAGCTAGAAAGAGTCTTTAAACTCTCCCAACAAACCACCTATTTCACCAAACATTTCAAAAGCACAACAAAAATTGGAGATGGAAGGAGTACGCAACAATGACACCATTGCAATGCGAGACAATGTGAATTTGGGAGTTGTAGATCTTGAGGTAAGTTCATAAAACATTTATCTTTGCTCGATTTTATCCAAAAATATTTAGATTAGCATTAGACATTAGTGGTAGGAGTTAAGAATTAGATTCAGGCCATTAGGACAATTAAAAAAGTAGTATTTGATCTTAAAAGTAGTAAGAAAAAGTCATTAGCTTTCCAAAAAGTCATTAAACATCAAAAATAGATAAAAACTTTGAAAGATATGTTCGGATGAAAAGTTGTTAGAAAAGTGGATGAAAATTAGGAAGTCACTCTAAAGAAGGAAGGAATCTTAAAATCTAGAGTAGAATTAGGAGGTCAAGAGTAAAAGAAAAATTAATTTCAAAAGTAAAAGGTAAAAGAAATTGATGGATGAAGCTTGATGAACTGGTTGTTGGTCAAACTTCATTTGTGAATAACTTTTGTTACGAAAGTAAAAAATACAAGTGTTTAACTTTTCCCAGAAGGTAAATTTAGTGACTTTTACTTTAACCTTACTTAGACCTAAAAATAGAAAATAGTCTAAAAGTAAAAAGATATAGTTAGAACAACAAAAAATTACAAAGAATCTCTAGAAAAAATCTTAAGAACCAATTAGGGTTAGAGTCTTTTAGAGAAAAATTGCATAAATTTAGGGTTCAAAACTTGTTTAACTTTAGAAAATAAATTAATGTCGAAGAAGTTAGAATAGGATGAAGAATTGATCAAGGTTAGGGAGGATTTGGATGAAAGTCAAATAGAATTGACTAAATCAAGTAGATTTGAGAACTTAGGAAGGAAAAAACAAATTGAGGGGATGTCACGACCCTCATCACAAGGTGTGGCCGTGCCACCTTGGTGAGTAAGGGGGACATTGGGGGTGACTCCCCAAGCCTTGCAAGAGATGAGGTGAGGGGGACTAAGAGTCCCGAGCGATCAGAGCAATGTAGCGTTCTGATCCGGACGAATTTGGGGGCGTGTGATATACGCTTGAAAAGTTCTTGAGAAGACGCTTCTAGCTGTCCAAAGAATGCGTGATTTGGACTTGCGAGTCAAAAGTTATGGGCGTTCAAAGTTGAGGGTGTCCCGGTCGCGCCGGGAGTGTCCCGGCCGCGCCGGGAATGTCCCGAATCTTTGGAGGGCGATATCTTTGCGAGTACTTATCCGAATGGAGCAAGTGAGTAGTCCATCGGCATCTTCGCGTTGCGTAGATGTCGAAAATGGGGTCGCAGGTGCGATTTGGATCCCGGACCGCAAAGTTATGCCGGGTGGAAGTTCGGGAGTCCCAAACTAGTGCGAATCGGGAGAAACAGGGTGGTCTTCCAAAACCAAAGGGTGTTTGGGAGTCCCCCTTGACATACAAAGGGGGGGGGATGCCAAATCCCGCAGAGAGTACTATGAGGAGGGGTGGTCTCCCTCCTCACTTCCGGATGGTGCCATGGTGAGCCTAAGTGGCCCCGAGTGGTGAGGCTAGTGTTGGAGCCTCACCATCACTTGTGTGTTACTATGGAGTGCTTGTGCACTTCTTAATACCGGTTGGGTGGTGTCCCACTCCACACTAGGCCATGGTGTGAGTCCCGTTTGGTGAGTCCCGATTAGTGAGTCCCGAAATGAGTTGGGTTGGGCCTAGTGGGGAGTCGGGTCCCATTCAAGGGCGGTTAGCACTGGTGGGAGTAGTGCCTCACCGAGTGCTTGGACATCAATGGAAGTTCCGCCCCATGTCATCAAATGACATGCCCGGTGTCTTGTGGGAGTTAAGTATTGGAAGGAAAGGATTGGGAGTCACGGAGGAATGGGGAACCCCGTGACTTGAGGTGGAACCTAACATTGTGGGTACATGACATGTGCAGTGTTAGGAGAGCGTGAACCTTAGTGGCACTAAGGTGTTAAGGGTTTGGTAAGTGAGCTTAAGGTGGTAAGTGTCACTAAGGGGCGCGATAGGGGAGGAGCTAGGAATTTAGGCATTTAGAAGCGAACAATTCAAATTTGGAACCTCTATTATCCAAATGTTAACTTCACTAGTTTTTTAGATTGAAAGGATGTATATTTCTAAAATTTTGTGGCTTAGAATTTAAACTTTTGAATTGAATGTGTATATTTGACTACATCCAATAAAATTGCTATTGAAGAATATCTTTGAAAAGATAGGTAATAACAACAAGAATTACACAAAATGTAAGCTATAATTTAATAATATTGTATTTTTGTGCAATTATAGCAATAACATTTTTTTGCAAACATTGAAAAATTCTTTAGATATTTACAATGTCATACCTTCAATAATCTAGGGACATACAAAAATATCAATAGAGGTGTTTGGGAGTCCAATGGTTTTCAGTACATGAGGAATAACAGCCATGGCAATAGAAGCTTAGAAAAAAGACTAGCTCATATGGTACGTAGAAGATTTTTTCAAGAAAAAATCCTTACACATGTTTCTACATCGCTAGAAGTTGTAAATGACATGGTTCAACTTCTTGAAAATGAAGGTTGCAGTATGGAAGTTGGTGAAGCAAATACTAGTTTCACATGTTGTATTGAACTTCATGAAGTAAAATTACACCCTTTTGAAATAATAGTGCCTATAACACACACTCCAAACGAAAGGAAGTAGATTGGTGGGATAGTGGAGGAGTTTGTAGGTGAGAAGAATGTTATTTGGGAGCTGGTGGACAAGCAACATATTGTTGTTGCTTGTAAACGAGTTTAGGAAGAGAATCATGGGAAGAAAATGTTTTATGCGGAGAACATTAAACACTTTGTAGAACAAAAAGTAAGTTTGTTGTATATAACAATGTGTGGTTTTACATTGAAGTTTTGGTCAAAATAAATGTTAGGGAGTTTGATCAAACTTTCATCACCACTTAATATTATGAAAATTACATGAAACTTCACGACATTTGGAAAGTATGTGGGAGTCCTAATATTTCTATTAAGCATGATAATCCAAGATTCTAAGTAGAGAGAAGGCATTAATGATGGTAGCAAGTGTGTTGTATTGGAGCAAGGACTTGCTAAAGCAAATGACTTGCTAAAGCAAATGACTTGCTAAAGCAAATGACTTGCTAAAGCAAATGACATTTGGAGCATTGTTCAAGAAAATGATTGATTGTACATGACATACATGGAATGAAGATAAAGAGTTCTATAAGGCGATCTTGCAGATGTGCAAGGATTATGAGGAAAGGAAATTGTTCTTTAGCAAGGAAACAGAGGACAAATGGAAGAAGACAACAAAGGCAACAAATTTAGATGTAACTGTAGATGGAAGTCACTATCAAAAGTAGAAGGTTCACACTTGGTTGTGACCTTTGAACAAATTGTCAAAAGAAAGCTTTCTACAATTAGTAAAGCAAATGGCAACCGAGGATGTAGAAAAATAGATGGCAAGAACAACAAAAATACTACTTCATTAGTATTATTTCTTCAAATCTTCCAAAGGGTACAATAGCATATATAGTGGATCGTTTACAATAGAAGAATGTGGTTAGAAATCAAATTTGTTTTTTAATGGTTGCAAACAGGGAATGAAAATCCATCATCTCTGGATCAATTTTTTGATATAAATGCAAGTAGGTAAAAAGATGCACATGGAAGACAATTTACTATAATAAAAGAGACATTGAAAATTGATACAAAAATGCTAGGGAATGCACCAATTGTGAAGACAATTAGATAGTTTCAACATTGAGGACTTTTAAGAATCTCATTCCTATATATGTAAAGCAACACTTTGAAGATATTTGAGGGGATTGCAAGTGTTATAATGGATGTGGTTAGGATGTTCAAAATGTAGCAAATGCTTGATGGGATTAGCAAGTGACACTATCCACAATACAATATCAAGATGGTCAAAATTATCTTCATGTGAGATGTAGGGGAGGTTTTTTTGAGGATAAGTACGTTGAGTTGGGAAAATTATGTTTATAGATTTTTTATTGCAAGTATGGAGGTTCAAAAGGGGAAGAGAAGGAATGGTTAAGTGAGAACTACAATAAAGTATTTCAATAGTTGTAGAGGTGGATGTCTTTAATTCTACAATGGAAGGTCTTGTTTTTATTTCTGTCAAGCGTATATTTCTATGAATCAGTGCAAAATTGCAAACGAGAATGGTATTACTAGAGGGTTGCAACTGATTGCACGATTCATGGATATTCTGACTACAAATTGTTGCAACATATATACATGTTCTTCATCATGGTGAACAAAGACAACTTCAGGTGCAAGTAGTAGAAAATATAAAAATCATCATGTAAAGTCTTAATGAGTGTGGATCCATTGAAAATTTTTCAAAGACTCAAAGGGATTTGAAGGTAGTGTTTGGTGATTTTTGGAGCATGAAAGTGATGCTATGTATAAAGAACAAGTTGGAGAGAACATCTATGGAATTGAAGAAGATTATGGACATGTATTTGCCATGGAATTGGGGATTGGTGACATTGGACATAACAATGGCGATACTTGGGATTTTGTAAATTGTGAGATCATTATCATGGAAGGTGTATCAACTAGGATTCAATTTGTCTACAACAAATTACAAATGATATATTATGACAAGATGGCAATTGTGAACAATATAAATAGATATGTTGAATGTCGAATTCAACAAGCCTAAATGCAAGAGAAGAATTATCTAGTGTTGGGCCTTTTGAGATGAATATGGATATACCATACGATAGACTTGAAAGGGTAGTACAATCATCGAGTGAATTTTCAAAGGATGAAGAAAATTTTCAAGTAATTCAATGTAAGAAGCAAAAGTGGAAGAAGAAAAAGACAACAATTGACTTAGAAGCATCCCTATCAAGCAATGATGACAATAGCTTTGAACATCGACACTCAATCTAATGAGTTATCTAATGGTGGTCGAAGTCTAGGTTGCTTTGATATTAATTTTGTGAATGATTCTTGTAGAGTGTGTGAAGTATTAAGTGATATAGAGTAAGATTCTATTTATATTTCTTTCAAAGTCATTAATGATATAAGAAACATAGTAGAGGATGTTGAAGTGGACATTAGAGTAATAAAAAATGCAACAACATCAATGGAGCCCATATCAATGTTCACTATGTTAGAGTCTATGAGTTTGATATAGAACAAAGACAAATTTTTTTATGATAGGAAGTACGTATGCTATTTTCAAAATGGTGAGGAAGAACAATATAAGTACTATTCAACCATTTCAATCTTACAACCAACTTCCTCATCTCCAAAATATCTATACTGATCTCGAACATTATAGAAAATAAGACCTTCGATTCTGTTTCTATACCTTCATTGTTTCTAATTGTTGTATCAATTGTACACGTAGACAAAAATGCAATTGGTGGAGGAATTAAAAGTATACTAGTAGAGCCCATATCATCGTTATCAGCGTTTCACATGTTGGAATCTATGAGCTTGATAAAAGGTGATGTGAAACACTATATTGGTTCACTATTTAGAAATCCAAAAATAAGAACATCAAGTATGAATTTATAAATCCGGAAGTATTAGTACTCCAAATTAAGCCATAACCATCAATTAGGGAGTTTTCCGCTAAATAGCAATGGAAACTTCAAGAGGTTAGAACAAGATACTCGAAAATGTAATTAGGAGAAAATTAGAAGAAATTCTAGAGAAAAATCAGGATCTAAAACTAAAAAGAGGTTAAACAAGATTTGGTAGAGTAACTAAATTAGGCTAATGATTAAATGATGAAAAAATGCAAACCAAAAATGCAAAACTAAATTGCAAACAAAAATCTAGGAGTATGAAAAGAAACTAGAAATAAATTAAAAAATAAAAAAAATAAAAAAGAAGAAAAAACACAAAAGAAGCTGGTTAAACTAAAACTATGACTAAAACACTAGTATAGTGAATAAAACACTAGTATAGTGAATAAAATACTAGTATAGTGAATAAAACACTAAAATAGTCCTAGAAACACTAAAATATGAGTTTTTTAGTAATTTGGAGTGTTTTTTTTAGTAATTTTGGGTGTTTTACACTAAATTAGCATAGTTTACACTATACTAGCAGATTTACAATAATATAGCACGATTTGCACTAATTTGGCACATTTTGCACTAAATTAGTAGAATTATAGTAAATTAGTGTAGAATGAAAATAGTTAAGCAAAATTAATCCATTAGGAAGTTTGGATTTAGGAAAAATTAGGATTTGAAGCCCTTTCTCTCTCAACTCTCTCAATTTTTGGTGAATTTTTTGGGGAGGGAGGATATTTTGAGGGAACTATCCTGATTTGTAGGCATTTTGAGCATGAATTGCAAAAGAATAGGGTAGGGGAAGATCAAGAACAATTTTTCAAGTAGATTTTAGCATATTATGAAAAAAATGGATGAAAAATGAAGGGTTTTGAAGTTAGATGGGAAAGTGCTTGAAAAGATGAGGAAAATTTTAGTTGAGTTTTAGACAACCAATTTCAACAAGCAATACTAAGAGAATGGTAATGCAGATTGAGCTAAAATTTGGAGTAACAATGCACCTTGAAGTTAACTTTTTGACAAGCCTAGGCTCAACTCATTTGGAGCATGGACGAAGTGGTGATGATTGCTTTTATGGGAGAAGGTCTACTACTGCAAAGAATTCAGAGCTACAACTTTGGAGAGCTATATCTAAAGAACTACAAAGGCAATGGAGTTGAATTTTGGTATATCGGTGCGCATCAAAGCTGGCTTTCCAAAAAGTTTAGTCTTGTCCCATTTGAAAAAAAATTGAGGCGACAGTGGCCATTTTAATGGCGGGTAGTGTATTAGGGATTTCAAGGTTCTATTTACTAAAAGAAAACTGCGTTTTATTTGACAAAAACTATGTTGTACTCAATAGAAAAGTATGGAATCATTTTTATTGAGTTATCCCTACGTAACACAAAATTCCGCGTTTCAACATTTCAACATATAATTTGATAAGTAAAATGCAGAATTTTGTGTTATGAAGGGAGAACTTAGCAAAACAGATTCTATACTTTTCTATTGAATACAACACAATTTCTATCAAGTTAAACACAATTTTCTTCTAGTGACTCTTCTTGATTTATCTACTTGCTTCAAATTGTAATATTCATTGCAATCTTCTAACTTGTTGATTTCTGATTTTTGAAATGCTATGTGATTTCATGTGTAATGCCTTGTGAATAGAAATTCATAACTTGGTAAATGTTGTGCATGGGATGGGAGGCACCTTAGATGTTGTAGGTTGTATCTAAGAATGCATGAATATGGAGTTGATTTTTAGGGTTTCAGGGTAAGGACATAAGTGCTATCCAAATTGGGCAAAGTTTTAGGTTGAGATGTGAATGATGAAAAATACTAAAAAAAATCAATTACTTAAAGTGAGGGGAGTATGCCTTATGATTAAATTCATGAATGTAAGTGGGGTGAAAGAAGGGGAATTAAGGTACATGTGAATTTTGGTCTTGGATGTAGATGATGCATATGCTGTGATTAGTTTTTAGCACTCCATTTGGCCCATTTGAGGTCCAAATTTGGAGGTTTTTGTGGGAATTTTGTCTAAGGTGTTGCATTTCTTTCACTTCACTTGTTTAATTAAAAACTAACTAAAAAACATCGTGGAGTCCATTGCTTGGAGGCATCTAAGGTTCATACAGTCTCCATCGGCCAACTCTAGGGGGTTTCTTCCCCATGTGGTCAAAAAGCCTCATAGGTAAAGATAGATATTTCTATAACAGGGAGTGTGTACAATATGAATAGACCAATGAGGAAAGACGGTACAAGTATTCTCCAGTTACGTCAATTTTAGAACCATCTTCTCTATCTCTAATGGCGATATCTAAGGGAATATCAACTCTGATTGCAAACACCATAGTGGTAAGGATAGTGGATTACGCCTCTCCACCTTTGCAATCTCTAGTTATTACTCCAAGCTTAGATGAAGAAATAGACACAATCTCTGAAATAGAAATAGAAGACGAGATACAATTTTTTGTACAAGCGGTAGAGATATAGAAGAGAGATTGAAGTGTCATACAGAAATAGTGACACATGTTCATATAGAACAAGAAGTGTGGTAGTGCGGGCCCAGTGTGTTGTTTTTGAATGTCTATATGTGTTTATATGTTAGAATGCTTATTTTATGTGTGGCATATTCATAGATTAAAAAAATAGAGAAGTACTAAATATGTTCCCCATTTCATATTATTTTGGTGAATGATTGTGTAATTGTGTGAGTGATTGCAATTATTCTTAGTGTACAAGTGAAAAAAAACTATATAATGATCATATCATAATACTATACAAAGGTATAAAATGAAAAAATAAAAAGAATATTAGTTTATTTGATGAAAAAAAGCATTTGTAATTCATGTTTTGTCGAGATGAAGAGGAATAAAAATCCCCTTGAAAGAAATGACAACTACTAAATCAATACTACATAATGGAATGATGAATATGCAATTTTCAAAAAATTGGGGGTACCAAAGTTTAAAAAAAACCCTCATTTTCAACATCCAATTGTGCATACAATGAGTGCACTTGGCCAAGTGCAAAAATGTCTAATTCAGTGTTCGAGTTGGTCTTTTAAAGTTTAAGTAGTAGTTTTCAACCCAATATTGTAAGAAAAATTATAAGTTAAATTTGGAATTAAGAGTCAATAGAAAATAGTGGATGAAGTTTAAATTGTTGTCCAAAAGCTAGTTAAACTTCATCCAGTCATAATTGTTGCTCAAAGTTGTCTTGTCAAACACATTATTTTCCAGATTTTGGTGTTGTATTGGGCATCTAACATCGCGTGTCATGCTTGCTTTGAGACATCTCTTATAACCTTTTGGTGTTTAATAAGGTCATTAGTGCCAATTGAAAAAAGTTGAAATTTTACTATAACTAAGAACTCAAATTTAGAATGTAATATGTGCTCATCAAATTGAAACAATTAATTAAAATGAGACTTAAACATGTCAAAATCATAAGTGGGGCAAAATTTACTTGAAATTCAACCTCCAAGTTTACTCTATTGTCTCTTGCAAGGGGTCTATTAGATGTTGTAAACCCCTGATTCGTCACCAGAAGCTCACTCTTTTTTTATTTTTCGTATTTTGTCATTTTAAATGCAATTTTATATACAAAAAAAACAAAAAAGAGTATAGAACCAAAATAGGTGTGTCACATACCAATATAGTATTTGGTTTAATTTTAGAATATTATAGTTAGAATGGACCAACCATGAGTCATAAATAGGTTGGAACCCAACTAATTGTGGCAAATTAGTCAATTCTGAGTGATGGGCATAACATGCTCAAAAACCCACATGGAAAGGACATCTCTAGGGTAGGATTGGTTGAGGGAATCTTAGTAAGGCATGAGAATCAGTTCCTGAAGATAGGTTCTAGTTTTCCTATTCCATCGATGAAATAGCGGAACCCCATATGTTGACTTGCAGATGTTAAAAATACCAAGACGGGACCATGGAAGAATCTCAAGTCCAAGGAGGGTGATCTAGGGTTAAACCCATGCCTAGGAACCAACGGCGAAATTGGTTTGCCAAGATTCCTCTATGTGTGGAAGATTCTATGGCCACCAATAATTAAATGAGAGGGTGGAATTTTTTCCCCATAGGCCGATGTGTAGAATAAAAATATGAGCCTACACATGTACTGTGGGATTCCATAGGAGGTTCTACAAAAAAATTTGGAATTTTTTGATAGTGAGAAGATGTCTTTCCGGACAATCAACTATCCAAACTTGCGATGGAAAATTCCTAGAAATTCTTCAAGTGTCAGTAAATTCCCACTAAAAATTAGCATAGCATCCTTTATGTTAATAAGCTTCCCCGACAAGTTTCACGACATTCTGATAGTTAGAAGTACCCGAACTTGCGAAATTCCTCGACAATTAACGAAATTTAAAGTCCACGATAGAATTGACTAGCAGAGCGAGAGCATACAAAAGTGGAATGGGGACCAAGGTAGGTCTTTTTTCACTCCCCCCCACATCTACTTAGGAGCCTAGGCTAGTTATTTTTGCTAGAAAAGTCAATCCCCTAAAGTTGGGATTTTTCCTAGTTTTGGCATTAAGTTGGCACTAGGTTTCATTGTGATTTTAAAGATAGAAAAAGGGAAGGGAAAACCTTTGGATTGAAAATGGCCTTCTGAAGCCAATGGCTCAATTCGTTTGCAATTCAAAGTTATTCTCTAAAAGTTAGCAATACGGTTTAGTATAGAAAGTCAAAGTCAAAGAATCTAAAGTTCCAATGGTTGGAACGTAGTTCCCTTGGGCTAACTTGGAGTGCACTCGAAGTGACTCCAAGGTTTGTAAAGAGGAGGGGAGCCCTTGTCAGAGTATATAAGGAACTCCCTTTCTCTTCATTACTCCTCTCTAACTTTCGTTGCTTTATGCCACCCTAAGTTGGGCCCGTTGGGCTCTATGTTATGTTCCTTCTCTATGTCATTTGGAAAAGCTCTAGTTGGAACAGAGCTCTCGAAGTTCGAAGTTGTTAGTGTTAGTTAGAGAAGCTCTAGTTGGAACAAAGTTCTCAAAGTTCGAGGTTGTCAATGTTAGTTGGAGAAACTCTGGTTGAAACAAAGCTCTCGAGGTCTAGTGATGGAGTCTTGGAATTTGAGGTTAATCCCTCCACATGGGAAAGCTTTGACTTTAGGTGTTAGGATTAGTGTAGATTTTGGGTGATGTTTAAAAATACGGTGAAGTTTTGACCTCAAGTAGATTAAGAAGTCATCTTGAGTTTGGTTCTTAAAACCTTTCTTGGGAACCCTTAGTTTAGCTCCAAAAGATTAGTCAAAATCCAAGTCTTGCAAGAGTAGGATATGTAGAATACTTAGAAAGAACCCTAGCCGAGGTCCATCACTTGGTCAAACCCTTGAGACCATAGATCAGGTGATTTTTTAGGGTAGAAACCTATAGAGGAGGTCTATAGCTTTCCAAAACCGTAAGGCAAGTCCAAATCAGAGTAAAAATGAGGAAGTTATCTCCAGATGAAGATTAAAGTCAAATTGGATGAAGAATAGCTAAACTTAGGATTTGACATAGAATTTAGTAGATTAGGAGGAGGCTAACAATTAGGGTCCATGGCTGAAGAGAAAATTTAATTCTAAATTATAGGTTAGGAGAAATTAGTAGATGAAATTTAGATAAGGCTTGGATGATAATTTTGTAGGAATCTCCGATCAAAACCCAACTCCAAATCTAGATAGGAGAAATTCTTGTAACCCATCCCTAAAAATTTTGAATCTTTCTGAATTGGGGAGCTAGGTGCAATCAATGGATGAAGTTTGAAGAACCGAGTAGCAGTCAAACTTCATCCACCCATAACTTTGGCTAGGAAGGTTGGATAGGGTCGAGTTTTATGTTTTAAGAAATGGCACAAGATGAAATAGAGGTTTCTTAGGTTAGTCTTGCCCTGAAATAAGTCCCATCTAGATCATACAGTAGGCCATCCACTCGGTCGGACAACGCATCAGAAGTAAATTAAGTGAATCTTGCAAATTTGGGGTCACTTAGGCACTTAGTAAAAAGATCCATTTCTAGGAAGGCACAATAGACCACGCTTAGACACCCAAAGGTAGGAGTCACTTAGCTGAAACTGAAAACTTGGTTGTGTTTGCGAATTACCAAGGGTGGGGAATTTGGCGCTCAAAGATCTTATGTGACATCTATTTATTGCATTGTCGCCTCAACCCAGAGAACAACCTTACTTTTGCTAAGAGTGTCAGATTTTCATAAATTTTATCTTTTTGAAAATGGCATGAAATGATCTTTCACTTGTAATTGAAAAAAATAGGATTATAACTTCTTGCCTTAAAAATTGTAGCAACCTTGTTTAGTTCGGTTGTTTGGTCCAAAGTTGCATTTAGGTTAAGTTTTGTTGGTTAATTTGTAAGTTCACATCCCATTAGAAAAAAATTGAATCCAAGAAGGGGCCACTTTGTAATGCAAAAATTTGGATGCGAAAGAGCCTTCTAAACTCACTAATTTGGCCAAGATTTGCATGATGGGCTCAAACATTTGTGATGATTACCCAATCCATCTCCATGATCTCATCTCCATTATCCAATCCATCTCCAAGATTTCTTGGTTTAGTCATGGAGGATGGCTAGCGCATGCGTCCCCACCAATTTCAACAGACCAAGTATCCACTATCAACTTTAGTGGCCCTACATGGTGGCACTAATGAGGACATGGACAACCTCATACTCACTTTAAGTAGTACTAAAATTAGTAAGAAAACTCAAAGTCCCTTCGTGGGTTCAATTTTCTTGTAATGAATAGACACTTAGAAAAGATCCATTACTTGGAAAGCACAATGAACCACACCTAGGCACCCAATTAGGATAATTTTTCAAACAAACACTAAGAACCTGATTGTGCTTGTTTAAGTAACGAGGGTAGGTATTAAAAGACTCGTAAGCTATAAAGAAAAAAGAAACTACATTTTATGGGTATTCAAACATGGGATTTTGAATTGCATTAACCCCTAAAGGACCGTTGTTTCTTCAAGGGACAAATGGAATTTCAAGAAGGTATCCACGGTCTCAAACTCTCAATTTATGCCTTGATTTTTTGAAACTTTTTAGGAAGATAGAAAAATTGATTAGCTTCTTGGGAATATAATTTTTTTTCATTTGGTGCCCGGTTACAAAAGTTATGCCTAAATAAGTTCAAAACAAAGGAGAGGGGCGATAAAAAAAAATTCAAAAATATGAATTTTATCTTTTTCATTTTTTTTCTTCATATATTATGTTTTTGTCTACATGAAAAGCTTTGATTTGTTGTAAGCAAGTTATGGACAATCTTGTTTTTTGGGCAATTAGAACATCTTCTTGAAAAATTAACTTGTAAGATTTATTTCTAAATACAATTTTTACAATTTTTCAGAAAAAAGGTTCGCATGGTTTAATTTTCTTGCTAGAAAAATCTCTCCATTAGGATTAGTACATTTTAATTCCATAATAGAGATATTAATAATTTAGATTTTCCTTCTATCTTATACCTACTTCTATTTAACAATTTTTTAAAGAATAAAAAATATTTTTTTTTGTATTTTTTTTCCTAGACTCTCAACTCAATTCTCCACCATAAAAATTTAAAGCTCAAAACTCTATAGTGCAAAAAATTAAAGTCAAGATGGTTCAAAGTCAAATAATCTAGTCTTGCAATGTGATAAAAAAAAAATTGTTTTTTCACTTTAAATATAGATGTCTTGCAATTTGTGCAATCAAAATTTCTGAAATTTTTTCTGCACATTCTCATAATAATTAGGTATAAGATCCAATGGTGATATGTGCATAAGAAACAATTTTCAAATTGTTTTACTCTTTGCTAAAGAAATGACAATTTTGAGTGTTTTTTTGTAGAAAAAAAGCCTTGGTCCTTTAGGGGTTAAACTTGTATGAATGTGTGGAAATAATTTCAAAAAAATTAACCATTGATGTTCATTGTAAGATATTAATGTTCAAAATGAAAGTGAAAAGAAAATCTTGCCCCTTGATTTATTAGGTCTTCAAACTTTGAAACTCTGTAACTTAACTATAGCACTATAAAGTTTTGAAGTTTAACCCCTAAACGACCCAATGATCGTTGAACGTACGTAGGTGATCTCGGGTAGGTGCGTAAGAAGTCATTCTTTAATGGATGTTTATCAAATTTTGACACAAGGTAAATATTCTAACCACCTTTTCGGGGAAAAAAATTGGACAAATCCAACGGGCAGATCAAAAGTTATCTTGCCCGAAAAGGCCATAGTTGTTTGGGCAGCTGGGGGTAGGGATTGAAGGTTGACAAACCAAATTTTTTGATGGAGGGGGGGTTTAGGCAAGTGGATGGGCATGGGGACCTACCAAGGCAGGTGGGCCTACCATGACGAGTGGTAAGTGGCCTACCTCCTGCTTAGCAAGCTGGCATGGCTGCCAAGGCAGGCTAGCCTGCTTGGCCACCCACCCACCCCTTTTAGCAAGGTAGCAAGGCTTGGCAAAGTTGGCAGCCAAAGTCCCCCCTCTTGGAAGACCCTCTTGAAGGGGGGTCTTGGGTGGAGGGTCTTCGTGAGGGGAGATAGTATTGCACCACAACAACTATGAGCATTTCCCCTCTCCATCCATAGCACCCTCCCCCAAGATCTCAAAATTCAATTCTTCTTCACAATTTTTTGTGAAATTTATTTTCCATAATCTTTGTGTTGGTGTGGGAAGAAGGTTTCAATATGAACACAAGATGAACACAATAAATATAGAATGCAAGTTGAAAGTCACAATTAGAAGCACTAATTTATTTTGGGAATCAAAATCAAGTCCCATATTAGAATTATCAACCACTACACCAACCTACATACCACAATTCAATGCCAAACACCTATTTTGATCCTCTACAACCTTCACTCCACCCTCCACTACCTCAAGTACTAATTCAATTTTGCTAAAATTTGGTGCCCACCAAAATTGAAGTGCATGAGGTAGTGGAGGGTGCACTTCAATGTCCTCCAACCCACCTATTTTGCATTGTCTCCTTCTCCTTCTTGCAATGGCAAAAACAATGGTGAATGAGTTTAGAGAGTGTGATGAAGCGGTTGGAAAGCAAGTGCTTCTTGTCTCAAAGGCTTCTTGTGCCTTGCGTGCTTGGGGAGTGAACATTGGTGCATCTTCTATACAAATCCAAACACTCATTGCTTTGTTGCAAGAAGACTACCTTTGTTCTAAACCGGTTCCACCGTCAACTCGACCGTGGTCTAAGCATCCTCAACCTCAAGAGTAGCGTCATCATTACTATTGGCAACTAGCAAGGGGTTTGGGGTGGAAGGAGAGGCAAACTATTGATGCCCTAGTGCATCAAGCTATCAACGAGCTTTGGCCGGATTCATCATCTTCTCACAAGCTTGGTGTCAAGAAGAATGCCTCAAAGGAGGATCCATGTGCCACGATGGAAGGGAAAAGGGGTAAGCTTCCTATTTCTTATACCTTGTAATCATTTGAGAGTTGCAACTCTAGCTTTGTGTTCAATGCCATGAATTTTTCCCTCTTCCTAGTCTCTGCACTTACACCTCTTTATTTCAGTCTGCTTTTTATCTAGAGACTCCTCGATGCAGCGCTCGGTTGCAGCCTATGAATGCTTCAACAAGCACAACACTGAGTCCACCACCCAAAAATGTTCTCCCACCTCCCCCAACGGAAAGGGAGGAGACACCAGTACAAGTACCTCCCTAAGCACGGGTAGCAATCACTAATTCTACTCCAAGCATTACACCAATTCTTGGCACTTTCAACTCTCAGTTTTTTGATAGGCAAGAATTTGCAGAGGAGAGGGGAAGAGAGTCCAGCTGTGAATATTTGTCAGAAGAAAGTTTGGAAGAAAGTGAGAGTGATGGGGATCATGAAGTTCCTCTACATTGAATAGGGGTATTAAGGGGACCCATACTAATTAATCGACATTCTACACTAAAGAAATATCTACCTTTATTGTACATCAGTAGTAATTGGAGTGTCCGGGTGATGTACATCATGTTTTAAACATCTATAGTTTTCTAGAATCAGTCCCTTTAATTTTTTGGTCCCCTTAATACCCCTATTCAGTGTAGAGGATTTGTGGTGGCCTGCACAGCTGATTTACAGTGCAAGTGATTACAATAAGAAATCCAAACGCCCCAAAAGAAGAGCTCGGGATTCTACCTTGCCTTCGGGAAGTAACCCAGTGTTTGGAGCCGCGTCTGTCGACGCTGCAGACAGGCTTGAAGGAAGGTCAGTCGGGCTTGGTCGGGTGGGAGGGGAGTTGTTTGGGAAGAACTTTGTGGGGAGAGGGGGTGCCACTTGGAGGGCCAGGAGAGAATGAAGGAGGAAGGCAGGTGGTTAGTGGGGTCACTGGGGTGGGGGAAGGTGACGTGGCTATGGCTGTGAGTGGGCAGGAAGGGAGAGCGTGGAGGGGACAGGCAGGGGGAAGGTGGTTGGAGAGGAGAGGGGGGTGCTGATTCATTTGGAGGGGAGAGAAAGAGGATGCTGGGCAGGGAGTGGGGGAAGATGGGGATTTGCTGTTGGGAATGTAGGACTGTAGGAGGATGGGAGATGCACGAATGACTACAGTAGGGAGTTGGGGAAGGGCGGTCACTTGGGTCCAGGGACTCATTGTCCTCCCCTGGATTTCAACCTCCAATGCATGTCCCAGGCCTTGTTGGTGGTGAAAATATTGGGAGCAGTGGAGGAAAGGGTGGAGAAGAAAATTCTTCCAAGGTTTTATTGAAGACAAAGAATATTTTGATGGACATCCCCCAAGACCTCAGCACATACGTAGACAATGATGGAGAGTACAATCAAGAATTAATATGTGGGACAATGGAAGTGAGAGTTCTGTAGGGGAGTGGAAAAATAGTGAGGAAGAAGAGGAGGATGGTGACACAAAGGTTCATGGCCTCATGGAGGACCCCCAAAGCATAAAATAATTGTATCGTGATGCCACGTGGAATAAAATAGATTCAATTTATGACCCAGAGCCTATGCAATTTACTGGTAATGTGGGGTCAAATTTTTTTTGGAACCAATTGTCCACAATGTCACAATTATTTCAGATATTTTGGCCTTTCAGTGTTTTGGAAAAAATTGTATTGGAGACCAATTGGTATGCCACAGAAGTTGATAGCAATGGTAATACAATGGGTGGCAGGGAGTGGGAGGACATTACTCTCCTGGGCTTGAAATCTTTTTTGGCTATTCTTTTATATATGGGTATGAGGCGTCAACCGAATCAAAAGTCTTATTGGCACAAGAAGGGATCCGTCTTTCATTGCTACATTATCACGAAAATCATGAGTCACTCGCGTTTTGAAGCACTAACTAGGTGCTTACACCTTACAAATCCAGAAGAATATGGGCATGAGCAAAATTTACCGGGCTATGATAAAATGGGTCAACTACATTGGTTGCTCAATAGTATTAGAGACTCATGTAGAATGGTATGGCATTTGGGGAAAAATGCGACAATTGATGAGATGATGATAAGGTACAAGGGCTCTTATTGTCCATTGTGCCAATACATGCCTAAGAAACCACAAAAATGGGGTATAAAGGTTTGGTGCTTAGCAGATTCAAAATCAAAATTTGTCTTGAACTTTGAAATTTATTGTGGAAAAGCTATAAATGTTGATGGAGGACCTTCCATGGCATGTCAAGAGTCCACTTTGGCTCATGATGTGGTTCTACATTTATTAAAGGGCCATGAAGGAAAAGGACATGTTATTACAATGGACAATTATTTCACGTCTATTGGACTCTTCAAGAGTTTATTGGCCGAAAGAAGCATTTATGCTATTGGAACTCTACATACTAATCAGGTGGGCATTCCCTTAGCATTGAAGGACACTAAATCTTTTACTAGAAGTCCTCAAGGAACTTTGGAGTGGTGTATGCATGACTTTAGATCAATGAATTCTGTTGTTTGGAAAGATAAGCAACCAATGCTTCTTCTTTCAACACATGCTTGACCAATTCAACTTCCTTGTGAATTTCCAGTATTGACTGTTCCACGAAGGAATGGGGCAACAAGGGAAAATATACAAACTTCTCCAATTTATCATGAGTATACCACACATATGCATGGAGTTGACGTTGCAGACCGATTGCAAGCTTCTTATTGTTCTCATAATTGTTCTCATAAATGGTGGGATCGTGTGTTTCTTTTCCTTCTTGACATGTCTATCATGAACATGTATGTCATGTATATTGACGAATGCCTCAATGGTGAGGAGCCCAAGAGACCCATGACCCATCTCCAATTCCAAATGGAATTGTATGAGTATCTTCGACGTGATTGGAGAGGACAAAATGTTGGAGTGCCACCAAAATCATTTTTCTACCCTCCAACTTCAAAGTCTCGAGGAATTTGTGTAGTTTGCAAAGATCGTGGAAAGTGACCAAGCACATATTGCATAAATTGTGATGGCAAGTATATGTGTGCCCATAGGGAATGTTTCGAAAAATACCACGATTCTCTAGCACGTGGAGGGGAATGATATGTAATGACATGTAATGAGATAGGAGAATTTGTGATTTCTAAGCATGAAGTAGAAATTGTATTTAGAACATCACATTTTCATTGAATGGAAATGGTGTATATTTTGATTTTTACATTTATATGGAAATACATATATTTTCTTTAAGGGCTCATTGGTGGCACTAACGCTAGGAGGTGGTGTTTTTTAGTGGAGGTTGAGGTGGGAGAGAAGGAGACCCATTCTTGCTTGTTTGCATGCATTGATTTTCCTAGAAGTGTCAAAGACCATGGATGGAGGGAGAAGGAAAATTAGCATAACTGTGAGTCATAATCGTTTTTTTCCATGAAAAAATTTGTACTTGTAGAAGATGGTGTCGTATATGTTTTCACCGTTTGGATTTTCAAAAACAAATTTCCTCCGTGCATAAAAAAATATCAAAAATCAGCTAGTGTATTGCCAATTTTTTATACCTCTTTGTATTGCAGGGTGATTTAGAGAGAGTTAGAACTTGAATTTGCTTCTAAAATTTTGCACGAGTGTACCTAAGAGGGCACAAAATTGAATGGTGAAGAGATTCAGTGTTGTGTAGAGGAAAAACAATTCTCTAAGAGGGCCCGAAGTCTGCTGTCCCTGTCGGACAGTGATGAAAAAAACTTTTTTTCAAACTTTGAATGTTATAATCTTTCAATCCGCGTGGTGAAATGGGCTGAAATTTTTTCCACACATTGGTAAAATACTTTACTACAGTTTCTTATGGTTAAAGTTTCAAAGAAAAGTTTTTATTTTCATTTTTTATTAACGTACCAAAAAAACTATGTTTCCCTGAAAAAAAAACCTCGGTCCTTTAGGGGTTAAAATTCGAGGAAAAAATTCAGAAAATAAATAAAAATGTCTTCTTAAAAAATCGTTAAGTAGAGATAGGTATAAGATGGAAGGAAAAATTTAATTGTTGAAAGCTCTGAAATGGAATTGAAACACGCATGTCACCTTCATGAAAAACTCCTAAGAAATTCACATTTGTCGTGTAGTTTTAACCTATAATATGAGAACGAAAGATTCAATGAAATTCCGAATTAGCATATTATTAATAAGTCGGTCCAGTCGGTATTGAAGGTTACAAGACATTGTTCGCGGCTTGGGATCGATGAGATCCAAGATTGGAAATGCAAAAACAATCAAAGTAGCCAGTTTCTGCTTGATTGTGTGCGTCCGTGTACACATCAACAGATTAGAGTAACTATTTGGACTCTAATTAGCTGTTGAGTTCAAGGGTTACTTTACGCAGGTGTTGCATGTGAGCGTTTGAGCTTCTGCTTCGCATTGTGGATCCAATACTTCAATGTCTTTGGCGTCACACCTGAACCAATATCAAACAACCAAAGCAGAGTTAAGAAATCACTAACGACTCGTACGAACGACCGTGTGTGTGCACGCGTGAGTTAGCCCCCAAAGGCGGCAAAGTACCAAGGTTTCATGGTCTGCAATTGACCAATTTGATTGATCATAAGCTTCCTGCGATTCAAATAAGTAGAATCAGGCAGCTAAGGACAAATTTTATATCTGCAGAATCAGTGATAGGGTTGCATGTGTCAGTCAAAGCATATTAAATAAAATTGAAGAAACGACAGTCCCCGTGCGTATCACATCTCACTCTCTCAGAATTGCATTTAAAAAATCATGAGACCCAATTTAGGGGTACTCTTGTGGTACCGGTTCCATCTGTAGTGAAATGAAGCTGCTGCCTGCCTGCATGGCCGGAGTGACGTTGCGTACGTACCGATGTCTTGGCAGGCGGCGACGATATTCTCTTTGCGCTGCCCTACAATGGTCCATCCCGCATGTTCCGCATAAGCTTTCAGTTTGCCTCGCTGCTCGTCCGTGAACTGCGTCCGTTTTCTCTTGGGCTTCCCTCCATTATTAATCCCAGCAGCAGTGATCATGTCGTGGTTTCCAGCCTTCGAAACGCGGTGGGGGACGGGAGAGGCTCGGTTTCCTGCGAGTTGGAGGGAGAATGGCGAGCCTGGCGGTGGCGATGGCTGACCGGGTCTCGTACTTCTCCGGTACGTTGTGCTCACGGGGCTCACCTCTGAAGAGAGGCGGCCATGGTCGCGCAGATTTCGAGCTTCTGCTGCTGCAGCAGCAGCAGCAGCAGTATTCGCGCTCTGCTGGGTGGAGTTTCCTGCTATTTGCAGAAGGCCGATGCACTCGACCGTCGACAGCGTTACCTTGGAAATGTGGTCGAGGTTTTCGATGGAGATTTTCATCACGGTGTTCAGCTCCTTCTGCGAAAGATCGTCCATCCTGCTGCCTCGTTGCAATGGGGGCTCCCCTGCTAGCAGCGGTAAGGCCCGCCCCGTGGCTTCCATGAGGTTGAGGGCCACGCTTTCGATTCGACTGAGAGAGAGGTGCAGATCATCTGCTGAGGCTTCGTCACCGTCAAGGAGCTCTTTGCCATTGTCCCCGACCTGGACACTTTTGTGGTAGCTGCGGTGACAGCCACACGCCATGCATTGCAGAGACTCTGGTCCCTCTCTTCCTGTACAAGTCTTAAGCTACTTAGGGTACGTCATTTACAGTGATCATGGCGGTAGTGGAAGCCGAACCACGCAAATTCTGTACTAGTCAACGTTGCCACGAACGAAGGCGTGAGTGAACTTGCTTCCACTATGAATCAGAAGCGAAGGTGAGAAGTGAGAACAAGAATTTAGTAGGGTCACTTAATGTAAACGAAAAAGAGTTGACGAGCGTACATATGCTGCGGAAGCAAAACAAATTATAGCTTCTACTATTGCTCTTGTAAGTGCCACACTTTGACAGATACTCTATTAATTAGCCCCTTACTGACTGAAAAAAAATTTCAACGCTTGAAATCTTTGCAGACTTACGCCCAAATTTTAGTACCCTTCTAATCATGATTGTTCGATTGGTGAGAGCCCAAATCATGGCCCCTTGGGCCTTGAGGAGTTGAAGTTTCTTATAGAATTCATGTTTTTTATTCCGGAACCCTAAACCTGGGATCGACCACTATTGGCCATGAACGCTATTTATGCACTTAGGGCGGGTTAAATTATTCATCTGAATAGACAATCCACTGTCCAGAAGTTTGATCAGTTAGTTGGCCAATTCGAACAAACTGCAATTTCATAAGTAATACTGGAGCCCATGCATGATGAGCTGGAAAATGTATGTAAATGTGTGTACCAGTCCTGAAGTGTTACCTCGACGCATGAATTCGCCGCATCCATCGACACAGTGAGAGGCAGTATCGAGGGCTTGGTTCTTCTGGCATTCCTTGTAGACGACGGTGCAAGGGCTAATTACCTTGTGGCCGTGGTTTGGTTGTCCAGATCGCTGGTCTACGGAGAATCCAAAGAGCTCATCGTCATCCAGCTGCCCCCTCAGCCGAGTGCTGGGGGTCATGTTGTTGTTATTCCACTTCGCTGCTGCTTGCTCCTGGTCGACATCCTTGATCTGGTTGCCGGAGGTTTGATTCTCGCCCATGATCTGACCACGTGGATTGAGGTCCCACCTGTATGCGCATATATGCGATGACTTAATTACACGTACTCTCGATCAGCTGTTAACAGAATATGTCTTGATACTAGGCAGAGCATACCTTATGGTGGATTAATAAAATGAGCAAGCAGTGGGTCTGGGGATTGATGATTGATATGATTCACCCGCCTGGCTTGAAGAGCAGCTGTAGAAGAGGGCTGCATTCCGCCATAGCCTCTCCCACCGAGAAATCCCTGAAAGATGATGGCTCCTTGGCCAGTGCCGGTTGCTTCCACCATACTCGCGGCATTGCAGTTGATGTTGCCAGTGTGTTGAGCAACTGCTGCGATAGGATTCAGTACTGGACCGGGTCCCACTTGCCATGGAATAGTTCTGGATGGATCTGCAGAAAATAAATTGCCAGCTTCTTCTGTAGAGTCGCCATATCCTCCGCGACGATCACAATTGTAGTTCATGATAGCGAATAGATCGATGGCACGCCAATGAATGTGACGCTACTCTGGACTTACGAACGATGATTGAAAGATTCAAGCGTTACATATCTTAATATCTAATTCGAGGTATAGGCACTGAGACGGAGACGAGATTAATATTCCACATGATTTCCTGACCAGTCCGATTCGAAATCTCTACTCCGTTGTGCAAACTATAGCTTGAACCAGAAATTTATAAGGCTTCACTTCAACAATGATCCGGCACTGATGAAGTACACAACCTTTATAAGGACGGCTATTTTCTTCATTAGCTTGCGAGTGCTACCACGCCGTGCATGCATATCAATGCCGCTGGTACCTGTAGCTGAGGAATCTTTCGTTCACAGGTCAAAGCACGTACATTAGGAGGTAATTTAATTATAACAGCGGTGACTCAAGTAAAGTAGGAAATTATGGCAGTGTTTCTTTTCTCTGGCGAAATTTCGCCAGATCTGTCAGAATCTGTCCCTCTAAAATTTGGCCTCTGCAGTGAAGCCAACACAGGGGATACTAGTCAAAAAAAACTGAATTATGCGGATTTCAGAGGCCATTTTTACACTAGCTTTAGCAGTAAACTCTTGCATTGACTCCGGGACAATCAATTATTCCGTGCCAACATTAACTTCTTCAAGGACTAAGGATTCATGGTTTACAAATGAGCACTTCAATGAATTGAACATACTGAATTTTGTTTCAGCTGTAAGTCAAGCCAAATTTGTAAACTTCATCATTCGATTATATTTTTGGCCATAGAACTTATAAATCGTTGTGTACGGCCATCCTGAACCTTTGGCTTCGCTAATTCATGAACCCTCCATGACTCCATGAGCATGACTCGATTTTTCAGCCTCACCTTTTAAAAGCAGGTGAAAATGGAAATTTTCGCAGTCAAGAAGACTTTGAGATCTTCCAAGATCTCTGCACCAAGTGAATTGTAAACCTACTCTTCGACAATGGAAATGTCTTCCGTTATGTGACCCACCTTCCGGTTCAGTGGTCAAAGTCAACGGCTTAGTTGGGATGTCACATTCTTCGGGTTATACTGTTTGCCAGGAGACACTTACGAAGAAAATCAAACTGAAAGAGAAAGAGAGGCTCAGCCGGTACTATTTTGTTAACCCTTAAAGGACGGACTGGTGACCGTGCAAATCATACCTTTTGGAACCGTGTGACATTATCTACTTTTTTTTTTTTTTTTTTGAAACAAATGAAATGGAATTTCATTGCAAAGGGCAAGATACAAAACTGGCAGCCACAGGTGGCTTGCCGAGAAACAAAGGACCACAGACTGACAACAAAAAAAAAACAAAAACCTAAGAACCCTCAACGACTGACGGAACGGGCCACAAAGCGGGCGCAGCACACAGAGAAGCCAGGGGCCTCATTTGGCTTGCCAAGAATAGGCCCAATCCGCACACGTCACACGGGGAGAAAGAATTCAAGGCGGTTGAAACACGAAGCCGGCAAAGAGTCTAGATGCTTTCCATCGAGGCTGGCCTGCCTCCATCTTTGCAAAGAAATCAAACTTGCATCGGCGTCTTTCAAACGAATTCAACAGCCTGAGTTGTACTTATGGGGAACGCTTGGTCTTGCGGCAAACCTCAGCCCACTCCACCCTCCCATAGTCTAGAAGTCCGTTCCAAATGTGACCCAGTAAGCGCTCTGGAGTCCAAATTTGAGCATTGAAGACCAGATCATTCCTTTGGAGCCAAGGTGTCCAAAGAACGGTAGTCCGCAGCTCCAACCAAATCCTCTTTACCTGGTTGAACTTCCTGGGGATACCAACAGAAAAGATGCCCTGTCGCCACGTGAGTGGCCTCCAAGGACCTTTAGCATCTCTTCCAACCAACATGGCATTCAATATGTGGATGGCCCATTACCAAGCTTTTTGCACTGAGAGACACTCCCAAAACCTGTGAAGCATTGTCTCTTCAGAGTGTCTAGGACAGACAGGGCAACTGGTGTCAATCGCTCCATCAATTCGCCCCCTCCAATGGTTGACTGCAACTGCCCTGTGCCAAATCAACCACAGAAGGCCCGATTCCTTCCTTGCATGTTCCCGTGGCCAAACCGTAAGCTACCTGAGTAGGAAGTCCTGAGGCAACGCGCCACTCCATTTTCTTACCACTGGATTCGGTACTCGGTGGCCCTTCTTGAGAAGATTGCGGCCCATACTGGCTTTGAAGCTCATGAAAGGCGAGCATTTTCCATTTGTATTCCACTCGTACTTGCCTGGATCCCACAAGAGCTGATCCACCCTCCCATAGAACAAAAGCACTTTTGTTTTCCTAGGGCCGCGGTGGATTGAGGTGACTCTGACTCTGAAGAAGGTTCTAGTCAATGAGCTGGGCCAGCTCTCACTTGAATCCGCCTTAAAAGCTTGAAATGTGTTGGATGTAGGTAGGACCGTGTGGCTTTGCGGGACCCAATCTGCCGGCCATTCAAGGTCAGGAACCCCGATTCTCACGGAGCCTTCCAGGGGGATCTGGATTACGACCCAGGGTAGCTTGTTGTCCTCTTCCGTGTACCAGCCAACCCATTCATCTTCCACCGCCTCGGGCAGGATATCAGTGAGTAGGTTGCCCCACTTCCTCTGCAGCGATTGTGAAATTGACTACCATGCCCCTATCTCTCCATCTTCAAGCCCAAATTTGGCACTTGCCTCCCTTGCCGAGAGTAGACGACCTTGGATTTGGGTATCTTTGATCTGCCTCAAGCCACGACGATGAATTTGGGCTTCTCTTTTCTTCGAGAACCCTGGACCAATGGTAGCAACGAAGGGAGACCACCAGAAGGATTCAATGCTCACTTCTTCCGGGAATTTCGGCTGCACTGGACGAACTTCTGGTTGGAGTTTTTTCTACGAGGTCCCTGCTCTAGTCCAAGCTGTGGAGCCCTTGTGAGCTTGAGCATGGGGTAATGTGAAAAATTCCATACTTGAGGCCCACCTGCCTCCTCCATAAGGTTGAAAGTTACTGAGGCGATGCTTGAGCATGATGTGTAAGTTGGAATTGCCTGGCTCACACGCTTTGAGGACCCATTTTGCCATTAGGGCTACAAGGGCATCTAAAGGATTGATCACGTTAATCCCTCCTTTGTCTCTTGATAGGCAACATTGGATCCATGCCACTTTAGTGCAGGCCCTATGAAGAGAGCCTGACCACAAGTAATTCTAGGTGGTAGACGTCACTTTCTTGATTCCTGCCAATGTGCCGCCCCATATTGAGACAAAGAAGAATGTGGAGGATAAGAGGACACTATTTACTATGATGCCTCTACCTGTTGAGTTTATTCTTGCCGTGCACCAGTATTGGAGTTCTTTGAGGATGCGGTCTTGTAAGAAGGAGTCCATTGCAGGTGCCAACAAGTTCAGCCCAAAGGGAGTCCCCAATAATTTGCAAACATTGTCTGCATCAACCCATTCGATGCTAAGAGTGTTGGTCCAAGCTGGACGAATTGGCTGATCCTTATAGCTCCAATATCCCCCAAATTTGGCCCAATTTAAAATTAATCATGCTGCCAAGCAAAAGCGTTCCAAAAGGTCGATTGTAGCCAACACTGAGTCTCTCTCACCTAGCAATGTCATCAAGGTATCGTCAGCAAATTGCATGATCACTTGTTGTTTTTCGCCCCTTGGGAGTCTAATGCCTTTCACCATCCCCTGTGAAACTCCATGTTTGATTGTTGAATTTAAGGCCTCAGCTACTATTAGGAATAGGTAAGGTGCCAACGGACACCCTTGCCTGACTCCTCTCTTGATGTGAAACATTGGGGATTGAGACCCGTTGACCTTCACTAAGCCCTGAGCATCAAAGAGTAGCATTTCCATCATGGATACAAACTCTCCTAGAATCCCCAAAGAAAGCATGGCGTGTGAGAGGAATGACCAATCCACAGTATCAAAGGCCTTGGCAAAGTCAAGTTTTAAGAAAATCAACGGTTGCTTTGTGTGATCAGCCCAAACTATAGTTTCTTGCGTGAGGAAGATGTTGTCAAGGATAAAGCAAAGAGGCAAGAAAGCCGATTGATCCGGATTGATAATCTCCATGAGAACCGGTTGCAAACGAAGTTGAAGCACCTTGGCAAATAGCTTGTATGTGACGTTTAGCAGCGTAATTGGCCGCCAATTGGATAATTTATTTTTGGCACCACCCTTGTGTAGGAGAGAGATTAGGCCCTTGTTAACCCTTGGCGGTAGCTTTTTGTTCCCAATGGCCCTAGTTATCATCAAAAGGTAGTCGGATTTTATCTCCTCCCAGTATTTTTTGAAGAATTCGGCGGAGATCCCATCAGGGCCCGGAGCTTTGTTGAATCCGAAGGTGGGCACGGCTAGATCAAGTTCTGCAGCAAAAATTGGCTTGCTCAGTGTAGATTTCATCGTTCGTGTAAGCTTGTTTCTTGAGGTAGAAAAGACAAACGTTGTTGCTTCCTCCTACAGTGTTGAAGAAGGCAACTTGTCATAAAGGTGGCTGTAGAAAGCGGAGCATATCCTTTCCAAGCATCGATGGTCAGTTTGTGGAGTCCCTTGCTCGTCCTCCAGTTTCGATATAATTGACACTCCTGAGTGGCTTTTTGCTGCTTTGAAGAATTCCTTGGTGCATGAATCACCAACTTTGATCCATTTGACCCTACTCCTGATCCTTTGGCCTGTAATCGAGTGTTTCTCAAAGTCTGAAATTTGCTTCGTCACTTCTCCAAGACTTTCTTGGATGATGGGGTTGTAAGGGTCGCTTTGTAAGGAGCCTTGGAGTGTTGCCAACTTTCTTCGCAACTCCACTTCTGTTTCCTTCCTTTCCTTCGCTTCCTTGATGCAAAATTGTCAATAAAATTTTTGGGACCTCCTAAGTTTACCAAAGAAATTGAGAAGTGGATTTTGGCTCCAGATTCTTTTAATCGTCACCATTACCTCTGGGTCCCCAAGATGGAAGTTGCTCATCTTGTAGCATGATTTCTTGGGGGGAGTGGGGAGAAGCTGGAGTGTAAACAAAATGGGAAGGTGATCCGAATGGCAACTGTCCCCTTTGATGGTGTAAGCAGTGACTAGAGAGGGACTAGCTCCTCTTGGAGAGAATGAATAGCATCTATCCAATCAGGCAAGGGAGCGCAACACCCCTATCCATCTATTGTCCCATGAAAATTTAATCCTTGAATCCATGGGGAAATGATCGGCTAATTCAAGAGCATTTTTCAAGAGCGAGAAGATGCGGCTTTCCCCCACTAAAATGATGCGTCCATTGAGATTGGTTTTGTCTTCCTGATGCTCTACAAAGTTCCAGTCCCCACAAAGCATCCATCTACAATCCCTGTGTAGTGAAGAGAGTAACGTCTCTCATAGGGCACATCTTTTCCTCAAGCTGTTTGCCGCGTAGACATTTAAAACTGAAATGTCCCCCCCGATTACCCCTCCGAGTCATATCCATTGAGCTCTCCCACATGGAGTGTGACCCGAATCTGTGAATAGGTGAGCAATGTGCAGTGCTACCCATAAGTAGACCCCCCCTGTTCCTGCTCCTGTGTCATTTGGGCCGTGGCCGAAGCCTACTACAGCTTCTCTACCGTGGAAGGAAGCTTGTGGCCACATCCAATTTCCAAGCTTAACCAAGTTTGGGCCTCTCAGTCGATGTTCTTGTAGACACAAAATTTCGATTTCCCTAAGGTAGGGCCTAAAGTAGCTTTTAACTACATCAAGCTTGTGAGGGTTGTTAAGCCCCTGAACGTTTTGCGTAACAGTTGTGATCTTCATTGCTTAAGAGGGGGGGGAGGAAGAGTTGGGAACAATACCGTTTGTTTTGGGCCAGAGCCCTCAGCATCTCTTCTTGGTGTGTCCCTCCTCTGGTGTAGAATTGCGGACCACAACCTCTTCGCCGCTTCCGATGCACCACTTCTACGTGTTCTTTGGTTCGAGATTAGTGCATGGGATTGGGGTGTAAATGCTGTCGACCCATTTTGGGCTCTACACCATTCGAACAAGGCCTCATGGAGGCCTTCTGGGATGCTGATCATTGCTGGGGTGTGCGGTGTTTGTGCTCCTGATTGCTCAAGTCCTTGTGGCACGAGGATTGTGTTGAGGGGTGGAGGGAAGGCTTGGAAGGCCTCTCCCCTGTTGGCTGTGGGGATAATCGAAGTAGAGGGGGTAGCTATTGCGTTAAGGTCCAATGATCTTGAATTGATTTGGCTCACTGGTTCTTCCGTTCCTTCACCTGCTACAGCATTCGCGTGTGAAGGAGAATGTTGACTTGAGATCAAGGAAGAAGGGCCCGATTGCCTAATTGAGCCGTTGGGACCAAAAAGCTCTGTGTGGAGAGCACCCAGGGATTGGAGGTTAGACATTGGCTCTCGACCATCCTTCTCCCTGAGTGGGTGGCCGCTTGCCAAGGGAATTACTTGCTCAGGGATCCCTCTGGGGTCGGGCCAATCTGGAGTAGGATCATCCTATATTCCCAACTGGCGAGGCGAGTTCCCTTTTCTGTGCCCTTTCTCCGCGGTTTGACTTGTCAACTCGATTTGTATGCTACTGGGGTGAGGAAGAGGCATGCAGAGGGACGAGCTATTGCCCTTTTCCTACTGCTGCTAACTTCAGACTCTAAGAGTAGGCGCTGGTTGTTGGCGGAGCTAAGACTGAATGTACGTGGAACTGGGCTTGGAAGATTTCTTCCTCCTTGTTACTACCTCCCATTCATTGCTGCCCTCCGGTTGGAGGGATTTTAAGCTAACAATCCCAATTTCAAGCCAGCTTGAGGTTTTTGCTAAGATGCCTTTTAAGCTTGAGGAATCTGTGCTACCCACCAGCATTGCGGGGTTGTGGCCTTCTAGGGGTGGAGGAGGGGGAAGAGGGGGACCACCTGGGACGGAGCCTCCTTCAGCTACCGCAACTCCCCCTGACCTGGATGCTTGTTCGTTGCTTTCTGTGCCCTGCGATGGTTTGACTCGAATTGTAGTCTCCACTATTGCTGTAGTTCTCCTTGCATTCAAGCAGTCTTTGACAAGATGGTCAATAGAGTGGCACAGTCTACACCTAATCGGAAGATTGCAATAATCCACAGCTATGATAATTCACTCCTTGGTGCTTTCATTAGTGACCACCAATTGTGTCTTCCATCCTTACCCCGCCTGTAGCGCCACGCAAAATCTTTGATCTACGGCGGTAGCATTTCGCCTGTCCGTGCCCCAGAGTTCACCCAATCCGCTTGCTATATCTTTAGCTATGCCAAGGAATTCACTCGGGACTCCCCTTAACGTAATCCAAGTGGGAACTTTCAAACGTGTGGGGTGGCTGGCATTGAAGCCCGTGGCCCAAGTTTGAATGATACACATTCCCCATCTGGATCGGTGTGGAGTGCACATTAGTAGCTTTTGCGTGGCTTCACTTTTTCTAGTGAGCACTTGAAAAAACCCATGCCCTAAATCCCGTGCCAGTCCAACCCATTCACCCAATTGAACTTGCAGCTCTGCTATCCATTGGTTTAGAGTAGATTGAGCTTGTTGTCCTCCCACAAAGTATGCAACTACAGCATGTTTCTGGAGTCTCTCCGTTTCCTTTCTCACAATTTCCTGATCAACTTTGACTTCTAGAACAGTATTGCAAATGAGGAAGTCAGCTGCGCTGTGGGCGTACCCTTCTGGAAGACTTTCCCCTGATGTGGCCCTTGTAGGATGAAATTTGTCGTGGCGCCCCATGTTGGCTACCGCAGCAACTAGCTCTGGCTCCACCGCATTGTTTTTGCTACTGGTCTCCCCTACGTGGACTCTTGCTTCCATATGTACCGCGATCGAGGCGTGCTCCAGCTTTTCCCTGAACGTATCAGCGTACGATTGGCCTTCCATTTTGGTTTCAGCTAACCACAAAGCTGGTTGACTAAAACCCTAAAAATAAACCCTAATGCTCCCTATAAACAGAATGAAAGAGTCGACCCCACTCAGGCTTGATCCCGGCTCCAAATTTGGTGCACAGGGAAGGAGATGACAGCTAATATGCTAGCATACAAACGAGAATTCGGTTTGGATAACCACAAGTGCTATGGATCACATGATCGCTCTCGAAGGGCCCGCCACCAACGTAGAGAGGCCTCCGGAGCAGCACCGCGCCGTCCATCATTTTCTCACCCAAAGTAAGGTTTTGACATTATCTACTTTAAAAAAATAAAAAATACACATTGGAAGTCAAAGTATTGTAGAAGATCTTCCCTTTCTGCACAAAATTCCAAAGATGAATAGTTGCAATTTTGTCCTAGATAGAAAGATTCCTTGTCATCCATTGAGCACTAAACATCCGTGTTGACGTTTAAGGGTTAATCATCATTTCTTCCTAAACCCTCAACTAGTGCACCCTTTACTATTTTCAAGTAAGTTTTAGACCGACTGGCCTCCTCTCAACACTTCGTCTTCCATGCTTGTTGCCTAGCTATACAACACTTTACATGTAAGATGGGATGCTCTAAAAGTGACTTTGCTCAAAATGCAACCTCTAACATAGATAGAGGTAAATTTTGTTTTTTTCAATGTACCAATAATGTACATTTCAACATAGGGGCATTCTTAGTGACTACTATGGTTCAACTTCAAAAATTCGTAACTAATTCCACAAAGGTCTCAAAAGTGTGCAACAAGTTGGGTTAGAACCTAATTCCATTTTTCTTCCTACAAAAATTTACTAAAAGTTATTTCAAGAATATAGTATGCCCCAAATGCAATGAGTTATTATAAAGGATGCTTTAAGAGCAAACTTCCTTAACCTCTACCTACCCAATTGACAATATATTGTTGATCTGAAATTTCAAGCTTATTCACTTTTGGTGTGGGTAGTTAAATTCCTCTAATAGTTTAAGAAAAATTTATGTGCAGTTTTAAAGGTTAACTATTGGAGGGATTTATTTTTCACTGAAGAAAATAAATTATTGATTATTGAGGGGTCTTTGAAGGCATATATGTCCATTACTGAAAGAGAAAAGCTTGTTAATTTTACTTCATTTCTCGACTTTAAGCAAAATTTGCAAATTTCACTTTATTTGAGATCTAGAAAATTGTACTTATTCATTTGTTTTGAAAATGGTCCCAATGGAAAGAATGAAGGGTTTTCAAGATTTTCACCATTGAAAATTTAAACATGCAAGCATTGATGTGGAGTTCTTTGCAATTTCTACTTATAAAAAAAATTGTATTTCAACAATTGTAGGTGGCCATTGTGTAATGAGTTTGATAGCTCTTCATTTAAACTTCAAGTTTTTGGAAGTGAATTTTAGTGTGCTAACACAATTTTTAGTTGCTCATGTCACCTCCAATCCCCCCAAAAATCTTATATGCAAATTTCTCAAACAATGTAGAGTAGAGCAACATACTATAAATAAGATATGTAAATTTTTCTTGTTATAATCTCACAACTCTTATGCAATTTCATACTCAAAATTGGTATGCACTCTAATAAATAAGCTTTTTAAACATCTATATGGTTAGATTTTGAAAAAACAAATACACTTCTTCATTAGGGATATTAACTATAAGCCCATGTTCTTTTTTTCAAAGGAAAAACACACTTGAAAAGGCTTGGGCATTAAGGGGTTCTATAAAGCTTTGGTTGACATACTTAAAGACTTCCTACTTAAAGCTTATGTTCCAAGGGGATTGGAATTTCCTAAAGGTAGCACACCATTAATTGGCATATCACATTTGGATAGAAAATGAATAAGTCAAATATCCAAAATAATGAGGACAAAACTAAAAGGGCTATAGGGTGTTTGCATGCTAAGGTACACAAGGTTTTTTGTTACACTGCACTAAAATATAGTATTTTGAGAAACTTGAAAAATGTTCATGATAAATACACATTAAACTTGGAGGAGAAAGTCTACCTAAGTTACTTGATTACCCCAAAAAAGAAATTTAAAAAAAATCTTCAAGTGCTCGAAATTGGAAATATGCACCAAATAGTACTTCATCAAAGTGCATTGTACACATTAAATTTCAAGTTCTCGTTGGATTATTGAGTTATGATTTATAATTTTTTTTCATGTCATTTTTTAGAATGTAAATAATTGAATTTTGTAAGTTCATAATTTTTTAGGATTTTTTAGGATTTTTATATTCAACTTTGAAGGTTAAAATCTTAGATTCAATTTTAAAGGTTTAAAAAGCATATTTATAATTTTTTTCAATTTTTATTTTACAGAAATTATGAAGGTGGATCTTCCTCAAATTTTTTTGTTGAAGGTCATGAATTCTCAATGCACAAAAGTGGTAAATAATTGGTTGTTGCAAATTTTACTACAAATATTATAATTTTGAAGCAAAACTAGTACAAATTGAGAATGCTTACCCACCCAAGTGCATGATGGGACTTTATGTATTGTAGTGTGCAATTACCCTACAACAATATAGAATTGGGTTTCTTTTTGTAATAAATGGACCGTCCACTTATGATAATGAAGAGGTGGTAGTTTAACCCCTAAACGCTCTGACTGAAGTTTCATCCTCATAACTACTTGGATGAAAGTTATTCTAATTTGTGGAGATACTTTATCAAGTTGTTGTCCTATCTAAGGTTTGGAATTGGTGTTACTAAAATACATATTTTTCTAAAATTATTAATGTGCAAGGTTGTCAAGTGGTTGACCAAGCCAAAATTGCATTGACTCTAGTTCAAAACGAGATTTGCTAAAATGAGGTCATAGATTTTAAGAAAACAAAAATTTCAAAAAATCACCATGTGAAGAGAACCTCATTTCAAATCCACTCCAACAAATTTTACTCAAAAAATAATAATATTTTCCTTGTGATCGAATTTAAAAGGAATTTAGAAATTTTCCTTTCAAAATTTATGAAAAAAATATTGATGATAGCATTGGTGAATCTAATAGTACGGATAGAATCTACAACTCTCAATCTACAACTTTCATTTGTATATCAATTCCAAAATATGCTTCCAAATAGCACCTTATGATGCTTTCTCTCAAATCATAAATTCTAAAGATGAATCTGGACGTTTAGGGATTAAGAGGATTTTTTTTGTAAAAATAAATAATTTAACTTCTTAATTGGGAAATGTTTTGATATTATAAATACCATTTTAATTTAGAATGCCTATTAGATGGACTATGGACATGTGAACCTATACCTACACCTTCAATAATGGCTTTTCATAATTTTGTGGCCATAGACTTTATGCAACTACTTGCTTTTTACATCATAAACATCTATCAAACTAAGTACAAAAATTCATCCCCATTGTCTAAATTGTTTGGTAATAAAGCCACACCTCTTATTGAGATGGAATTAGGAGGGTTTTTTTATATCAATGATCATTTTACTACACAACACTAACTTGCTTGATATGCCAATTTTGTATTGCAAAAGAAAATTGTTATCGGGTTAGGCATGGATTGCTTCTTTGGTAATAAAGGGCTAAGGTGATGTATGTGTATTCTATGTACATACAACAAAATGTTTGAGAGCCCAAGAGACTCAAAAGTATTATAATAGATTATAATGCCAAATTGTTCCATTCAATCTAAAATTATGTCCAAATCCATACATTTCATTGATTAAAGGATTATACAATGAGGAAAAGGACTATAGAATTAGAGTTCATAATTTTGGTATGTAGGTAGTATTCTATGCTTTCAAGTTTGATAATTTGCAAAATATTATATGAGTGTCTTAACATTACAAAATGACTTGGATTGAATTTACTTTGAGGTCACTAATAATCTCATTTTTTAAAAATTGGAAATTTGATACTTGGAGATTGTAGAACCAAGAAAAAGTGGTGTCTCGGGGGTGCTCATATTTTATTCTTAATGAAGTTGATCATGCATGAAGTATGGATTCTAAAAATTACCATGCCCTTTTAGCAGTGAGTTTCCACATTCTAATTCTTCTACAATACGCTATAAGAAAATTGTATTTTGGATGTTGTTTCCAAAAAGTAATAGGTTTTCTAAAACATCCTAAGTTGGACCCTAAATGTCCATAGGAATGTGAATTTGGTTTGATGTTGAAGAAAATGTAAGTAACTAAGTTGGAAAACAAGTAGATGTCATTGTAGATGGACACGTTCTTGGTGACGTTAGAAAAAATATGGTCATGTCTCCTCATCAGGTCTCAAAAAACCTAATTGCCACGTCAGCAAGTAACTCCATTTTGACTTTCAATAAGTTAGTAAAATTACTACAATCTATGGTAAAACTTTGATCATATGTAAATTTTTTTGGGAAAGGGCAACCACGTGGCATGCTTTGTGAAAAAAGGAAAATGGATGGATGTGCATCATGGATGAAAAGAGTTGGTCTTTATAAAGGTGGGGTGGTAGGAAGTAAAACAATCCATATGGGATATGCAAAGAAGATTTGTGTTGCATACAAGATGTCTTAAACAACATCGACATGTATAATGATCAAGTTCCCATATTCTAATCATCCCATATCTTTTGTCTCACCATGGCCAGAGAATGGATATAAATATGACCCTTCATTCTCACTAACTTTTAAAGAAGTAATTTGATCATTTTACCATCAAAAAATCTCTTGATGGTAGATTGTAAGTTTCTTGCAATTTTTTTTAATTCAATAATTTTTTTTATTCATTTTGTTTTTTTATTTCATTTTAAATAATTATTTTTTGTTGATCTTGCGTTATGAATAGGGTATGCACCAATTAATGTCCTCCAAAACGTCTAGTTTGATGTCTCAAAAGTAGCACCAAAAAATTTTAACAACATAAGAGTTTGTTGACAAGGCATGCCATGTCAATTTTTCCCACTACCATGTTAGGTGCCACGTCAAAGACAGGTAGGATGAAAAAAATCCACCACGTGGCTCTCATTGCCTACACGGTGCTTACGTAGCACACACATGGCACATTTGGAGAAGCTTGAAAGATCACGTTGTTGCATTGTAAATGTGTTCATTATGTGAAAATACATAATTGTTTGTTAAATTGGAGTTTAGTTGTTTTTTTAGAGTCTCAAGAAACAAATGGGGTCATACTCCACTTGAACTCTTTTAATTTACTTCTATTTGACAAACATTTAGATCTTTGATTTTTGTACTCAAAGATGTTTTAATATTTTAATTTGTTTGTTTGACATTGTAGAAAACAAAATGGTAAATCTTGTTTTACCTTTCTTTGGTTGTTTTTAATGGATTAGAAGTCCACGTAGATGATGTGGATAGACTTACCGAGGATAGGAGGTGTCCCATGGGTGTATTATGGCCCATGTGGCATCTTAGTGGCCAAAATCCACTAGCTTCGGTGGATGGCATGGAGGTTGAGGTAGCGGATGAGGTGAAGGGCCGTCTTCTTCCTCCTCCTTGTTTGCTTGGGAGAACCCATCACTTAGGGATGTAATGACACTTTGTACATGGAGGTTTTTGCAATAAAAATTTGAGAGCATGTATATCTTGTTTTAGTGTTTCCGAAAAGCTATCACTCACTAAGTTTGGAGTTAGTATGTGTAAATTATGAGTTGAGGAGTGAAGTGTTGTGGGGTTGCCTCAAATTTTCAAGAGAGTAAGATTTGAAGGGCTATAAAAGGTGCAAAGTACCTTAGTTTTGAGTGAAACTTGGGGAGGTTGTAGATACTCATGTTAACTTTTCAAAATGGTTTTATTTTCTTGATTTGGAGTTAGTATGTGAAAGTTATGGGCTTGAGAGTGAAGTATAGGTGAATTAACTTTGAGTTGGAAAGGGTGAACTTTGACTGACCATAAAAGTTGGACAATAGTTTAGTTTTGAGTGAATTTTGAAAAGATTGTAGAACTTTTTGTTAGCTTTTTAAGGACATATCACACTCTTAATTTAGAGTTGTAGAGTGTTAGTGACACTCATTCTTCTATTAGACACTTCTCCAAGGGGAGTTTATGGAGGATATGACTTTTTTTCTACTATTTTTTATCACATATGATGTATATTGAAACTCCATGACATCTTTTGAGGGGTATATAGAAATGTCATAGTATTTTGGTTCATATGGCATCATCCGAGGGTTTATTATTATGTTTGTGATTTTATATCACCATAGGATCTTCCATTATTTGGGTCACATCTAGTTGCAGTTAGAAGCCCTACGTTTTCCTTAGGCAAAGCCTCTCTACTCGACAACGTTACTTGTGATATTAAAAAAATCAAGTTGAAAACAGATGTTTTTTTTCCATGTTTTTTGCCTGTCCATTATAACGAATTTTAGGAGACATCTACATTGATTTTTGACACATCAAAATGAACAACTATACCCGTTTTTTTCAACGTCACAATACACCTTGTTTTCTTATAGTGAATACTCCACAAGCAAAATAATCAATTTTCTTAGAGCTCAATGATACACCTTATCAAAGTCTATGCAAGTAGTTGCTTTGATATGGCATTGACTTTGCAATTATTAATAAGGGTGTGATTTAGTGGCAGATATGGATATGTTTTATGGCCACAACATCCCAATTCCAAATTAAGTGGCCACCGATTTGGTAGGGAGGTTGAATTAAAGGAAGAAATTAATCTTTGTTTATGAAAACTAAGAATCCCTTTACACTACATTGCAAGTTCCAACTCTTCGATTGAATCTTGATTTAAGGCTAGATCCCACCTTTCATGCGCATGTTCTTGGGTTATAGAAGGTGAATAAAAATATCCAATGTAGGGCTTGGGACTTTATAGTGTGAAGGCCAAAGTCACAACTCTAAGTCCTAACTTGTCTCTTGTATAATATTATATATAACTTTGTATTATAAAAGAAAATTCTTTTGTACTTAGGTGCAACCTACCAAATGCATTCAAGACCCTTTAGAATTCAATCTTACTCAATTAAAGGTCTTAAAAAATCCATTGTAATTCTATATCTAGAAGAAAAAATTGAGAAACAATTATACCGATGCTCTCTATATTTGTTGCTTGACTATCAACCTAAATTTAAGGAAAAGTGCTATTAAATCATTTTAGACCCAATTTTATACCTTGTGATTCATCTAATTCCATCCTTCTATAGTTTTAGATATGCTTTTCAGTCATAGGTGGCATGAAATGTGAAAAGATTGCAATAGGTGAAACACTAGAAGAAAGCATCGTTGATTTCAACGAAATTGAGTTCACATGAAATGCAGTTTTCCACGTTTTGGGGTAGAAAACTGCATTTCGCATCAGCTCGGTGCTTTCTTCTACTGAAAGGTGAACAGAGGTGAAAATTTAGATACCTTAAAATACTTGACAAAGTGGAAAGAAGTTTCTTCATAGGTAGTCAACTAGTCCATACATGAAAGGTGCTCTTATGTGAGTCTAGAATCATGAGCATTTGAGTCTTGAAGACTATACACCAATACTTATAGATATCTATATTATAAAATCCTTGCATGATTATAGGACATTTATGTTATAAACATCTATATTGTAGGTGTTGATATTATAAGCAACTTCAATAGTTGTAGGATATTTACTTATACATATGCTTAAGGCTCATATTCTTGCATTTTTATACTCACATATTAGCACCATTGGTCCACACATACATTATCGTAATAGATCAAGGGTTTAAATTGAATTTGCATTCATTGGGGAAATATTTCAAGGGAGTTTGTTTTAAGATTTGCTTCAAGTAGTTTTAACAATGCCTAATTATGAATTTCATTTGGCATGTATATGGCTTTATCAATGAATGGTTGTATATTATGAGGCCATAGAGCTTAAGATTCATTGAAATTATTGTTTTCATTGGAAATTTGTATTTTCACTTAGATTTTTTATCTATTCAGATTTATGTCTATATGAAATATTTCAATTTGTTTGGCAACAAGAATCTTCTCCTGAGTGCTTACATGCTTCAATGTCTGGTAATAGACAATTGTTTGGTAATTGAAAAGATGGACCTATGACATTTGTTGTTGAGTTTCAAAACCTTTCACTCTATATGCTCTAATTCTCTACTTCATATAAATAAATTTTCTCATTCTTATTTTATAAAGCTAAAAGCAGGTGTCTTTGAGAATCACAAAAATTTTAGTTTTGAAATTGCTTAGTTTTTGAAAATATTGTGAATTTTTGAAGAAAAAGTTATGAAAATTCATATCAAATAGATAAATTAGCTTTCAAATTTTCAAAATTAATAATTATGTGTATACTAATTGCTTATAAGTCCTACCCAATGTTCTAGTACTAATGAGTTCCATTGAGGTTATATCTTGTACATAAAATGACTTATCTAGAGCAAGGGAGTTCCATGACTTCTACCATGGCCTTGTCATCCTGTGTAGTACTTTGTCATATGACTTGTTTTTGCCCTTCCATAGTGATTTGTAAATTTCATTTCCATGCCACATCAATTATAAAAATCTTTACAAGTGAAGAGTATTTCCATGTCATTCCTTACCAAACAAAACCAATTCATTTAAAAAAAACTTTAAGACACTATCAACTCTCTACTAGTATGTTGTATATAGAGTGGGTTCCAATAAACTTAGGAATTTTTTTCACTATAAATTTTAGAAACTTTAGCAAGCTATATCACTCTAAAAAATTGACTAATATCCAAATTGCAAGTTGTTGGAAAATTGTAGTGAAGAGTACTTGATCATCATAACAAATGCATACATATAAAATTGAGAATCATACAACACTTTAGATCTATTGTGTACACTATCTACCATCTAGGCATCTAATGGTACCATCCTTTGCTAAAATTACCATTTACATTTGATAATTGGGCATGTTAAAAATTAGCCATGCAATAGTAGTTGCTATAGAGATACTTCATCCCATATTTCTTGAATTGTTTGGATCATTTCTAACTTGCTTGTTATTTGGCTTGCTATAGCGTCACAATAGATCTTTAACTATCCTCCTCAAATTCTCTATGGGATTTGAGTTGGGTGAATTTAGAAGCTAGTATAATTTTTTCATCCCATAAGCTTACGTTCACATTTGAAGAACTTTACTGCGAAGGACTAGAATACCATCTTCCATGAATAGAAGTTCATGAGGTTCAATTTGAATGAAGTAGAACATGCCGATTGCAAAGAGAACCTCATTTCAAATTCATTCCAACAAATTTTACTCAAAAAATGATAATATTTTGCTTGTAATCAAATTTTGAAGGAATTTTGAAATTTCTCTTTCAAAACTTATAAAAAAAGATTGGTGATAGCATTGGCGAATCTAACTATACAAATGGAATCTTCAAGTCAAAATCAACAACTTTTATTTGTATATCAATTCCAAAATATGCTTCTAAATTGAACTTTATAATGATTTTTCTCAAATTGTCAATTCTGGAGATGATTCTAGACGTTTAGGGGTTAAATTGACAAAATTAAATGTCAATTTCGTTAAATGGCAATATTCCAATGCTTTGTGGCCTGAAATTAGACCTTTGTGAATGCTTGAGCACTTGATTGTTACAATTTTTATACTCTCAATACATCAATTTCATTAAATTGACGATATCCGCAAAGCTCTAAAACCTAGGCATTGTATACATCTAAGGGGAGATTCTATTAAGGTTCCAGATTCCTGTCTGAAAAGGTACCAATTTACATGAATTTTCGCCACATTAATTTCAGGCAATTGATCATATCGACTTAACTCGCATCGGTCATCACATAGGCCTTCCCAGATCAGGAATCCTATTTTTTCACGCAGAGGCATAATGAGTCACAAGAAATAAGAAATAGACAATCAACAATAATAAGTTACGAGGTTCTAATATAATTAAGGAAGTATGTACGTTATACACATGCATTCCAAGTAATTCAAAACAATCCCATATTCAACTCAAGTCTGTTGAATCCATACGTTAAATTAAATTACGCAACAAATCACTTCAATTCCCAGGTCAGACTGACGTGCATAAAGGCGGCACTTGTATCGAGCATTTACAACGATGGCCACGAATCCTGAAGGGCTTTTCCGCGTGTCCTTACAAAGATGCTGGGATTCATTATATACTAAATAGTCCTTAATTATTCCAATGTCCGAAGTTCTAGAATTAGCTAATACATGTTGCCACAAACAGGGGGAATCCCAGTAACTCATTGAACAAAAACATTATGATGAATGCGGGTCATGGCCCCCTCAAAGGCTTCTGCTGAGTGTTTTCACTAAACTAGTTGAAGTCCAATCCATACATCAAGCGTTAGGGACAAGGAATGGAAGGCTACGGAACTTCTATGGAGAATGCACTGAAGTTTACCACCTAGCTAGCCCCCAATTAATTTCAGGTGCGAAGTGAATAAGAATGAAGTTCGATTAGGTTCAGTGAAGTTTGAAATTCAGAAAGTTTACTGCAACCATTCAAGTACATCTGCCTCCTCCAAATTGTGCTTCTGACATGCAGTAACCAGGAACTCTTCCTCGCTTTTGAGGTCGACTGGTGGAGGTCCAAGAGTTAGAATGACTGCTCATGAATTGCTCATTGCAGAGATTCAAACTAATTAACCAGGGTTGATTTGGGTGTGTGACACTATTGCCTACTTGTGTACCATCATACAACTACTGTTCCTGGTGAAGATTAATCCTCACTGGAAATTCCGCTTGCAATTGGAGAAGAGATTTGATTCTAACCCTGAGACATTGAAATTAAATAATATCTATATACGCATCGTTGATCCATAATGCCAGGATCTTAGAAAAGACGTAACAGTACATTGAAGAATCTGTCACTTGAATTTTGACCTCTTATCATTTTAAAATATTTAAATGTCATTCTTGTACTTGACCTAATTCTAATTCCAAACTAGATTTCTTAGAAAATGAGTAACAGATCATAGAGAGTGACCAAGGATAATAGAAATCCATATGCAAATAAGCTTTGACCTCGACCTCACAAATGATATTCACCCATCCAAACATACCCAAACCAACGTCCTTTGGATACTTTTCTAGTGAAAGCAAAATTCAGTCCAAAGTATCGTCAGTAAGTGACAATGTATGAATTATTTAACCACCATTAAACAAGCCGATCACCATCCACTCAGAGTTTCATCAACTAGTGATATGCCTTGATTGTCACTCATTTCCTCCAATCATTCACCATTCACCACTTCACTCACTTTGATGGAAATGATATGAACTAGGGTCCGTGGAATTGGGGAGAGTCCCTAGAATGTGAAAAGTTAGAATCGGGTATGTCTACCTTATCACTCTGCAAGCACGCCAGTCTATATTTGGAGGCTTTGGCATCAGCAGCAAATTTTCATTGAATTGATTTAACCCTGGAAGAACGAACCATAGACCGAACTCAAACTCCCCCAAATGCAGCGTCTTCGAAATTAGAGAACAGTAATTAGGAAAGAGAACAAAAAATTTAGTCAAAACTGGGTAATTTGTCCCCGAAGCATACCAAGTTGTTAGGGTTCAATACATGACCAGCGACTACCTTCAACAAGCACAAACTACACAATTTCAGGAAACCCGCAGAAGCAAGAGCAGATAACGGACCCAAAACTGATCCACTCTCAATGCCTACTCTGACATATTGGGACAAACAATGAAGCTATTATTTGAAAAGAGTCGAAATAACTTATTGCTACCGAAGCTCCAAACCTGAAAACTTCTTACTTGATTTTCCACCAACTTTGCTTTTTTCTACCAGCATCGCTTTTCCAAATTGCTGAACTAATGACGACAGCATCTGGATCCCACCAATGCAGGTTAGGACTCCTGCAAATCCAAGAGCGTAATGTTACAAGACTTCTAAACTTTGCGCACTCTTGTGTGTATCAATACTAACACCAGCTTCAAAGTTCTCGTCTATTCCCACGTGATGGCAATGCGAGAGGCAATGCAGAAAGACCGACAAGTGCTCGAAACCCTAATTTCTTTTCTGCAAACTTAGCAGATTTTCGCAGTCCTAATTCCATTCTGCGCATGCTGAGCTGTAAAAATTTGATTCATTTCCAGAAATGGAGATCTGATTCATCTGAAGCAGCAGCAGTATATCAATCAGCTTCAACAAAAGCCTAAAATACACATCAGATTATCATCGCCACTAAATACTGAACATTGCTGTGTAGAGAACTTGAGACTGCTGGATCCAAAACTTCCAACACATGTAGAGAATGAGGGCTCAAGACTCAAGCAAAAGTAAGTTAGAAAGATAGTAAGAAGTTATGATAGATTATATTGTGGGAGATTAGGTGTGTAGACTCATCATTCCCGGCAACCATTTGATTGGTTGGAAATTCTCTTATGGAAGGTTACATGCTTCAGTCTGGCAATGGTTAGGGTTTTAGGGTGATCCCCTTCTGCTCCAAAATTGATTGTGGAAATCATATACTAACTTTTGACCATGTAATTAAAAGTTAAGAAAATTTTGGGGCTTTAAATTTACTCCTCGGGCACATGTTGTGTGAAAATTTCAAAGAAAAAGAATAAAAACTTCATTCATAGTGAGCTGCCCAGAATCGCTATGTTGTCAAAAAATGCAATTTGGGCATTTCGGGGTTAAAATGACTCAAAATTCATAGGCAAGGTACTCAAGATTATTATATGCCTCATCTAATTTTTGTAATTTTTTCAAATATTTTACTGTCCAAAAATAGCCCCCAATTATATGTCACACTTGCCAATTTTTTTTAACAAAGTAGTACCCAAAGAAACGAATATGGAGATGAAATTTGAAAAGAATGGTCTTCTAATAGACTTATAGATATGGTTGAAGGGATTTCTAAAAATAGTTAATAAGATGTCATGTAGAAGTCTACAAAGTGAGCCTCTTCCTATTTGCATTTCAAAACGTGTAAAAAATCCTTTTGGTGATTTTTTTGGTGAATGATCATCTCTACAAAGCTATTACAAATGGGCAATTTTTCTTCTCTTTATTTAAAATTTTCCCCATTTTTTCCTGATTAAAACATCAAAATATGTATTTTTTCGAAATGAGGTACTTTTTTAGTTCACCTATTTAGAGAATTTTTCTATGATTTTTTTTGGTGGTTACCTTCATCTAATCATCTCATCTAATAAGTATACAAATTGGCATTATATTTTTTTAAATATTAAAAAATTAATTAATTTTGAAGTACTCCCAAAAAAAACATGAGTACTATAAAATGTAACACAATCAATAGGTTATCAATGTTAAGTTAATTCTGAATATATTTAATATAATTTCAAAGAAAATAATTCTATTTTCCCACCAAAAATATTGAAAACAACAATATGTAGAGAAAAAATATTTCTTCATATAACTATGCAAAACATCAAAATTCTATCAATCAAGTATTTAATAAAGGCTAAATGTAGCTTAGTAGCTGTAATTTAACTTGAAGGTTATCCCTACAAGTTTTTATATGTTAATAATAAAATAATGCATTAAAAAAATTCACATTATTCTCCATTGGTATTTGTCCCTCTTTCAAAAAATTGAAATTCATTGAATTTTTTGGTTATATTTTAATTTTAATTTAATTTTGAACTTAAAATTTTATGAAAAAGATAATTGAGTATTATTAACAAATACATCCAAACAATACATAAGCTCAAGAAATAGTATACTCCAAAATAATTTCATAGCCTAAATTGAGCTCAAAATGATGTTTGACCACATGGCAAACAATAACTTGGTCCTTTAGGAAAATAATTTCCTTTAATGCCTCTACTTAGTTTTAGTTCACTACTTTCTTTCATGCTTAAAATCAATAAGTAGTTCAACATACTTTAATTAGAAAATTAGAAAATGAAAGTTCTACAAAGACTATTCAAGTTCATTTAGTTAGTGCACCCTATAATAAATACACTAATTCACACTAGTTTAGAAATTGTGAATTAATATACAATGAAAAACTAATATAGAAGATTATAATATTTTATATAATCAATCAAATGTGGTCTTCACTACTTCCATATTGTTTTAAGTACATTGATTGTCATCCAATATTTGGCCCACCTTCATCTTCGTTCATCCAACTTTTGTCAATTTGTGCAATTTTCATGTATATTCATTCAAATGTTCATACTAATTAGACTACATTCATCCAAACTTCAATCAATTAGTATGAAGGAGTTTCACAACAATTAACCCCTAAAGGACCAAGGTGTGTTTTGAGGCAACATCATTTTTTGGGGTAGGTACGTGTGACTAGGGATTTCCATATTTATGGCCCAAAATTTAATAGAAGGTGTGGACAAGGAATATCTTTCATGTGCACTAAATTTCAGGGCATTTGAAAATATGAGTCAAAAGTTATGGCCTAATATGTAGTTTGTTTCTCAACTCAGGCAATCTGGGCAGATCTGAAAAAATCATTTTTTTCAAGAATAAAAATTTGAAATTATTTTTTTAGATTTATATACACATAGAAAGCTTTGAATCACTCCATTTTGATCAATGAGTCAAAAGTTATGAGATGTTTTAGTTTGCGGGCAAGTATGAATTATCTACTCTAAAATAAACCTTGAAGTCCTTTATTTAACTCAATTTTAAATATTTTTTGAAAAAAATAAAAAAATAAGATGTAGATTGTTTATTACAACATTACAACCATTGGATTGACACTTTTCAATTCTATAAGTAAATTCTTAACAATTTTGTATTTTGAATCATTCTCTACTTCTTTCTACTTACTATTTTTTTCCTATATGTTGCACAATTCCAAATGATCTAAAACTTTTCAAGTGTGTAGCCAACTTGAATTGAAGAATTAATGTAAAGAAGCACCACCATTTTGGATATTTTTTCATACAAATGTGACCTTGTAAAGTGCAGTTGCCTAATTTTTCATAGGGCCCCCAAAAGGATTTTTGTCACTTCAAATGCTAATATCTGCAATCTACAAGGTGGAAATTTTTGATATTTTTGGCACATCTTCTCAATCTAGTATACCACAAGATCCTACAGTTACATTTGTCCAAAAATGATATTTAAAAAAAATTTGGTACTTCTATTAGAAATGGTAGTTTTTGAGGGTTTTTGGTGATAACATAGTTAAGAAACTTTAGGGGTTAAAGTAACTTTTGTCATATATCAATTTATTGTAAGTCATTCAAAAAAATAGACTTAACATTTTTGACGCCCATTTTAACTATTTACCTCACAAAGTCCCATGTTTTCCCTCATGGGACTTGAAGGTTTAGGCAAGTTCCTATGATCTCAATTTTTAGTATGATTATCTTTTTATGAAGATTTAAAATACATGAAGATTTGAGGATATAATTTTTATTTCAATTTGTATGTGGGAATAAAACTTATGACATCCTAAGTTCAAGATGAAATTCTTCAAGTAGTACAAAAAACTCAAAAAACTCAAAATTAATTAAAATTAAAGTTTCTCATAGAAAATATTTTTCTTCCTCAAAACACTCAAAATTGCCATTTCTATCGCAAAGAGCATAAAAGTTTTAAAAGTCCTTTTTTGTATATCTAACCATAGTATCTTGCACTAAACTAATATAAAAATGTGTAGAGGAATTTTCATAAACTTTGACCACATAGATTGCAAAATCTTTGCAATCAAAGTGATGAAAATAAGATTTTTGGCACCTAGATTATAAGACTTTGAATCTTCTTGGTTTCAAATTTTTGCTCTACAGATTATCATTTTTTCCTTTTTTATGCTAAAGAATTGAGTTGAGAGTTTGGAAAAAAATTCAAAAACAAAAGCTTTATTTTTATTTCTTCAAAAATTTCCAATTAGAAGTAGGTACAAGATAGAATGAAAATCTAAATTGTTAATAGCTCTTAAAATGGAATTGAAACACACTAGTTCAATGGTGAGATTGTTCTAGAAAACAAACTTAACCATGTGGAACTTTTGTTTTTGAAAAATTGTGAAAATTGAATTCAAAAGCAAATCCTACAAGTTCTTCTTTGAGAAAAGGCTCTAATTGCCTCCCAAACAAGAATCCCCATAATCTTCTCATTAATCAAATAATTCTATGTAGACAAAAATATTTTCTATGAGAATTAATATTTTAAAGACTTTAATGCTCTTTACAATATGGTGGTTTTGAGAGTTTTATTTTGGGGGATTATTGCATGAAACACTAGTGCTACTTGCTTGTCATTGGGGGAGCTAGTGTTGGAGCTTTCATTCACAATAACTTGCAATTTGTAAAGTTGGACTTCACAAAAAATTTATCCCATATTTTTATACAAGCAAAGTAAAAGTCCTTGAAGCTCAAATCCAAAAGAATTTGGCTTTTTGTTTTCTTAGCTCAAATGTCTAATAAATGGTAGTTTTGAGCAGTATTTGACCAAAAGAAAGGCCATCTGACTTTGGAGCTTATGTAAATATTTTTTCATTTTCTTTTGTTGTCTAAAAGACTATATATGTTTTGTCACCTATACATAACATTTCATAAGTTGCAAATTTCTTCACAGTCCTCACAATATGAGGGGTGCTATAATGTGAGCCTAAAAGAATAAGCCTATGAGCCTAGAAGACTATACATTTGGTGTCTATATAATAGAAACCTTCTATAACTGTAGTGTAGCTATGTTATAGATACCTATATTATTAGTATTTATGTTATAAGCACCTTTTATGGTTGTAGTATATCCACTTGTACATATGCTCAATGCTCACACACTAGCACCATTGCTTACAATCCTAGGGAAAGTGGTATCTTTCTTCTTGGGATACCAACTAAAGACTGAAAGCTAAAGATCATATATAGTTAAAATATATAACATTAACTAAAGGAGGCCTAATATATAACGGAAGACAAAGCCCTCCCTTCTCCTTGTTAAAGGAATAATTAATGTTATGAAGATTATTGCTAATTAGTAGAAAAATGAAATCATCAAGTTTCAATAATTAAAGTACAAATAAGGTAACTACACCTAATTATCATCCATTTCTAAAACCAAAATCCATAAATTCTTACCTAAAATGCACAACCTCTATTTATGAGAGTTTAAGGTTGATTTTGAATATTTCTATTCATAACACTTTGAAAAGTCATATTCAAATGGTTTCCTAAAAATGCATGCTAAAAGCATATATACTATCTTGGCTCTTACCAAGCTTGGAGCAATTTGGGAGATCCACCCCTAACAAACCATCCAATTTTTTTATTAGGGATCTTTACAAACAAGCTTGAGGCTTTCATTTTTTACAGCTCTTGCAACTCCTTAGTGCATCCACATTCATTCAACTGAAATTCATGTTCTAAGGTCGCCTTGTAGGACCTAAATAAAGAGGTATTCAGAAGGAGACAAACATTAGTATTGCTTGGCTTTCAGTTTTTAGAATTTGATCCTCTCTCCTTGTTTGTTGAAAGGGGTTCAATAAAGTTTGAGGCACTCTTCAATCAATGTAGTTTAAGGCCTATCTCTCACGAATAAAGAAAGGTAAGTCAAAAGAACTGCTTTACAATCTGAGAGCACTTTCGAGTTGTAAGGGCCTTGAAAAATGAAGGGCCTAGACTTGCCTTTTTGAAGGATCTTGACAAAAAGAATTAGATGGCATGTTTAGGGTGGGTGTCCAAAATTGCTCTTGGTTTGGTGGGATCCATTGAAAATAGCATGAGTAGATGCATATGCTGGTATTTCAAAATAGGAGGTGTAGAAACCATCCATTTAAGAGCATATTGCTTAGAATCTCTTCTATGTGGATCATTGAAAGCATTTTCTAAGAAAATTTTAGGGAAAGAAAAGATGAAGACACAATTATCATAATTTGATTCATAATTTTTAGACTTAAATTAAATTTGATATAATTTCTATAGCTCGCAATAGTAGGGTGCTATTTAAGGAAATAGGTATTTCCATTAAATGTCAAATAATTATCCATCAATCATGCAACTGGAGTTCAAAAATGAAGGCACACAAACCTTAAACAAATGGTGTATGTACTTGCCTAGAATGGCACAAAGTATCCCAGTATCCCACCATTCATAATTCCACATTATATTTATACTCAATTTTGTCTACTTCCAAATGAAACTCAGTTCCTAATCGCTCATGAAATTGTGTAGAAGTGATCTCAAATTGGCACCAATTCATCTCTCGACAATTTTTCAGTTCTATATTAATAATTCATGGTATAATGTAGGAGTAGTTCTTGAAACATGGGCAAAATATGAATATGCTACATTAACCCTTAAAGGATGTTGTAGCTGTTTTTCGGCCGATGAATGACAAAGAATCCTTCTATGTAGGACTAAAGTGCAATTATTCATCTTCGTAATTTTGTGTGAAAAGGGGAAGTTTTGTATAGTAGTTTGACTTCAAATGAGAGCTTTTGGATTGTCTTAAACCAATAATTCACATGGTATCAAAAGGGATGATTTCCATGGTCAGTTGGTCACCAATGGGCCATTCACTAAGGGTTAAGAGAATTTGGAATCTCATTTTGGCTACCAACAAGACCCAACAAAAAGTTAATAAAACAGTTCAATAATACGAACCCTGTTGAAATGCTTATTCGAATGATACTCACTGTGGATGATACTTGAGATTTCTATCCAACTGAAATCAAAACTGACTGCATGATGGGTGCCGTCCACGTGTCCCCGCCGGAGAGAATTTATAAAATACGTCGAAAATGCCCAGCTACGTTAAGTTACTGTAAGTTAAGAAAAAGAAAAGCGAAGAAACGAAAAGGTGCTTTGAAACGAAATCATACGTGGAGCAAGGTTGGCCGAGGTCATCAGTTGGCCCTGGACTGAGGCCCGGCGTCCAGCGGTCGGTGCGAAAGGCAGATGGCGTTCCCTCCGTCAACCTGGTCGCCGTGGCAACTCAGTTGCTGCTTCCGCAGCCGCAACGCTGGAAGCCTGGGAGCTCGCAGAGCCTGCCATCTGCAAATGCTCGCAATCCCAGGGCCCCACTTTGGGTCGTTGCTCGCCTTTTGGCATTGGAAAGCCCCACCTGGATGTCATCAGTCAGTTGCAGGAGAGACGGAGAGAGACGGAGGACTCGGAAGACTTGAGAGCGAGTCTTTGGCCTTCGGGGTTGGTACGCGAAGGTAAGGTAGGCACAGTGAAGCTGCTTCGAGTCTGGCATTGTCGGTTGTACACGTCGACGAGCCAGGTTCTTCCTTTCAACAGCGTTCGTTGGTTGTGATCGAGGGCTCCATGATGTCCTGCTCTTGTTGCTTTCGAATTGGGGATTTTTTCTCGTGTACTTTTGGATTGCGCAGAGGGTTTCTGGTTTGAAGGGCGGATGTACTGCAGAGGCCACATTCGGTTCGCTACCATTGGTTCTTTGCAAGTCAGTCGCGAATGCACTCTGGATGCGGGTGTGCAGTGAATTAAAGACAGTGGAAAGCGGTGCTCATAGTTGTGTCTTCGAATTCGTCGAAATCTTGCGCTTCGCCATCGTGCGCAAGTTTTTACGTATGAGTATAATTATTGTTGAAGACTGATTCGTCGTTTCTGGAATGGCGATACGAAGCGGGAGATTAGCGCGTGTTCAGGGAATGGACATGGTCATGTCGATGTGTTTTCTGTAACGCGCGAACAATCCAAGCAGATCGTAGTATTATTTTTTATTTTTTATTTGGAATTTAGAACCTTGATTCGGAGTTCGGTTTCCAGAAAGTTCGATTCAAATGGAAGCCGCTGTGCCCATGGCGATGGAATCATTGTATCGTCCACCGGCGCTGGTGTGGGCGATGGCGTCGGCGGTTGTGTTGTTCTGGGGAACAGGTCTGATCGCCGGCAAGAGACTGATCGTACAGAAAGTGTCGCCCCTGTCGTGGATGACCATTTGGAAACGGCAAGTCGTCGACGGTTTCTGGATTTGCGCGGAGGAGGTTTTGTATGCTTGGTTGGCCCTCTTGAACATGATCATGGGCGTCGTGTTTTGGATTCTGGACTTTTACCATGAGGGACGACCGCCCTCGAACGCCAATTACTTCCCTGTCGCCAGCCAGTTGGAGAAAGTGACTGAGCCGGATCTCCGGAACCCGGAACCGGAAGAATCCGTCGTGCTAAAGCCCAAGCGGGCCGGCATCCTGCGCCCCAGGAAGGTGAAGGGGAATGTTTGTGGGTGCTGGGGCTATGAAGTGCCCGAGCCAATTCATGGAGTGGTTGGACAGGTATATATCGTGGTTTGCGCAGGCTTCAATGACGTAACGTTTTATGAAAAATGTGAAAAAGCGTCAATTCTTAATGAAACAGGGTTTGCGCAGAAATGATCATCACAGATATCGGGGAAACGGGTATCCAGTCGTCAACCTTTCGGAGCTCAATAGATGTAATATTGACGTTTCTAATGGTAGAATGGAGTAATTAGTCAAAAAAATTGGGTTTGGGTTTCTGTATTTTTAACAAATTCAGTGCGTGTGATAATTGTAGGAAGAAGAAGAAGCGGAAGAAGTGAAGCCTGTCAAACCTCGCTGGTCCGATTGTCAGTGCCCTGAGTGTACTGTCCTCTTGATGACCCCAAAAGAAGCTTCAAGCAGACTTTTCGTTCGATGTGAGGATTCTGTCGCCGGAGGACAACGATGTACAAATTTCTGTGGCTTGGAATCCACGGTCTCTAACTCAGAGGATTTGAAGCCCATGTTTGCGTCTTCAGTGGCTGATCCCAATCCTCCACACATCACCGCAACTAGAGGTACACTGAAGCCTTTTTCACTGTCTCACCATCTTCTGTCTCAGCTTTTTTCACTCGGACATGGCTACTTTGAATGTGTGTTACATGTGCTACAGTCAGTGATAGTGCGACAAGCGTGCAGAATATTCTAGAATGTCAATCAATAGTGCAGGTCGTAATAATAAAGAGTTTAGAGTGTGATCGAGATTATTCACATGCTTGACTTCTGCATTGACGCCTGCAAGTGTGTTGATTGTTGTCAATTTTGGTTCGAAAACTTCAGACGAGGAATTTTGTCAGGAGAGAATCTATTGGTGTTTGTCTGTGCAGAGAACACGGCGGTTCTGTTACTCCATGGCCTGTTCAGCTCGTCATCGTTCTGGTTTGACACCAACTTGATCCCTCACCTCTCAGATGAAATCAAGGCACAGCATAGGATTCTGGCTCCTGATCTTCTCGGTTGCGGGCGGAGCCCTCGACCCCTGAATTGTGCTTACACAGTGGCTGACCACATTCAAGCTCTGGAGAAGTCCATAATTCACAGGCATGGGTTGGAGAGCTTCCACATCGTCGCACATTCCATGGGATGCATCATGGCCTTGGTGCTGGCGGCTCGGTATCCAGAGAGGGTGAGATCGATCACTTTGATTGCGCCCGTGTATCCTCCTGGAGATTTTGACGAAAGCGGCAAATTAGCTCGGCTGCCCTGCGCTTCCTTCTTCTCTTACCTTCAACCTTTCACGGTACTTGGTCTGAACGTTCTCATTTGCATCTACAGGATCTTTTCTCAGCTACAAGATTTTCAAGATTTGGAATTACCTGGAGAATTAAGCCATCCTGACTCTCCGTGTTCTGCATGCAGGTGAAGGGTTTTCGAGGGTTATTAGTTAGCAAATACTACAATCTCAGCCGGGCTGTGGCGCACTTGTTTTATGCAAGGCATAGGTTCTGGGTGTCATATATACATAAGAAGTTGAACCGGTAAGCAAACCTTTTTGCTGGTCGACATGGTTTACTTTGATTATGACTTCGGCTTTCAGTGCGAATAGAATTTCAAGAGACTATTTGTTGATTCTTGCAATGTCCGATTTTAATTCGGATTTTCAAATGTGCAGGTTCCCACGCTCTTTCATCTCAGATTACATCACAAACCACCACGACGCCGCATGGCACATGACTCACAACTCACTTCTTGGTGGTACGCATGCTGTCGTCCCAGCACTGATCAAATTGCAGAAGCTACAGAAGCGCATCTTTGTCTACCATGGGGTTGATGATACTTCATGTCACATCACTCTGGCAGAGGAAATGAACCGACGGTTTTCGAATGTAGAACTGCATACGGTCCCCGGATTTGGGCACGTCGATGTCGTGTGGAAGCGAGAGGAGGAGCCATGTCGATTGATAGAGCAGGAGATTCTTGCTGCTGATGTAAAGTTCGCGACAACGAACGTTAAGTAACGTTATCGACACCACCAGTTATTTTTCTCGAGGATTTTTTGAGCGGAGAAGAATTAAACTCTTTGAAGTAGAGGATGCATTCTTTGTGCAGCTCACCCTATATTATCTCTGTACAGCAATACTAGTACCAATTTGTTCGTCATCACAGGGTGAGACCATAACTTGACCGATCATGCACAAGCTTATGCTGCATCCACCGTGGCGCTGTCATGGGCGAGATGTTTAGCAAGAGCAACAGGGCATACTTATTAGGCAGATGAGCGTCTTTAGAATCCTTTTACCTGTACAGTACAAATAGAGGACATTAGAGTCGCAGAATTGTGAAAGCCATTGCAAGCGGAAAGGGTGAAGCATGCTGGTGTATGAACGTTGGGGTGTACAAACTTCGTCCAATACTGGCCACGTCTCCCTTGATTTTCAATTCGAGGCTATTGATGAGAATAAACTTCGCGTGTGAAAAATGAGCTCAAAATGTTTTGTTCCCAACAGAAATGACTCTAGGCCAATGCTAATCTTGCTGCAGTATAATTGAGTATTGCTCCATTATGGATGAATGTGTGGAAATTTGGATGAATGAAAAAATTATCATCTACATTTTGCATGTTTTATTCTTGTCTATGGGTGTAAAGAGCTTCATAGCTCAAGTGAATTTTTTTCACACTCTCCCCCAAATTTGAAATATTTAACCCCTAAACAATGTGGCGGACGTTTTTTGTCCATTGAACATCAAGGAATGGATGAACATCGAGGAATTCTCCTTTGGAGAAGAGAATTGCAACTATTCATCCTCAGAATTAGGGGTGGAAAGGGGAGATCTTCTATACTAGTTTGACTCCCAATGAGTATTTTTGATTTTCTTAAAGTGGATGATGTCACGAGTAATGAGTTTCCAAAATGCGTGATTTCTACGGTCACTAGCCCGGCGTTCAAGGGTTAACCGAGAAAGGAGAAGACTTATCACCAAAGTACTTAGAAAAAAATGATCTAATTTATGGACGAGTAGGACAATAGGTGCATTTTTATGTAGATGCATTCTTAACCCCTAAATGCCCAAGGCACCAAATTCTAGTGTTTTGAAAACTTTGAAGTTAAGCAAAATCCAACCAAATTGCTATTATTATTAGTTAATATTTCTGGAGAATTCATTTTAAAGTCTAGTTTTAGGATCAAAAAGTTGATCTTAAAAATAAAGGATTATGATTTTTTTATTGAAGATTTTGTGGAAGGATGCCCATTGCAATCTTGACTTCTTGTAGTGTTGAGGGCTCTTGGAAATGAGCCTCAAATACACTAGATCTTGGAGGGAAAATCACATTAGAAATTCATTTAAAAAAATTGTAGAATAGATTTTGAAAAATCGTAAATTGATTGGGGTTGTACATGCTAAACCCTATAACGCCATACTTTTTTAGTGACCAAATTTTTAGAGTTGACATGCAAAAAGTGAATTGAAAAATTTTCACAGTTTTTACACCCTCACAATCAAACATTATAATCTTTCAATCTATAAGTGATATTGTTATGTTTTCTTTTCCTATGTGATCTCTAACATGTCTAGTTTGAATTTGTACGGTTACAATTCAAAAGAAATTGGTACAACTTACGAAAATGTTGACATTTTGTTCAATTTAGAGCAAATTTCAAGAAGCTCCAGATAGGCCTTGAGCATTTAGGGGTTAATTTCTATAGTAATCTAGAAAAGTATCTATCATCCATTTTTGAAAAGACAAGCCTATGACCATACTATGACCATACTAGAATTAAATGCTAAAATCTTTTCTTTCTATAAGTTACCATTTTGTAAAATTTATTCTCGATTATTTTATATTTATTTTTATACGATGAAAAAAAATGATTTCTATTTTCAAAATTTTCAATTTTATTTAATTTTTTCAAATTTAAAATTATAGAGAATTTCTTAAAAAATAAGTGAAAAAAATCATTTCAAATTATATAGAACATGCTCTAAAAACATACTCTTTTATGAGTGTATCCATGTATATATTAGTGTAGAATATCATGGAGTAAAAATGTTTACCATATTTTTCTACAATTAGAAAATGAAGAACTTGTGGTTATAGCCCTAAAGTTTTGATTTAATATGAGTATTCAAGTCTAGGATTTTCAAATTTTCAAATTAGAGTGGAAATAACACATCATCATTTCATTTCATTTGTTGAGCTTAAATTCAAAAATTTCATTTTTTATGGTCCGAATTGACATTAATAGCAAAGAATTTGAACTTGACAAAATACAATATATGGTGATTTATGAATTGAGCAATTATTCATAGAAAAGTAATAACATACCACAATGAGAGATTGAATATCTAATTCCATTCACTCAGAATGCATTCAAGCAACTCTCTCCATAATTAAATGAATTAGTATTTTCTCCATTTAATAAGCCTCCTTGAAATCATCCAAAGGACACAAATCTAACATTTTTCCAAAATCTAACTTCATTTGGGTAGTAGCTATGAATATATTTGGAAGAAATGGAATTTTTTTAGATGAAACCACCAAAAGAGTCTCCAAGATGTATCCAATTCATCCAATTTTGGATGAAATTTACTCATGGTAGATAATATTACTAATGAAAATACAGATTATGATAGATGGATGTCCAAAAATTAGATGATTATTCTCATCCACCTCCAATTCAAAGTTTAGAGCATACAACTAATAAGAAAATCAAAGTTAAAGCCTATACAAATTGTCATCACTAGCCATTCCATGGTTAAAAATCTTGAATTGTTTTACAATCTTTACCATAAGGTAGCAACATCTAAAAGAGACATGTTTTATAATCCAATACCTAAAAATGGGCTTGTATGAACACTTCCAAGACTTAAAACCACTATAATTTTTCTAAAACAACTAATGAGAGGTGAAGAGTTTTTTGAAGCAACCAATAAAAGTTAAAACATTTTGTTCTTTAAAAGTATCCATACAAAGTGAGTCTAGTGTTAAATACAGGCTCCTTTATGTTTTCAATTTTCAATTTTAAAAAATATTACTAAAACTTTAGAAAACTACAAAACCACTTAGATTGCATTTCTTGGGAGGATGCTAAATCTTGCAAATAAATTGGGGCCTATGCTAATGTGGCCTAACACGATGAATTGGCCTTTGTTGAGATCGCGGGTTGTTGGGGTACAAATGTAGGATTGTGCCCTTGATGAAACTGCAAGACCACAATACAAATTTCATTGTTCTATAGGTCTTGCATACAATGGACACAACGACGATTTTAGGGTTTTAGGCGGCAGTTTAGGGTTTAGGTTGTCTTTTTTTAACTATGAGTGGTTGAGCCCCTACTACATATCCAATATGGATAGAGTTTTCTCATACCACCCCTCATGAATATAAAGCCAAGATATCTTCTCAATTCTAAATGAAAATAATGAATGACTTTTGAAGAAAAGTGTGATGCCATGCCACATCAATGTGGGCTCATTCCAAATTAATGATTTAACGTCATGTAGAGAAGGACAACATTTGAACAAGTTTTTCAAGTTCACCTAGAACAATATTTTGTGGTGCAATTCAAATAACATTTTTCAAAGTTCCTATAAGACGAATAAGTACTAAGACTCCTCCAAAATAAAAAATTTGATAGACCTAAAATAGTTGAAGTGTTCATTCTATGTAGGACCTTAGAACAATGAAATTTTCATAAAGTACACGGTTGGGAGACAAACTTGTGTTGAACTTCATATGTCCTTTAAGAATTTTGAAAAATGTTGTTTGAATTGCACCACAAAATATTGTTCTACTAGACCTTGAAAAACTTGTTAAAATGTTGTCCTTCTCTACATGATGTTAGATCATTCATTTGCAATGTGTCTACATTGAGATGGCACGGCATCACACTTTTCTTCAAAAATCATTCATTATTTTCATTTAGAATTGAGAAGACATCTTGGCTTTATATACATGAGGGGTGGTAGGAGGAAATTCAACCCATATGGGATATGTAGTAGGGGCTCAACCACTCATAGTTAAAAAAAGACAAATTAAATCCTAAACCATCGCCTAAAACCCTAAATTGCAGTCAGGTCCTTTGTATACAAGACCTATAAAACAATCACTAAAAGACAAAAGGGTGTTTTAAGTATTGTTTTGATAGTACAGTCTTTTAAGTAATGATCTATAAGGAATCTTTTAAGTAAAATTTTACTTAAAAGACTCCTTATAGATCATTACTTAGAAGATTATACTACTACGAATATACTTTAAACATCCCTTTCTCTTGTAGTGAATGAGATTCTTATTGCAGTCCTGCAGTTGTGTTGAAGGGCTCAATCCTACAATTGTGCCTCAATGACCTACAATCTCAATTGAGGCCCATTCATTGTGTCAAGCTACATGAGCATGGGCCCCAATTCATTTGCAGGATTTAGCATCTTGTTATTTCTTATGAGTTTGCTAATAACCTCATCAAATTGTTTTGGCCATTTGACCTTTGAGTGAAAAACTCTCTTTTGAGGTGTTGCTATTTTTGGTAATATTGGAGGCGCAGTCACTGTGGTGATGGGACCAACCTACTCCCCCAGATGAGAAGCAAACCTTAGGGCCAGTTTATACTTGGGACTGGCTAGAACTATGATTTATCCTACGTGTCGCTTGAGGTGGCATGGTTTTGGCGCCAAACCATCTAGCCCAAAGGGAGCAATTGGGACGAGGTTTTGAGTGGCCCACATTTCCATCTAGGGTAGATTTGGTCTCCTTAGTAGGATTGTACAAATCTCCATTGTTTACCAATGCAAAGATTCTTTTTTATTAAAAACATGAGCTCAAGAAACTTCCTCTTGTTTGAGGTGTTGAATTTTTTTTAATATTAAAATTCTTATTCTTGAAACATATGGACCATTTCATTTCAAAGGTGTGTGTTATTGAAATCACTAGAAGAAATGTGCGTTTGCCTCAACAAAATCTACATGACATATTTATTGAGGCAAATGCAAAATCTACATTTTTCTGCGTTTTTCATCGCAGATTTTGGGTTTGCCTCAACAAACACATCATACAAATTTTGTTGAGGCAAACTCACATTTCTTCTAGTGATTTTTGGCAGCATTGGGGTTGAGTCGAAGAAGCTTGTTTGTAAGCTTGTTCTAAACTTAATGTTTTTTAAAAAATAAGCTCAATGTTATGTACAATTGCTCTGACTAATATGCAATGTTTATTCGGTCTAACTGACAAGCAATGTTCTAATTTAACCTCTAAGGAAACAAGGCCTTTTTTTTTTGCAAAAAGCACACTTAAAACTGCCATTTTTAGAGCAAAGAGTGAAAAAATCGAAAATTGTATTTTTTTGCACATCTAACTATAGGATCTTACACCTTACTAGTATGAAATTGTGTGGAAAAAATTTCAAAAATTTTGACAACATAGATTGCAAGATATCTTTGTTTAAAGTGAAGAAAACAAGTTTTTCCACACATTGTGGGACTAGATTATTTGGCTTTGAACCTTCTTAACTTCAATTTTTTGGACCACAAAGTTTTGAGCTTTAAATCTTTATGGTGGAGAATTGAGTTGAGAGACAAGGAAAAAAAAGAAAATACAAAAAAAAATTAATTCTTTAAAAAATTGTTAAGTAGAAGTAGATACAAGATACAAGAAAAATCTAAATTATTGATATCTCTCAGATGGAATTAGAATTCTCTAATCCCAATGGTGAGATCATTCTAGAAAGCAAATGAAACCACATGGACCTTTTTTTTTAAAAAAAATTATAAAAATTGCATTAAAAAATGAATCCTATAAGTTATTTTTCTGGAAGATACTCTAATTGCTCAAAAAACAAGATTGTCTATAACTTTCTCATAACAAATCCAAATTGAATGAATCAAAGCTTTCCATGTAGAAAAAAATACAATATATAAGGGGAAAAAAAAAATTCAAATTTTGAACATAACTTTTATTCCTAGGCACCAAATGAAACAAAAATTATATTCCCACGAAGCTAATCAATTTTTATATTTTCATAAAAAGTTTAAAAAAATCAGGACAAAAATTGACACTGTAGGTACGTGCCCGAAATCTCAAATGTCCCCCGAAGGAACAATGGTCCTTTAGGGGTTAAATTATTAATTTTTCATAAATTAAATTTGAAAAAATTAATGATCATGAATAATATTTTTTTAGAAATTAATATTATTAAAAAAACCTCATACAACAACTTGATAGTTCTACCATATTATTTTTATTGGTACATTAAAGACCTTTTAGATTATCAAAGTAGATTTTAGCTCCTTGATTGATCAGTTTTTACAATTAATTTAGCTCTCCAATTACTTTTTTCAATTACTCTATCAATTCTAATGACAAATACTTGCAAAAAAAATGATAAAGAAAGATTACCATATTGTCTAGAAATAACATGTATAGTTTACATTCATCATTGAATTCATTCAAGTTTTCATAATAAAAAATTCCATATTTTTTTAATAAAATTGAAAATATAGATTTAAAAAAGAGGTAAAAAAGAGATGTTTTTTCAAATTATGTGTTTAGTTGTGTGATTACTTTCCAACCCCTGTAGTGATAAGACAAAAATTATTATGAGCCCTATTAGGAGACGCTTACGCTCCCCTGACGGGGAACTTCGGCGGATTGCTGGGAACGTTGACGTCAGGAACGTTCAACGTTCAGTGTGGTTGCACTCCACAGCAAAAATCTCAACAAAAGGAGAAGCTTTACAAAGTCAGCAGCAGCTTGCAATGTGACATGATCATCCCACTTGCCATATCTGCAGTAAATTTGCCATATCGGTCTCTAGAAAAATGTCGGGATTGAGATGCTTTTTAACAAAGCTACCTGTTATTAAACATGTGTCGAGTAAATCACTGATTCATGACAATAACCTCCATGGCAAAGCTGAGGGGTTGGAAAAGCTACTTGGACATGTTCTTGAGGTACTTGTTGTATTCCATTGGGACATAGCCAGAGTATGAGTCCTGTACCCTTGAAAGCTGCAACAGGCACCCAGGAACACACATCAACAGCGTGCTCAAGGGTGCCAGAATAGTAGCAGAATCAAGACTTTTCATTTCTCCACATGTGATTCGACATTTAGAGTAACAAGGTTTAGGGTTTATATGGACAAGGTTTTTCTCTAAGGTCCAATAATTTTCGCAACTTTTGACTACAAGGTTAAAAAGTTGTTGTATAATATTTAGCTTTTTTTCTAGACTGGATAGTCTAATCAAATTAGAAAATCAAAAATATGAAATTGGTTTTCTAGATTTACACATATGTAGAAAACTGTGAATCATTTGATTTTGATTAATGAGATGAATGTTATGAGGAGTTTTAGTTTGCAGGCAATTATGGATTCTCTATTCTAAAATAAAATTTGAAATTTTTTAGTTTAGGGTCATCTTGGACCCATTGTGGAAATTTTTTGAATTTTTTTCTACATCTCATCAAAGCAACTTACCATAAGAACCTTCAGTAACATATGTCCAAAATTTTCTTTCTTCTATAATTTGGTACTTTTACTAGAAATGGTAGTTTAGGAGAGGTTTTGGTGAAAACATTGTCAAGGCACTTTAGGGGTTAATAAAAAAAATCTTTATATTAAATCCAACTTTCTTCAATGCATAATTTTGTAGATGATTCTCTAGGGCCCACATGTCTTGTTTATTTATTGAAATTCTTGAAATCCTCATGAAAATAAATGACAACTACTTTAGGGCTTCAACTATAGTTCCAATGTCAACTCTAGAGTCAACATCAAGTGAAAGGAAAAGGTTCAAAAGAGGTTAAAAATCTCCCTCTTCTTTTCCAAATAGAAAAAATAGGAAGAGAAAGGAAAATGTTCGAAAAAAGTAAAAATACTCTTTCTTCTATTTTTGAAATAGAACAAATAGGAAGAAAAATGAAAAAAAATAAGAAATTACATTTAAAAAAAATAGGGGAGGCAACCCATTCTTGATCACTGCCCCATTCTAGTAGCATAAGGTGGAGTAATTTTGATTAGGAGGTAATTAATAATGATTAATGTTGGCATAGTTCCCAACGCACTTGTAACACACTCTAATTGGCTACAAGACTTTCAATATTGCAACTAGTCTTTGTTGAATATTGCTACCAGCCCTAGGTCGGAAATAGGAAGGTATGTATGACCAATATGGGTGGAACAAAATCTTCAATAAAAAATTCATAGTAATCATGTTTTAAGAAATAAAAATTTGAAAAATTATAGAAATCTTTTGAACTCTATTTCTACATATGGAAATTTTTTCCTATTGTTGAAACCTTCCTTGTGGATATGTGTCTCTATCTAAGTGGTCAAAAGAGGGTTGCCACCCGTAGAAATGAAAGGATGAGCAAGATAAACTTGCATGTTTTTATATTTTTTTAATTGGGCATTGAGAAAATCCAAGAGTACATGAATTGGAAATTGGGCCTTAGAATCCGACCCAAGGGCTTTACATTAACTAGGGCTGGATGGAAAAATTGGGGCTAGATTGGAGGCTAGATTGAAGGCAAATCTGGCCGACCTTCCATCTGGCCCCAAGCCTACTAGGATGATCACCCATTTCCAATCACTTAAGCCATTCAGCCTATTTGTTGTATGGAAAAAGTTCAAGAAAAAATTTCCTCATGTAGAGAAATAGATTTTAGGAAGATTTCATGATTTCCTAAATTTTTCTCAAAAGCAAAATTATCACGAATTTTTTTCGTGAAGATTCTATTTGTCCCATTCTTGATATGTAGGCAAACCTATTTCCAACCATAGGATGTTTCCAAAATCGATGCAAGGCTTCCATCGTACATGTTGTGATCATGTAAGCTTTCAATGTACACCTCCTAGACATTTTTGTTGTCCTCAGGTTCATGTGGTGCATCATCTGATCGGAATGGAGCAGCCTAAACTTACAAGAATGGGAGGCTGATCGGAAATGGGTGATCTCCTTTAGTATAAACCCGGCCTTATCCCCTCGCCTAGAAAAGCAGGCAAGTCCAGCCGAGTGACGGAGGCAGCCAGTAGCACTTGGACGGAGCTGGTGAGTGGCAAGGAACACAGCCAAGCACCATGGATCACAAACGACAAGCAGTCGGCCAGCGTGCGACTGCGACTAATAAGCTTCCAGGGCTGCAATCCTTCCTCGTTGCATCTTCTGCAGCCTCAAACTCTTCTCCCACATTGCGCTCTCTCCCGAATCACTGTACCACTCAGTTGTTTGCATCACCCCCGTCTCGCTCCTCCTTCTCTTAGGTACGCTTCATTTGCCAATTTCGTGGTCTTCAGATCTCGCTGGCATTTCTGTTCGTTGGATTCCAAGAGTTTCGGCATTGCCTGCCTCGGCTGTCCTTCCTGCCAATTGGGTCGATGCCCACTACTGAATTGGATGGCATTGCGTCGCTTCTCCGTGCCTCATCGTCATCAGTTTTTTGAGTCGAATTGGGTGTGGATTTCCATTGACATTGATAATTGTGCGTGTGGAGGTTCTGCAGAAGAGAGGTAGGGAAGAATGGTGACGATGGTGGCGCGGGCGAGTGCCCTAGGGCAAGCTGTCGCTCTTGCGCAACCATGCTCCTGCCACGACGTGGAGAGCACCTCCCGAAAGCCTGCGTCGTTCTTGGGCCTGAAGAATGCCAAAGATTTGCCGCTCTCTTCTTCGCTGGGTGAGCGGGAGGTTTTGATGCGTTCTGCTTTTGCAAGCAGTAGCAGCTCTGGGGCTCGCAAATCGGTTGTCGCCATGGCTGCCAATGCGGCCGCGCAAGCAGCAGCCATGTCGTCGGGCACGCCCGTGCGGAGCACGAGTGTATTGGTGGTGGGTGCCACGGGGACGCTGGGCAGACAGGTGGTGAGGCGGGCTCTTGATGAGGGCTACGACGTGAGGTGCCTCGTCCGCCCCCGGCCCGCGCCAGCTGATTTTCTTCGTGACTGGGGCGCCACTGTCGTCAATGTAAGATCGGGTAACTTATTCCCCTCGTCTCGTGGTTCCATTGCACATAACATTATTGAGTGGGAAGGCAGATGGGGCCTTCCTAGAATATTTTCGAGTTACAGTGGCCCGCAGTGCATTGGCAAGACTTGCATTCAAGATTTTTACCGGGAAAGGACCCTTGATTCATGGAAAGCAAATGGGCCTTTGCCTTGAAGTTTACGATTGTTATGCACATGGTGCTCATTGCAATGGACTGGAGGAAGCCCTAATAGGGTACCGTGCTCAGTTGCCACTCGATGTCCCTGATTGCGAGAATGGTACCCTCGTTTGGGATCGGGCCATCACTAATACAACGTCGTCTGTTGGTTTCAGGGTGACTTGAACAAGCCAGAGACGTTGCCAGCGGCGCTTGTTGGGATTCATACGGTGATCGATTGTGCCACGGGACGGCCTGAGGAACCCATCCGAACAGTGAGTGCTCACGGCCTCTGACTACTTTTTGAACTTTTTGAGTTTTGAACTCTTTGAATGTAATGTTCATGTTTTTGGTTCATCAAACGTTGGCAGTAGTGGTACGTAGGTTCTATGTGTGACCTAATATTATCACGTCTTTGACGTTGGGGAGCTTCGGAGATTAGCTGGTTGGTGCCTCCTGTGTTGATGGGGAATGGAATTGCAGGTTGACTGGGATGGGAAGGTAGCTTTGATCCAGTGCGCGCAAGCCATGGGCATCCAGCGCTTTGTTTTCTTTTCTATTCACAACTGTGAAAAGCACCCGGAGGTTCCACTGATGGAAATCAAGAGGTGCACGGAGAAGTACATTGCGGACTCGGGCCTCAATTACACCGTCATTCGGCTTTGCGGATTCATGCAGGTTTGACTTCCATACGGTTGAACCTCTTTCTGAGTTTGTTTGTGGCCATTTACTTTTCTACTATGCCATTGGCTGTCGTATTTCTCACCGTCACTATTTTGGAATCTGTGCAGGGTTTGATTGGACAATATGCTGTCCCAGTTTTAGAAGACAAGCCTGTGTGGGGAACGGATGCGCCCACCAGGATCGCTTACATGGATACCCAGGTACTTCGTACTTGTTTGAACTGGATCTTTTATTTCTTTTATATAAATAGACATGGTGGTTCCGTCTGGCGCCACGGTGTGGAATCAAGCATCAGATAAAATGTGCTTAGTAAAATGATCAAGTGAAGTAAGATCTTTTCTCGAAGAGCCGAAAAACTTAAAACTTGTTTGGCAGGACGTCGCACGGCTAACGATGGCAGCTCTTCGAAATGAAAAAGCTGAGAAGCAGACCATGACTTTGGCTGGTCCTCGTGCTTGGACCACCCAAGAGGTACTGTCCGAAAGCCCTTCAAGTTCTGGTATCGTTGTTTCCTGTCTTCCATTCCTGCTTGGAGGTGCATGAACTAGAAGCATCTGCCTTCGATTTGAGCTCTGAAGACAAAATTTTGCATACATCATTAGCAGTGAGATCATGCTGGTTCATCCAAGGTTGCAGCTCTTTAATATATTAATTGCGTATCCAGGTTATCAGTTTGTGCGAGCGGTTAGCTGGGCAGGATGCCAAGGTGACGACTGTTCCTGTGGGTGTGCTTAAAACGACACGATTGCTAACTCGACTTTTCCAGTGGACTACCGACGTAGCCGACCGGTTGGCTTTCTCGGAGGTGAGTCTATGTTGATACGTGACCGATTCTAGTCTAATACCGAGTTGTGGAAAACCTCGAGATCCAGGTACATGAATATTCATGAGGATGCTATTGCGCTGCTTTTGTGAACAGCGATGTGATTCTAATGATTTGCATCCTGCAGGTACTCACGAGCAACACCGTGTTTTCAGCACCAATGACCGAAACTTATGCAATGTTGGGAGCGGATCCCAAGGAGACCACCACGCTGGAACTTTATCTGCAGGAATATTATGCCCAGATTCTGAAGAAGTTGAAGGATTTGAAAGCATCGTCGAAGCAAGGAGATTACTACCTTTAGAAGCTGAGACTTGCTTTGAACTGAGTCTTGTGCCGTATGCATTCTGTAGCCTGTAACTATTCCATTCATTTTCTGTAGTGATCAACCGTGGGAAAGCAAACTCTTTGTGACCTTTATTTCTTAAGTGGCTTGTGGTCCCTAGGAAGATTCTTACTTATCTGAATTTGCTGAATGCCATACCGGTATCGCCATTGTTTGTGGTCAGGCTGTGGGTTGAAAATAGTTTCTCAAGAGATCAGATCTATTGCCGTGGGACTTTCATATTGACTCTCAAATCTCCTGAAATGTCTTTGTGATAAATTGCTTTTCTCTTCGATGCCTTTCTTCAGAGATCGAAACCAGACACCGATGAACAACAAAAATGTTAATGTACGACGATTGAGCTATTGCAGTGTATTGAATTGATCATTGCGAGTTTCAAATTGCCCTACTCCTGAGTGGAATCGTCATAGAGGAAACGAATGCCAAATTTACCTACTTAAGACTGGCTCCCACACTTCCGTCAGAACGGACTGAGTCCATAAATATCAATGAACGTCGTATCAGCGTTCGGGACGTTTTCGGAGCTGCCCCGGTAATTTGTCTCTTTGTAGAAATAGCCGGATTTTTTTCCAAGGACACTGGTTGCATCCTCTCCTTTTCAAAATCTGCTGGTTCATTTCCTTCATTTCCTTGAATATCAAATTCTCACTAGTCATTTTCCTTCAAACTTCAAATCTGCAAAGGCTACAATCCTCCTCTCTCAAAGGCATGTCAATTTTGAAACTAAATTTCAAATTAATTACATCAGATGGACATGGAGGAAGGGTGGGATGCCACAACCAACCCTAAAGCCATACTTGCCCCCATCTTGTCCAAGCATTCCAAGCCCCTCAACAACCAACTCTAAAGCAATACTTCTCTTGTCCAAGAATATATGTGCCTCTAGTACCCAAAATATTAGAGCACCTTTAGTCCAATGAATGTATTAGCCTTCCAATGAATAAGTGAGCCTTTTTAACTTTTGATTCATATATAATTAGAACTTAGATTTTTTTTTGGAAGCACATCCCAAAGTACTTTAAGTACAAGAAAACCCAAATTTAAACATAGGACAATGAAAATTAATTGCTTCATATGCTATATAAAAGACACAAATTATAGAGGTCTTGTCAAATTACAAATACCAATGTACATTTCACTCCAATTGCAGATTGAATGCCAATTGAGTGTGCAATTGCTATCCTTCTCTCATTTGTAACTTGTTGGGTTTTGACATGGTGGTGGAGGAAGCTTTTGTTGAATTTGGTAAACGGTGCAAGATGTTTATCAAGATGATCACCCATTTTTGACCACTCAAACAATTCAGCCTATCTGTGTCTTGGAGAAGGTTGAGGAAATATTTTCCTCGTGTAGAAGAATAGATTTCAAAAGGATTTCACAATTTTTTACATTTTTTCCTACAAAAAAAATTACCATGAATTTTTTTCGTGAAGATTCTATTTGCACCATTTTTTATATATAGGCAAACCTATTTCCAACAATAGGTTAGTTAGAAAACCAATGTAAGTGATCATTGTGGCTTTCTATGTACGTGTTGTGATCATTGCATACTTTCAATGTTCACCTCCTGGACATTTCTATTGCTTCTACTATTCCTACTCTACATGAGCTATCATCTATACTACAATTGATTGGAAATTTAGCAACCTAACTTGCAAGAATGGACGGTTGGTTGGAAATGGGTAATCTCCTTTAGCACACATAGATCAAAGTTTCATTGAAATGTAAGTTTGAATTGAGGTGGGGTGAACTATAGCTCTAATCTAGCTATTGGTTTTTGTTTTGTATTCTTACACTATTCATCTTTTTATTGTGTACAACCACAATAGTTTGCGTGTGGTGGAAGAGTTGACCACACTTATCATGATCAATAGCTATTAAACAGGTCATTCATTCAACTAAGTTACACACTTGCTTGCCATTTTCTTGGTTATTCGTTGTGGATTTTCATTTGAGTGGATAGTCACTCAAGTTGGTTTTCTCAATTAGTTTAGGATAGAATAAATTGATTGTGTATATAAGAAATAGAGACCCCTCTCCTACTATACATATTTTTGAAAAGTTTGTGTAGTGGCAATCAATATGGGATATTGCCACCACATGCATTTTGGACCATATTCAATATTTGTGTAGTATTCCATATTCATATTTCATATCATATTCAATACAACATTTTAGTACATTTTTTCATATTCATATTTCGTACTATATTCTATATTATATTCCATACAATATTTTAGTATTTATATTATGTATCATATTCTATATAGTATATAATATTCGTATTTCATATTGTACTCTATATTGGCAGTACCAATGGCCACTGATTTTTCTATGGACTGACAGCATTGGAGGGAGAGCATTTATTTTAAAACCAAATTAGCGGCTTTGCTTTTTTCCACAGAGAGAATGGTGTGGTTAATTAGAAAAAAGAGTTTTTTGCATCATTACAAGAGATAGTTGCCAAGTGAAGTTGACACGTCTCCAACGCTATGGCCTCTATTATTTGGTTTTGGAAGAGTGGTATTTTTACTTGCAAGGAGAATGTTGAATTGGGAAATCTTGTGAGCTTCTAATTTCTCGAGATACTGCTACTTGCGAAGTGTTAGAAGTAGAAATATCTCCAATTAGCACAGTAGCACTTGTCATCCTTTACAAATGTATGTTAATATTGTTTGTTACTATGTCACCTTAGGTCATCAATAAACAATCAATGCAGCTCAACTACCACCATGTTCTCTTGTATTTATATAATTCGTTTCAATTGTTGCAAAATCTTGCAAGCCAACTATACAAATAAAGGGAACCATGCTAATCGAGACTCCAATTCTAATCCAGACTTGAACGACTTAGCTAGAGGCATTTGAAAAGGTAACCTTAGAACATTGTTATTGTTGATCAATATATGGGCCCGGCCCGGTGGTTATTAAGCCCTGAAGTGATGTACTAGACTTATGATTTTTTAGTGTATCTTTTCTACTAGTTTTAATGGTTTGGATTCTAATTTGGAAAGAAAATGTCAAAATGATGGTGATGTTGGTGTCTTGCTAAGCAATGTGAACAGACTATAGATGAGGGAGAAATAAGTTTTGGTAGTCTTATCACTTAAGTTCAATTGTTGGACATGTAATTGCAAGAGTTGTAGGTAATGACCTAATGTGACCAAGGCCCTTGTGCCCAAATTTGCAAAGTTTTGATAGTGAGCAATATTTGCCTATAGCAATGTTTGACCAAAGCAATACAATCTGTTCAAGGGATCTCGATATCCAACTGCAATGATTTTATTATGATCTATCTTGTCACGACCCTCATCACAAGGCGTGCCCGTGCCACCTTGGTGAGCAAGGGGGACATTGGGGGTGACTCCCCAAGCCTTGCAAGAGATGAGGTGAGGGGGACTAGGAGTCCCGAGCGATCAGAGCGAGGTAGCGCTTTGATCCGGACAAATTTGGGGGCGTGTGATACATGCTTGGAAAGGTCTTGAGAAGACGCTTCCAGCCGTCCAAAGAACGCGTGATTTGGACTTGCGAGTCAAAAGTTATGGGCGTTCAAAGTTGGGGGTGTCCCGGCCGCGCCAAGAGTGTCCCGAATCTTTGGAGGGCGATATCTTTGCGAGTACTTGTCCGAATGGAGCAAGTGAGTAGTCCATCGGCATCTACGCGTCGCGTAGATGTCGAAAATGGGGTCGCATGTGCGATTTGAATCCCGGACCGCAAAGTTATGCCGGGTGGAAGTTCGGGAGTCCCAAACTAGTGCGAATCGGGAGAAATGGGTGGTCTTCCAAGATGGGGTGCATCTTGGGGGTTCTCGGTGACCTCTAGTATGGGGGGGGGGGCTGCCGAATCCCGCAGAGAGTACTATGAGGAGGGGTGATCTCCCTCCTCACTCCCGGATGGTGTCATGGTGAGCCTAAGTGGCCCCGGGTGGTGAGGCTAGTGTTGGAGCTTCACCACCACTTGTGTGTTACCATGGAGTGCTTGAGCACTCCTTGATACCGGTTGGGTGGTGTCCCACTTCACACTAGGCCATGGTGTGAGTCCCGATTAGTGAGTCCCGAAATGAGTTGGGTTGGGCCTAGTGGGGAGTTGGGTCCCACTCAAGGGCGGTTAGCACCGGTGGGAGTAGTGCCTCACCGAATGCTTGGACATCAATGGAAGTTCCGCCCCATGTCATCAAATGACATGCCCGGTGTCTTGTGGGAGTTAAGTATTGGAAGGAAAGGATTGGGAGTTACGGAGGAATGGGGAACCCCGTGACTTGAGTTGGAACCTAACATTGTGGGTGCGTGGCATGTGCAATGTTAGGAGAGCGTGAACCTTAGTGGCACTAAGGTGTTAAGTGTCTGGAAAGTGAGCTTAAGGGGGTAAGTGTTACTAAGGGGCGCGACATATCTTGTCTAGAATCTAGCAATGAAAGTCAGACAACACAACCATATTTTCCTCGTCAACAATAGTGCTTATATATATTAAATTCTTTTTCATACTAGAGATATATTTAATATTGTTTAACTTTATTTCATCTACATCCGTTGAAATAGTAGAAGTACTTATTCCTCTCATAGCATGTGATTCCCTTTCTCTAGTCTTAACTCATTGAATCGTAAGGCCAAACAAACAAAGTTGCGAGCTATCAAAATTCTCGCTATTTGTTGTGATATGCCCTAAGGCACCACTATCCATATATAAGGATTGCAATTATTCCAATACTTAGTCAAAGCTCTGTCAAAAAACTTTGTGGAATTGGCCAAGAGTGGAACTTGGAGATGAGTAATTGCAAGACTTGAATTGGATCCATAGTCTCTAGCAAAATGTCCAACTTTGATGTAGTTATAGTAAATCAACGGTGGTCTCAATTTAGGATGGTATCTTCATCCAACAAAGAATAGAAAAGGCCTCAAAAGTGGCCATACATTCTACGCAAATATCCGCAAGATTAGTGGTTTCTTTTCATTAATGCCTTCTAGTCAAAGGTAGCTACAAGAGCTTCATCATCTCCTAGTTGAAGCACTCTATGGTCCCTATGGTGAGATTCTATAAGCAAACTTGAAGCAACTTCATCAAATGTCATAGTGACATTCAACGGAGTGAAAGTTTGTATGGTGCTCTTGTAACTTCTTAGTAGACCATTCAAAACCAATTAAATCATGATTTTATTAGTCACGTTTTCTTCCATGCTCATAAGGTGATTTTTCAATTCTCTTGCTTTCTCTAGGTAGTCTTTTACAAAGCTTCTTTCTACAAGTCTCATTGATTGAAGTTGGCTCATTAGCATCAATATTTGGGCTTATCACCCGATTGATATGTCGTCTTTAAAGTTGCCCGGGCAAGTGTGGGATTAGTGTGGTTTGCAACTATATCAACTAAATTGTCATTTACAGGCAGTATTAAGGTGGATACAGCGTTGGCTTTTATGGTTTCTAATTGTGCAAAAGTGTAGTTCAACTCTCCAATATTTGCTGGAAATTTGTTAGGGTTGAATTCTTATTTAGTAATACTCTACTAGTTCTCTCTAAGTATGATCATTTTCATCTTTAGGCTCCAAATATAGTAGTTGGCCATTCTAGTGAGTTTATTGGTATCACCTACTCATACATTTTTACTATCACTCATATTGCTCGAGTTCTTGTTGTAATTCCTCTTAGACTATTCAATGACTTACTAATACTCTCACAACACAATTTATATAATATTGCTCGATTTGAATATTGTAAACTGAAACAATCTCTATGACTCAAGGTCTTCAAGCTTGTATCTTAGATAGTAACGATCTTATATAACAAAAAAAAAGACAACACTAATCTAGTTTCATTGCTATTACTTGTACTACTTTCACTTTGATACCATGTTGAAATGCAAATCTAAATGATGAGTAGAGAAACTTATTAGATCATACAATATGGAAGCTTATGTTTTAGATTAGATGTATTAACAAAAGATGATTGTACAACCTCCAGAGATGAATATGTATAGGAACAACAAGAATGAAAGTACTAAACTAAAAGGAGACGGATGGATGAAAAAGGAGTTGCAATGAGGAGTAGGCTAAAGTAATGGAACAAGGTGAGCAAAAATCCAACACATTCTTGGTGGTCTTCACTAGTTTCTAGAATGAAGAAACAAATTTATTGTATTTTCAGAATTGAACATGGCATTCTTCAACATTCTTGAGCACTTGCTTGTTCTCTTTCCTTGAAAAAGAATCTAATTTTTTTGTACAACCTTATGAACTCGATGTGTCAAACTTTGCCAATATCTATAGTTTCTTCCATGCACTCTTTAGTGTTAGTGAAATTTCTTAAAATAAAGCAATTTAGGATGGTGAAGAGAAGAAAGATGCATCTTTTACATTGTTTTAAGTTTGAAGTCTCATCACAAGATAGGAAGTAACAAAAACCTTAAAAAGGTAGAGCCCATGATCCTTCTATCAAATATGGAGTACAAAAATCCTCTAATCTTTGTCTTTGATTCTTTTCAAGTATATGAGAAATTTTTTTCGAGTTACAATTAAAAAATGAAATTACATAACTAATATATGTCACAAAATTTCCAAATTTTTCTTGAAAATTTCAAATTACCAAGAATTTTTGAAGAAATAGTGAAAAAAATTCATATATATTACAAAAATTGTTTAACCCCTAAATGCCCAAGCCTTTTCAAGTGGATTCTAACTATGAAAAAAGAGCATTGGCTCGTAATCCTCAATGAAGCAAATTGTGTTTTTTTTTCCAAATCTAACCGTATAGGTGTTAATAGAGCTTGTTTATTAGGATGCACACCAATTTTGATTGTGAAATTTCCTAGGAGTTGTGAGATTATACCAAGGAAAATATACATTTTTTATTTTTGTACGTTGTCTTTGTCCACAATGTTTGAAAAATTTGCACATATATGTTTTTTTGGATTAGAGGTAACATGACTAACTTCAAAGAGTGTTATCACACTAAAATGCACTTCCCAAAAGCTTAATTTCACATGAAAAGACATCAAATTCGTTACACAATCCACCTTGTAATTGCTAAAATATAATTTTTGTTCATAAGTAGAAATTGCAAATAGCTTCAAATAAACATTTGCATGTTGAAATTTTCAATGGTGAAAATCATGAAAAGACTTTAAACTTTTCAATGGGACCATTATCAAAGCAAAATAATGGATAAGTACGATTTCTTAGATCTCAAATCAAATGAAATTGCCAAGCTTTGCATAAAGCCAAGAAATGAAGTAAAATTAGCAAGCTTTATTCTACACTTTTAGTACTCATATGCCTTTGAAGACCTCTCAATAATTGAATATGTACTATTCTCAATGAAAAATGAAAGTTTTCCATAGTTAACCCTCAAAACTACCTAATTTTTTTTTTAAACTGGTCATAAGGGTTTAATTGCCCACATGGAAATGGGCTTGAAATTTCAGATTGACCATATATGGTTGACTAGATAGTTAGGGGTTAAGAAATAAGGAAATTTATGAATACAAACAAATTATAGTACATTAAATAATTTATATGAATTTATATAGCAATGTTACAACCTCTATCACAACTCTTATCACAAAATCCATCACATTTTCATCATAAAGAAGTACCCTTCAATTATTTCATCCAATACTATCAATGAAAACTTAGAGCACAAGAAGAGTTCTAATTGATTGCCAATGTTTTGATTGAACTCTAGCACTTTCAACTTAATTGCCTACAAAATGACAACAATATCAATGCTACTGTAGAGAGAGCAATTGATTGATTCCCATTGACCTTGACACCAACATTGCCAACCAAAGTTTCATACTTCTTCCATCCCAAAACAATCTTACTATTGGCTTCAAGTTTTTGTCCCCAAATGATCTTCTTGTAGTACTTTATGCCATGAGAATTGGTCAAATTTGACATTTATTTGTACTTGGGACTAGCAAAACAACACTAAGCAATAGTTTTCCTTCCATCCATGCAATCATCAATCAAAAGACAAATTAAATGATTGAAGATGTTAATCAACACTCTTTATCCTTATTTTCTACATCTCTTTGAATATTTCCTCATCAAAGGAGATGAAGTTTTGGATTGTAGTAAAGAGGTCCACACATGGTGTTGGGCCTATACTAAAGTGCCTACAAAACAATGACTTCACTCAATAATTATGTGTCCAATGGTGCTCCTTGAAAATGTGCAAAAAAATCCACATATGAAAACTACAATTAGACAAGGGTTCTGAAACTCAAATTTCGAAGACACTAAGAGTGCACCAAACCCTACTTGCAGTACAATGGTTTTAGAAAAAAGTTATTTTCTGCCTTCATCCAAAATACTATGTCCAACAGGAAGGATCATTTTGGGACGGAGGGAGTATTTCAATCTACAGTTCGTATGCCCTCTCTGATATAAATATCCAAACAGAAAAACATACAACCATGGAGGAAACTTGGTCGTAGGCCCATTATTTCAGGGTTGAAGCACAATCGGTATGGACCAATATGGCTTAAATCTGAATAGGCATCTTAAGCAGAGGCCTAAACTTTAAAGAACTTTCATTTATGTCAATAATTACATGAGATCAAAATTTACATTCAGTGATTTGATTTGAGTAATCTTACCTCTGCTCCACTACATAGTACATACATACTCTGATATGTATACTGGAATGCAGGTGAGATAAAGTAAATTGAGATGAGGGGGGCGTTAGGATATCTTAGCCAGTCTCTGACTCAGTGTGCAACGTCCACGTTCAATTGGAGCTAGAAGGGTGCAGAAACGCATAGTAATCAGAACTATGGCACAGACCTTCTAGGTGCAAAGTCATGTAGTACTTTTACATTCAACAAAGCATGTCAATGGCTGCACTGTAACTCCAAAATATCAAAAAATTGATTGTTCAAACCTAGTTTTGCAAGTAGGAAATCAGTTTAGCATCAAAGTACAATGCCCTGCAAATCATTTACTTTAACTGCTCCACAATGTTTGCAGCTGTTTCATCCATGTCAAGAGCTTTGAGCTTTGTGAATGGCCGTGGCATACCCTACACAAACAATCAAGTAAGTTGGATGCGCTCAACAGAGAGTGAACATACTTAGCATCTAAGTCAGGACACAAGTACTTCAAGAATCACCCCAAACCGTTTTAGAATTTGGACTCCTGCACAACACCAACAATAAAAAGAGACAGAAACAGAACAGAAAAAGTTCAAGAACATTACCAGCAGTGAAACATAGATATTCCCCTCACCATCCCTGATTTCAAAGCACCCTCTCCTTGGCTGCAAACATAAATCTCAAATGACGTCAACTATCAAGAATCATCGCACCACAAGAAACGTTTGGCACAAATTTTGGCAGATTAGACAATGTTCAGTAGAGATTGTAAGAACGTACTCCGGAAAATTTCATGATAACCAACGGGTAAAGCCTTTTCATATTTGAAACTCGTGATAGGACCCTGACCTTTTCTGGATTGATTACAACTTCTAGGCCTGAAACAGCTTTCTGAAGATACTGTTGGACTTGCAGCGCCCGTGTCTTGAAGGCATTACATTGTTTACTGTCCAAGCACAAGAAAAGCATAGCACGAAAATGTTAGTACTTCCAGGAACAGCACCCACACAACAAGCCTAAATGATAGCCTGGTCAGTTTCTCTTGCAAACTCGTAGTAATTAAGTTACGCACAGTTTAGGGCATTTAAAGCCTACATCAAGTAGACTTCTAATTTGCATCCTAACTCATTTTTGAAATATAATTCAACCAGACGTAAGATAAGTTCACCTAGCGGTAACTCTATCACGCGGCGTCTTTCTGAGGTTTAAATTAACGGTCAGTTTTCAATCCCAACAGTAACGGACAGGAAAAAGCTCCCATTTCAAACACCATAATTACCGTTCCTTAGGAGATTAAGGAAATTCATTAAGACCTATAAAATTGCCTAATCTTGTGAGCAGAACATGAACTGTTTATGCACAGAGAGGCCACAAGGAGCAATAGGGAGTTAGGCATATTACGCACCAGTGCTCAATGATCACCGATTTCTTGAACCCGTTTGTGACCTCTGCAAATTTAACATCATTTTTAGAGTCTTCGCCCATTCCCTCATCCTCAGCTGTACTCTCCCTTTTTTCAATTGCCTTCTTAGCTGAGGACGCCCTCTTCACTGAACTAGCTGGGGAAGTTTTTTTCTTAGTTGGAATTACCCTTTCTTCCTCTTCAGCCTCAGCTTCACTTTCCACTTCATTAGTCGCTTTCAGTTCTTCTTTCGCCTTCTTAGTAGCCCTGGCTGGTGCAACCTTTGCCTTCGCTGGTGCAGTCTTTCTTTTAACTGGTGATTTCGCTTTTGTTTTCTGTGTTGGAGAATCCTTGTCCTGATCCTCGTCTTCACTCTGTTCTTTAGCCTTGGCAGCTCCCCTTCCTGCTGGGGCCTTCCTCTTCGCCGGGGATGTTGTTTTGAGGGCTACCACTTCCTCCTCCTGACCCTCATCTCCACTCTCGTGCACTTCCACTTCCTTCTTAGCTCCCTTCGCGGCTGGAGCAGCTTTCTTCTTCGCTGGAGCTTTCACTTTGGCGACAGTTTTGGCCTTGGGAGCATCTTTCTCCTTCGCAGCAGGTTTTTCCGTAGGGGCAGGCTTCGCTTTGGACGCAGCAGCTTTCTCTTTGGGTGCCGGTTTCTCCTTCGGTGCAGATTTCTCTGGAACTACTTCCTTGGGCTTCCTCCCGGATTTCCTCACAGGAACAGGAGAGGCAGGGCCTGCCCCAACCTCTTCATGTTCAGGCTCTGACGAGGCAGCAGCTTTGGAGCGGCCCCGCTTCTCCACCTCTGAGGTGGCATTATTTTCTTCCTTGGTTGATACCGCAAGGGCCTTCCGCTTGGGAGGCATGGTCCAATGTGCAAAGCTTTCGCCTCCTCTAAGATTCTCTGGCACTCATACAAATTTAAACTCAGGATGATGCTCTCCTGCTAAGCCCCGGACTTGCATTCATACACTGCAATGGCGTCCGAGTGAAATTATCGTAAAAGAGCATGGCAGCACTTAGCCATAGGGGAGTTACATAATGACGCTAAAGTAAGGAATGTGAAAAGGGTATTGGGAGGCCACTTACATTCAAAAAGACGTCCGCTAAAGTACTTGCAGACAACCAGGATCAGCGCAGCAGGACGATCTGAACCTCAGCTGCTTCTGCAAAGCCAAATATAAACAAATTCTATCAGGCCGACAAACTTTGTTGCGCAATAGACATCAAGCAACACTGGTTAGCATCGATGAAAAACACCAACAAATTACAGTGGGAAACCACTACGATAGCATTTCCCGACTCAACACTAGCGGCGTTTCAAACCTTCAGCATAGGAAATTCCCTCAATGTGTCCTCCCACGTTGGGTGTCAAATGCTGGTGCTCAGAGCAGTTCTCTCTTGGTCCGGATCTGAGCAACACATGACAGCTCAACCGAATCGCCACTAGACAATGTAAACGGACCTCACAGACAAAATCTGCAGCCGAAACCGAGACAAAGAAAAAAAGCAGGAGTTCAAGAAGACAGGTGAAGAAGAAAACCTCGTGACTTCTCAACACTCCTGGCTGTATTCCATACACCACTTGGCACGGCAACGACAGCTCGCTCTTCCAAAAGCGACCCCTCTTCTTGTAAGTAGAATTGTCCGTCACTTCTTCTGCAAACCCCAAAGTGTACCAAATCCGTCAGTGCAACGCAATCACATCTATCCACATCTGCAAATCTTCAAGAAGTTAAGCAATACCGATGCATCCATTGACAGCACAACGGACTGCCCACAAAGGCCCCTTAAGCACTTGAACAACACTGGGTGCGTTAAGACTCTGCTTCGCTGAGCACGATTCTCATGCATTTAGCTCAAGAAATTGTGGAACGAGGTCATCCTCCACTCAATAAGATGGAAGGAAGAGAATTCGTCACCCTTTCGGTTCTGCCCTAATTACTATCAGAGACCCTCGTGGCCAGTCCTCGGAGTGCAAGCCTGGTCACCGGTAACACCATCTCACTTCATCCAATCCTGGAGACGTCACAGCAGCGGATGCCAGCATGCCAGGGCCTATAACTCGTTTATGGTATCAGTGGTTCCTTAAACCTCAGCAAACTAGTCGCTGAAATAACGACTTCCCCACCATTACTCGATTTTGAGTCCGTCTACGAGAACCGTCTCCACGTCACACCATACAACTTCGGCATCCAGCGCAGTGATTATCACAATCCTTTCACAGAACTGCGATAAAACCGTGCTCGATTGATACTTAACACACCGCAACGCACTCCTTAAACCCCAGCAATGAAATGAAATAAGTCCTCTCCAGCATCACCTCACGAAATAAGTAACTAGATAGTCAAGCTGCGTAAAGAAGCTGAATAAAATAAAGTCTTCTAACACCACAACAACGGCACTTAGATAAATACGCCATTCACTAGAAAATCCAACCAGCATTGAGTGCTAACGTGCCCTAGACAATGCGGCAGCGCATAAACTTGTGGGAGGAAACATTCCTGAAACCCCCACCAAGAAACGAATGCCTACTGCCCAGCATCACGTCAGAAAGTAGCTCACAAAAGAGACTTGGTGCCGCAACAAGATTTCGAAAAAAGAAAGTCTTCTAACACCATAACAACGACATCCGAAGGCACATGGCATTCACTAGAAAATTCAGCAAGCAGCGGACCGAAGAACGTAGTTGAGGACAAACAAGGCAGCCAAAGCCCAACTAACATGAGTACAAACCTGGTGAGGGCTGAGGGACTTGCTGCGGCGATGCTGAAGCTGCCGTTGCGGGGGTGCAAGAGGTGAAAGAAGCAGCAAGACAAAAGCAAGAAGAGAGGCTTGCGTCTTTTTCTTAACCCAAAATAATGGCTCTCTCCAAGCGGCTCTACACGTATAAAGTAACCCATCCCATGGTAACCCTTAAGCTGCATTTACCAAGGGTGAAGAAAATGTGGACAACAAATTTTAAGTTTGTAGGGTTTACAAGAGGTTTAACTACTCCCCCCATCCCAGAATACTATCTTACTGGAAGTCCATTTTTTAGTAATGAAAGTATGAAAGATTTGGCAACATTTTTATAATGCATGTTATGATTTAATGATCCTAGAGTGAATACACATCATGTCTTCTTAAGTGTAACATAGCTATTAATTGCAATCAAGGAAAGATTAGGAAGTTGCAATAGATATATAGTGCCACACGTAAGCGAGAATAGGCTTCATAGAGAAGGAAGACTTCTTACGCATCTTCAATGCCCTTTTAAAGTGTTTAGATTTACCAAAAATGGCTTGGTATTCAATAGATTCATTGAAGTTCAATGTCTTTTGGTCTTTGATCCAATCAACTTCAAATTGCTAAAAATAAATTCAATTTTCAAAATTCTTATGATTTGTAAAGTAGATAATAAACTAGACTTCATTTCATTAATTAATGTCAAATACAAATTAAATCACCTTTTATCCTAAAATCAAGTGTGAAGTCAAATGGATAATGAATTTAGAAAAAATGAAAAAATTGAAGTGACTAGTATTATGGGATAGAGGGTGTATAATTTATGTGAAGGTAAATGTTATGTCTAAGATTGAAGGTTAGTCCATAAGATAGAAAGGTGGGAAAAAAAATCCTCAAAGGGTGAACAAGGAATCAAAAGATTTTACCCTACTTTTGAAAATTAACCCCTAAAGGACCAAGTGTCCATTCAATGTATGCAAGAAATCTCAGGTAGGCTCCTACAAAGTCATTTTTAGTCAGATGTTCATGAAATTTGGACATGATGTGTAACTATGTATCCCCTTCTTGAAAATCTAATTTTTTTTTTCGATTAGGGTGCTCAAATCAAAAGTTATAATATCCTAAACTTTGCAGGCAGCTTGAGCAAAAGTCATCCTATGATTTTGAAATTTAGTAGGTGTGTAGTTTACATAATACAAGATGAAAATCTCAAAAAAAAAATAACCATGTTTAGTGTAAGAATCTCATTCTAGAAGGAGTTTAAGTTTGCAAGCCATGTTAGGCAAGGTTGGAAAAAACTATTTTCATCTAACTTCAAACATTATAATCTTTCAATCCATATTGTCAAAGTTTCTAAAAAATTTCCTATATGTTCCCAAAGAAGTCTAGTACAAATTTGCATGGTTGAATTTTGAAAAAAACACTTTTTTTTGCCATTTTTATCTTGCTGCCCTGAAAAGTGGCAATTTTTGACAATTTCTGCCCCAAATGTGCCTAGGTCCTTTAGAGGTTAAATACTATTACTCTTATCTTTTAAAGTTTATTTATTTTAGAAATTATATTATTAAAGGTAAAATCTAATCTACAAGAATTTTGAGATATAATCCAACTACCATGTCATGAGTTATATTTGATTTTGGTGAAGATTTGTTTCCTTAGTGGAATAATTGTGATATAGTTCAAAATATTTATTTATGTTTGATGTTGTTTCTTGTTTGGTAGAAATTTCTTCATGATAGCTTAATAGAATGTCTATATACCATACCAATAACCTATACAACTATTGCAATATTTGCAACCACGTCCTATTTGTGAAAATCAAATTTTAAACTTAAAATTACATGCAAATTTGAATGGAAATGAGTCAAGAAGGATACATGAATATCAAAATGTTTGAAATTGTGACAACTAATCATTTCAATGACTATAAGGAAATGCAGTCCAAGATGACAAATTTTTAACAAAGAATTGTTCAAAATGACAATAGTCATATTATCACCACATTATATTAGAAGAAAAATAACATTGATTTCAACAAAATCCAACTAATGTGAAATGCAGTTTTCGAAAATCACATTGCTGTTAGAGCAATTTTTGCATTTTTTGACAAAAAAATGCATTTTGCATCAACTAGATTTTGTTGAAATCAATGCTATTTTCTTATAATGTTATCTTATCAATTTGTGAGAACATGTCAATTTTTTGTCAAGTTGTTAGTCAAATTCATAATTGATGTTTGGTTTCTTCCCCCTATTTTCAAGGCAACTATTCATGGATGACATACATACTCACTAATGAGTGGATTTAGGGTTATGGATCTTTTAAAGTATATGATATCACCTGGTTCCAAAAGAGATGAATTCCAGTCAATGAATGGAGAGAGCTAAACACTCCAGAAGATCAGGCTACCAGGGAGTCCTTAACTTCAGCCTCTATTCCCCTGAACTTAATTTACACTTGCAAAGCCAATTTGGAACCTGTTGCATCCCTTCAAACCTACACCAGTGGCTAACGATTTCTAGGCACATGTACAAGTACAGTGGGTACTCAGTACTGAAGATTGAACTTCTTTTTTTTTGAAACAAATGAAACTAAATTTCATTGCCACGAGAGTGAAATACAAACCAACCAGCCACAAGTGGCCTGGTCGTAAGTTAGTTAGATTTAACTTTGAATCACTTTGAAGGCCTCGGAAGAAACTGACAGCAGCGAGGAGCAGGTTTATGTCAGCTGAACTTTACCGACCCATTTCGTCACGTACCGTTGACTTAGCTCCATGCTCAGGTTTCACGAGATTTCACTTCAGATCAAGAATCGGAGACAAAGCATTGACGGAAGGATGCAAGACGATGTCTATTCAGATTTGTAAACACAAATCCTGAAAACTGAAAGCGGAAAGAGACAGCCTGCAAGTACCTGGTCAAATGGGTTGACGGGTTTATGCTATTCTCCGTCTCAGAGCTTAAAGCAAGTCCTGCGATGACTAACGGTCACTGGAACAGGTCCCAGAATATGGAAAGCGTGATCCAAGAATAAACGCGCAGTAGAATAGCACAGTGATCTGCCTGCTTGGAATAACACAGGATTGCTCCCGAGAGTGGGATAGGAGCACCCCTATCCAGTCCTCTGCAAAACCCTGTGGCCAGTCCAATGGAGCGGTTCGAGATACTGCAAGACTTGCTCTTACGGGGCTTGAACTTCAACAGAGAATCAAAACCTGATTCCCTAAAGCATACTAAATAAAGGCAAGGCCAGCAATGAATAAACTGATGCAGAAACCGTCACTCTTTAGGAGACACGTACTGGCAGCGTATTATACCAGCAGCACCCCCGTAAGCTAACCAAGTTTCTTTCCCTCTATTAGAGTTCCAGCGCAGGCGCTGAACAGCTACAACACGTTGTGGTAAATTGTGCACAGCACCGGAGGGGTTCTGGATATCATCAACAGGTTCGCTCCCTTCCTCCCCAACGTCGTCGCTGGCATCCTGTTTCTTACTTTTCTTGGATTTACCGCTGGGTGTATCTTCTGCATTTTTCTTCTTATTGCCTGGTTTCTCCATATCAAGTGGGTTGCCACTTGGTATAAACCCTAAACCTTCTCTGTTGGACTTCAGAACGGCGTTCCGTCGAGTGAGAAAGTCTCGCCTAAACTGGGGAGTGGGCTGGTCTATGATAGTTTTCTGGGTCCGAGGTGGGGGTACAAGGTTCTGTGTACCTATATACATGGTTCCTGTTTCTGTGTCAGCAGCAAACACTCCACAGAGAAAGTGCGGTTGCCTGTGTCGAGAGCCCTCTTTGATTAGCGCCTTCTCTGTCAACTGTCACCACAATCAGTTAAGCCAACCTTCAAATTTGCCCAGATACCGGTATACCAACTAAAAATGAAAGTTCCAGTCAGGGTAATATATGGCATTAACAGCTTGGGTGATAAGTGATGCTTGATTATTTGGCTTTACTAAGACAAGAATATGGTTCCATGGAAGTTTTCACACGTCTAAGAAGTTTTTTCACATCAGGAATTTAACGGGATGTGGAATTGACGAACCTGAAATTGAAGTACATTGCCATCAGTACCACAATAAGCCACCAAACCTGCAAAATAGTGAGAATACGTTTAACTTACATTGTTTAATTAAAATAAAAAAATGGGAAGAGAGTCATAAACCTTCACGGTTGAAGTGCTCTTTAATGTCAGGAATGGGTACTTACCTGACTTTCGAGAAACATGTACTCCCCACATCGCATAATAAGATGCATAATAGCTTGCAAGACCCTGGGTAGGTGTGCCTGTGTAAGGTTTTCCAGTTACTGCAGTATCTGTAGCCGCTTTATCCAAAGCCAAGACCCGCACTGAACCATCATCCATGGTTATCAGCATACACCTAACGAACCAACATCCAAACCAAGTCAAACTCCAATATTAAAGCAACCACAGGATTACAAGAAGCCATGAGGTCATATGTGGTGTATAAAAATTCACCTAGGATCCGATACCCAGTCAATGCACGTGACAACAGCTCGTGATATTTGCAACTCGAATACAGGTTGATACGGATCCCTGCAGTTCCATCCAGCAATGTTTATTAAATTTCACATCCTCTGATAGGATAGCCAATATAATGAACTAAAGGATCATGAGAACCGGATTTGAAAGAAAACCATGCGCCCTAGGTGATAGAATGAGTAATTGGATCCGACTGAAAAAAAACACAACAGACGACCATTACAGTTTATTTTCATCCCTCATGTACTACATTGCCAAAGAATTAAGTACTAATAATGCAATATTTTCTAGGCAACATGTCGGGTATATGACAGAACAAGACGGAGTGAAAACAAAGGGGTCTCCTCGTCATGATTTAGGTACTAACCGGAGATCCCAAAATCGTACCCATCCACTATGACCAGCTGTGGCTATCAAATGCTTCCCTGCTGCACCACTGCCCCAATCCCCCATATATGTCAATGAATCTTATAGTTCTTTCTATGTCAAAAGGTAGTTGATCAAGTAGCATCAAAATTCATATACAATGAATCCCTATATCATCAACAAACAAGGCGAAGATCACGCATAATTTGGTCCTAAAAAAGTGTAGGATACCAGACTGCAGGTGCCCAAGCAATTGATCGCAGAGTCATAAAATCAGCGGTGAAGAAAAGGAGCGGTCGACTTTCTACAGCACCCAGCAAACAGCCGTCAACAACGAAGATTCTAACAATCGTGTCAGCAGTATGCAGGTGATAGTGACCACAATCATAATGCCATGGCTGTTAGTTCTCATGAACAAAAGAGAAAAGTGTCAAAACAAAAAACCAGGATATACTCAGTAAAAAACACACCACTTGTTTATGGCAACAATATAGCATTACCTTGAAGAGGTGTAGAGCATGGGATAACTTTGAAGACCGCCACCTGCGCCAAAATGTATGTGTTACCACCTAAAGAGCACAGTATAATAATAAGATGGATACTCATAAATTGGATTCATAAAGGAAGGGTATCGTCGCTGAAACTTACAGTCCCATCATGACAGCCGACAAGTAACAAATCATGTGGAGCCCAAGTTGACCATTCCACGGAGAGTGGGATGCTGCAGATGAGATAGTCTTGTCAGACTTTATTATAAAAATTCTGAGTGATAAAAGCAAGAAAAATCTCGTCGTTTGCATGACATAGTATGGAACTTCAGGAACGTCTCCAGAATCCATACTATATTCTGTACAGATCCACAATGCTAACTCTGAAAGAATTCATGAACGTTTCAAGTGAGAAATAGCAAAGGACAAAAGGGGGAGGGCAGTGATTTCCCATTTTCGATAATGCAATAGTTTGAGGGATGATAAAGCCATGGGCATTGCACCTCTTGTGTCCATTGCTTTTGAGGTCTGAGCTGCGAAAAATTGGATTCATTTGGATGGTAAGAGGCTCAATTTCCCTTCTCTCTAGCTGTTGGGATCCATTACTCTCCCACAGATTTGGTAAAGGAACATCGAATCTGTTTGCAAAAAACAGGTCTGACTTCAATAAGATCATCTAATCGACTCCAGAAGCTCCTACAAGATTAAACTCCACACTATCCGCACACCTATCAAAAACGTAGAGACTCGTGCCTGTTAATTTATTCCTTCGTTAGCAGACAGCCTCCTTGTGACCAAATATATATACATGAACTCCCTATGTTAGTCAGAATAGTGTCAGAAAAGGACGAAAAACGCTTGCACCGTCCCCTGGTGAACCGCAATTAAAATTAAAAAATTTATAAAATCTACATTTCTACCATCATACACTCTATGAAAGAAACATTCATGATAGCTGAACATGTGAAGTACTCACACTTGAACCGATCCATCCCCCAGAATAACTGCAAGAAAGCCCAGTCTCATGCACTCTCGCTCATCCGTGGACGCAGACGCTCTGTCGTCATCAGCCACTGGTCGCCACTTTGCATCCCACGTAACTTCACCTTCGTGTGCAATACCTAGGACTATCTTTGGCAGCACTCCAAGAGATTTTGAAAACGGAGGCTTACAAGAGGAAGGAGATTCTTCGACTGCACGAGAGACTCCAGCGTGCTTAACATGGGCTCTACCTTTTATCCAGGCGTCCAGTGTTTCAGGTGGAGATCCTGGTGTACTGTTATTAGCAGAGCCAACGTTTTCGCCATCAGAAGCTTCAGCCTCGGGTTCAGAGAACTTCAAGGGGGGTCTACCTCTACCTCTACCTCTACCTCTACCTCTTCCCCTTCCTCTAGCCTTTTCTCTTCCACCCTTGTTCAAATTGAATCCAGTCAAAGTCGTGTAAGTATCTACTGTGGAAGCACTCATATTTGACTCTTCATCTGAGAAGCTTTCGCTAGCTGCTCTGCTTTCTTGCCCTCTACCCCATTTTCCACCTCTCCCTCGACCTTTCGATAAGATAGCACCATCCCCGTTCACAAAGCTTGACTTTCCAGGCATGAGATCGACTGCCCAAACTTGCAGCAGACCCTTCCCCTGCAATGGTTCCCCGAGCCTGTGATGCGGCGATTGTCTTGGGTGTGCTCCTACCAAAAGAAACTGGACTTTGACCGGTTTAGAAAAGGCCTAATGATGTTCCTGGAAGTTAAAATGCTAAAAGTTCTAACCAAAATATTCAGGTGAGAAACAAGATCGGTTTAAAGTATGTACCTCGTTCTGTATGTTCTGCGAAGACCAGCCGGATCTACGTGGGCACCAGTCCAACGTCCAAATTGACCCACCCGCATAGAAGATAACGTCCGAGCTACACACCCAACAAGACCAAAAAGGTGAGCACTTCTCGTCAGCCTTAAGAGCCATGATCAAGCTGAAATTCACTGCGTTCACAAATACTATCGATAAAATGAACTTGCCTACATTTAGGTGGACTTAAATGCTCACACGACCAAAATTGGTATACTCCTCAAACCCTGAACCCAAATTAAGTGTCAGGTGCGAGTTACCAACCATGTCTTCCTCATCTCAGCGTCGTTTTTTTGGCCACTTGAAGGCTGCATGTATCGCGCCATTAGCATGTAGCAAATGTATCAATGGATATGTCACACCTTAGCATTCCTTTAAAACTAGAATCCTCAAAAGCTGTAAGAACATTCTCCAAACACTTACATTTCGGACAGCTTCGGAACCAAAGAGGGACAATCCTGGTCTCAATGCAGCTCCCAAGACATCGCCTTGGCCATCCTCCGCCATGTAGCACAAATCTGGCGACTGCTCTCCCAAGCCGCATTCTTCCAACCAGCCCCTGAATGACCACCCCGACAAAATTCCCGACATCAGAAACGAAACTTCCTCATGAAGATGACGCAATCCATCGTGATCACTCACATCTTAAACAAAAAGCTGGTGATAGGGACCGGGATAGGAGTAGAATAGAGGACCCGCCATGCAGTCCTAAAGCAAGGAGACAAAGTTCTATTCGAAGTATACAGGACCCAAGAGTAATATAAATACTAAAGGTCAATGAGATCAACCCCTAGGGAAACTATTCCTGGTTAAAAAATTAATGGAACCTAAGCTGGACAGACTACACGACCCCGGATTGGCCTTATCACAAAACCAAATCCTACTTGCTCCAATTTGTAGGGTTTACGATCATGAGAGTCTTCAAAGGGCATCCCAGAAGCCGGGATTCTGCAGGGATCGTAGAAATATCAGGCCCGGAAGAGTCTGTTGAGTCTCCTACTCTGTAATACAAAGTGGCTACGAACATATTTCGAAGATAAGAATTTGAATCCAAATCGCAAATATTTAACCAGGCTAAGGCTGAACCTTAAACCCTAGACTAATAAACTAAGAATTGGATAAAACAAGAATTTTTCCAATCCTGTAAATCATCCAATGATTGCAACCATGGACGAATAAATCGCTAAAAGAGAGAAGAAACGGAATGCACTTACGATTGCAAAGAAATTTCTGACGACCAGCGGTTAACAGCATCGTCAACATTCTCACCACCTCTATCCTCCATAGCTCCACCAATCCCTAATCACTCCTAATTTCGTCTATTTTAGATTCGTCATGACCAAAACATCTTGTGCAACTCTCTGTTGATGTCCTCTTCAAGTGTAACCGTCAACGTATCCTGCACGGAATGAATCCTCCCGCGATCAGGCTTCATGCAACCTTGAAATCAAACCCCAACGACAAAAGAAAAAGCAGCAGGCCATTGATTCATGCTCAAATATAAATTTGCCGTTCGCCCTTTCATGTGTCCCTCTCTCAACTTCTTCCTTCACTCATTGTCTCCTATTCTTACGTAAATTGTGAAATGACGAGCACAAAAGATCAGGGCGAACCAACATAACCATTCCGCTAATACCAAAAGCAACGACGAGCCATCGGATATAATCGATAGTCGATTAAAATTGGAGTGCCTGAAGCCGAATTGGAACTAAAACCTAAACCCTAACATGATAGCAAGACATAACCTGAACCACAGCATGATCGTATCCTCGAGATTCTGTGGAGCAATCGCCATGGAAAGCAGACAAAACTTTGGGAATGATTTTGCATATCCTAATGGCGGTTTCGCATACCCTACTGCCTCGACAAAATAACTCTAATCCTAAACAGACCATACCCAAGTTCGTCAGTTTCCAGCTCCAGTCATCTTAAGCTCCGAAATCACCGCCAGGAAATTTCGTATACCAAATTTGGCATCATTAGGGCTCGTCCGCGCGATTCGGGGATCTTTCTCCACATCCTCTCTTCCCAGGATTTCATCCATTTTTTATTTTTCATTCGTCAGTTCATATCTTTAGCGTCCAAAGTATATAAGTTTAAATGCAGGTTCTCCTTATATCATCTAGACGAGAACCAATCCATCGAGCCTGTCTTCCCGTCCAAGACCAGGAAGACGGGACGACCGACGACGGCGAGCGCGCGAGCGAAGGTAAAGCATAGCGAAAGCTCGCAAGGGAATGGAACGGATTCTCGGAACGTGCGACTGACTGCCTGGTTGCAGCGAGGAGCGGCTGCAGGTGGCGACGTGACTGGCGGTGCGAGAGGAAGGGCCGGGACAAACCTAGTTAACACACCTGCAGTTAATCGAAACAGGACGTGCGAAGGAAGTCTCGCAACCGTGGTCAGCCTCAATCGCGGAGAGCCTCTCGCAAGGAAATACCGACCTCACACGGTACGCACGCAGCCTCGCTTACCGTCGCTTCCCCGACCACCATCACCGACTCGCGACGTCGTCGACAGAAACGCGAGCTTACTTGGTATCGACGCTTGCAGGGCACGATTCAAGTAACCTTGGTGAGCGAGGCAAGGGCCATGTCGCGCTATCTCGTTTTTTCATTCTGTCCTCTTGTACATACTTACTTTCGTCTTGCTGCCTCGTCTGCTTCTTCTTCTTCTTTTCGTCGACTTTCTGTTTTAGGGTTTCTTCTCCCTACCCCTGTTGTACTTTTTGGGTTCTCGACGGTCGTGCCAACCCTCCCCCTCCCACTTTTTCAGCTTCATCTTATTGATGTTCTGCTTTCCTTCTCGGCCTCATCTCTTTCCTCACCTCGGAGTTTGCTTCTCTCGTACTCTCCCTTGTGGCTATTACGGCCCGTGGTTTTCATAGATTCTCTCGAGGTCACCTCGTGGCATGGCTGAGACCCGGAATTGGTCACTCCTGCCTTCTGGATCGTGTCTCAGGAGTGACTGACTGACTGGCTGGCTGCCTGTCATCGGGTGTGCGTCGTTTTTTCCTATCTTGGATTTCGGCCGTCGCTCTCCAGTGTTTACGTGCGGGTTTGTTGTTTCCACGTATGAGTAGCTGCTGGCCGATCCTGTGGCTTTGCTTGGTGATGACGGGAGTGATTGCGTCGCAGTTGTCGACAGAGCTGCTGGAAGAACCCACCGAACCAATGTCGAATTTCACCTTCGTTGCCCTCGAGATAATGGAGCGCAGTGTGGTTCTTCGTGATGAGCTTGGCTAGTGCTGGCGGCCCTTGTCTGGCATCTTCTTGATTTCTGGTTAAGTAACCAAAGTATGCGACAGTCTCGTGAGATGCTTTGAGGCAGATGACGATTTCGTTGGAGTTGCATGTGGGCGAGCGTGCGAAACACTAGCAGATGCGATGTAATCGTCACGCGAACGTGTACTCACTCTGTAGGGTTTCCGGCTGACTTTTTATTGAGTTTCACGGGAGCTAGGGATCTAGTCGTTGGGTTCCCGAATTTTCGACGCGTGCTGCTCTACTGAATGTAGAGCACCTCTTTGGATGCTGCTGTTGCGGTGTGTTAAGTATCAATCGAGCACGGTTTTATCGCAGTTCTGTGAAAGGATTGTGATAATCACTGCGCTGGATGCCGAAGTTGTATGGTGTGACGTGGAGACGGTTCTCGTAGACGGACTCAAAATCGAGTAATGGTGGGGAAGTCGTTATTTCAGCGACTAGTTTGCTGAGGTTTAAGGAACCACTGATACCATAAACGAGTTATAGGCCCTGGCATGCTGGCATCCGCTGCTGTGACGTCTCCAGGATTGGATGAAGTGAGATGGTGTTACCGGTGACCAGGCTTGCACTCCGAGGACTGGCCACGAGGGTCTCTGATAGTAATTAGGGCAGAACCGAAAGGGTGACGAATTCTCTTCCTTCCATCTTATTGAGTGGAGGATGACCTCGTTCCACAATTTCTTGAGCTAAATGCATGAGAATCGTGCTCAGCGAAGCAGAGTCTTAACGCACCCAGTGTTGTTCAAGTGCTTAAGGGGCCTTTGTGGGCAGTCCGTTGTGCTGTCAATGGATGCATCGGTATTGCTTAACTTCTTGAAGATTTGCAGATGTGGATAGATGTGATTGCGTTGCACTGACGGATTTGGTACACTTTGGGGTTTGCAGAAGAAGTGACGGACAATTCTACTTACAAGAAGAGGGGTCGCTTTTGGAAGAGCGAGCTGTCGTTGCCGTGCCAAGTGGTGTATGGAATACAGCCAGGAGTGTTGAGAAGTCACGAGGTTTTCTTCTTCACCTGTCTTCTTGAACTCCTGCTTCTTCTTTGTCTTCAATTTATCAATTACTTCTGTAAGGTTCATTTACATTGTCTAGTGGCGATGCAGTTGAGCTGTCTCATGTTGCTCAGGACTTGTCACCGTCTTTCAGGTCCGGCCCGAGAGAGCGCTGTATAGGCCACCCAACATGCGAGGGCACCTTGAGGAATTCTCGGACGGAGAAGGTGGAAATTTTAAAGTGAAGGCTTCTCGAATACTTGGCCAACCTCGTGATTTGCCCGTGCCTGGACTAGATAGATCAGAGAAGAAGGCGACCAAAATCATTCTCAAGCTTTGCAATGGTCACTCGAAGAATATACCGGTAGAGGAATCTTTACAAGCTAAGCCTCGACCTCGGATCATAATCAAGAGACCGCAGCGGCCGGTGGACTACGTGGAGGAGGCTCCCTCTGCAAATTCTCTGCCTAGCTCACCGCTGTTTGAAGAGTCGGAGGACGAGAATCGCAAGTCTAGAAAGCATGGGAAGAAACGGCATAGGAGGATCGAAGAGTATATGGGCTTCCCCGAACCAAGTACACCTTCTTTCGTGGACTGGGAAGAGAATGAGGAGAATGGCGCTGTGGAAGGATATGAGGAGATCGAGGACGAGGACCGACCACGGAAGTCCAAAAAGCACAAAAAGAAGAGACGGAAAAAACTGGAAATGGTGGACGACAGTGACGACGAAGATTTCGATCCGATGGCCGAGATGAGAAGGAAGAAGTCGAAAGCTCGTGATTCTCTTGTTGCGAGCACACCAACATTGCCGAATTTGCTGGTGGAGAGGATAGACCTTCTTGGGGACGAAGCTACGAATAAGAATCTGCACGAAATTTCTAGGCCAGGTGGAGGCGTTCCACTGCTGAACCCAGGTTTGGGACAACGCGCAGAGGACAATCCAATCATGAAGACCCTTCAAAAGTGTCATCTTATTGCGGCCAGTCTGAAGAGTGAGCTGAAAGCGACCAGCACCTCCGGTGGTGCGGTGAACCTTGACCGGTACGCCGAAGTGGATGCATCTGCTGCGAAAATTGTCTCCCAGGTATGGCTGGCAAGCATTGAAAGTGTAATGTTGCATCATTGCCAACATTTTTCTTTCGTATTGAACTCATATCTTCGGGGCGATGTTAACCTTCATATGTGAACTGCAAGGCTGAAAGATGTCGAGGTTATATCAGATGTCAAGTTGGGAGGACTTCCGAGCAACTGTGGTTTTCAGAAAACGCCAGTGTTTTGAGGTGTTTCAAACGTGTATCTTTTGTGGTATCAGGCAGATGTGTGTGCTGCGTGTGGAATTACCGAGGGTGATGCCAGTCGCGTTCTGAAGGCTTACCAACTTGTGGGGGTGAACTTTATGTTGCTGCTACATCGCAAGAATGTTGGAGGAGGTATTTCTTCTATAGCCTTGACCTGCAGAAAGCAAGCACGAAGTTGATTAGTTTTAAGGATTTTGTGTATGGTTTCAGTAGAGTTTTTTGACGATGGAGAAATTTTGTATTAGTACTGTTGGTAGGAGTAGGAGCAGGAGTAGGAGATTGAGGGAGTGCGTTTGGGAGAGATGATAGGTTCGAGCCTGTGTATGTGGGGGGTTGATCATGTTCCTGTGTGATGATATGTTGTGATGATATGATATGTCTGTGTTTGAGGAACTTGCTCTACAATGTTTTAAGTGCAGGTGTATGAGGATAAGCAAAAAGTGAAGAAGCTAGCAAGTTATTTGTTATGGTATGCTGATATTTAGTTGTTGTTTCCAGCTATTTTGGCAGATGAAATGGGTCTTGGGAAGACTGTTCAGGTTAGATTTCCTGCTCCATTTGCCTCCACCTTCAGTTTTCCGTAGTGCACAGGTACGGGTGTCTAGGTTTGGTATGAGGTTAGATGGCGTCGGGAGCATGTATCAGGGGGTTGAGATGCAACAGTGTGGTGGAACGCTTCTACTTTGTCACAGTTACCCTAGGATTGGATGAATGATGTCTGTTTGTGTTCTGGTCATAGCCGGGATGAGAAGCTGGTTCATGAGATTCCAGTTCCTTTGGCACTGGGTTGGTCAGATCCATGTAAGCACGGTTTGGGGCTGTTACGATTGAAGTCCTTGAGTTATGGTTTTATTGTGTAGCTGATGATTGTAGGAGGGGGAGGGGGATGTATCTATGACTTGAGCGTTACGGTATGGTCTAACCCAGACTCGTTGGTTTGTGGAACGCTTGTATAGGCCGTTGCATTTTTGGCGCTTTTGAAGCACCTAGATGGAGATCCAGGCCCTCATTTGCTGGTTGCCCCAGCTTCACTGCTGGAGAATTGGCTGAGAGAGATAAAGAAATGGTGTCCCGCGTTCACAGTTGTCTTGTACCACGGTAACGAGAGGGCCGTCCAGTATGAGAGGCTGCATCGTGCCGCAAAAGGGAAGGGGCCAGCACCTTTCAACGTAATGCTTACTTGCTACTCCCTGTTTGAGAGGCAGAGGTTAGTGAATCCGGTTGGATCTTTTGGTTAATCCGTTTTGAAGTTGCCGTCGGGCAGGATGTTTGTGTTTCAAGTCGTCCGGTCGAGAGCGATGGTTCGTGTGTTTAGGTTGGGATTTTTGACGATTCCAACCCAATCGGAAATTTAGGACCTCTTTTAAGACTCCGTCCGTGGGCTTGAAAGAGCGATCGAGGTCGCCCTTCCTAGCCCCAGGACAGGCAATGCGCTTGTCTGTGTAGTGCTTTCTTGTTCCGTCTTCCGGGTTGCGCATTCAGACGTGTCTTTAACCGCGGATATGCTGAAAAATCGCGGGGCTAGTCGCCAAGTTGGATTTGGTGTACACATCAGCGTCCAGTGATTGTTCTGCTTTGCCAGTGCCAGTCACATGGCACCACGACTTGGAAACTCCTTGTCACACTTGCTTGCAAAGTTTTTCCGAGACTTGTTTTCATACGTGCATACCCATCTGGTTAACTTTTTGGTCTCAGAGTATTAATGGATCCCAACGTTCTCATGGGACATAGAATCAGTAACTAGTTACTGACCTAGGATTTGCCGCCATTGCTGAATGGGCTTACCGGTATGTTTGGCAGCGAGCAAATGAAAGAAGATCGAAAGTTTTTGAAGAGATGGAATTGGAGCACGGTGCTGATGGACGAAGCACATTTGCTGAAGGATCGCGGCAGTTATCGCAGCAAACGGTTGCGAGACGTGGCGCAGAAGGCTAAGCAACGTGTGATGCTGACAGGAACTCCTCTTCAGAACGATTTACAGGTGCGTGTGTGCGTCGGACTCACTTGTAGGTGGCGGCGTGCCGTATAGTGTGCGACTTGGGAGTGGGTTAGGAACCGTTCGACTACATCGGCTTGGGTTGATGAATCGAAGCATGCTTTAGAGGGAAAAGATGGGCGGAGTCAGAATGACGCCAGTGTTGGGGTCTTGTATGATAGTCTGTCCATCCTCGTGGATTTAGTCAGGTGTATTGTGCTAGTCATTGGATGTCCTTTGTATAGAGATGTTGCAGGTGGGATTGGTCATTCAATTTGGTGGTGTTGAGGTGTGGAAGGCGTGCATGGCATGCTGACGTGGCAAGTTGCTTTTGGCAGGAACTGTGGTCACTTCTGGAGTTCATGATGCCTGATATATTCGATACTTCTGGTGTAGACCTGGATCAGTATCTTGGAACGAGAAATAGTACAAATGGTGTTTTGGCGCAGGACAAGGATTTGATCACGCATATCAAGGCCATCCTTGGGCCATTTGTATTGAGGCGTGTGAAGAGCGACGTGATGAAGCAGCTGGTGGCGAAGACCCATGAGGTACTTTTATTCGTGGTTCCGTGTAAGGGGGGAGAAAAGTGCCATTTGTTCGTTACTGTCATGGTACAATGCAGTTTTTTTTGTGACAGGCTTGTTTGCGATGCACGACGTTGGCATGGACAAGTTGTGGTGTTACAAGCGTGTGGTTGTGTAGGTCATGGGATCGATAATGGGTATTGTTGGTTGGTGTAATTTGAGGCGTAGAGCGTGTGCTAATGAAGTCCGGTGGAGTGTGTGCTCAGGTGATGTCGGTGGATATGCTGGAAGAACAAGCCATTGCATACAAGCAGGCGGTGACGGAGTACCGTGCTTTGGCGATGGCTGCACGAGCGTCGAAGACCTCGAAGGCGACGTCTACTAATATTCTGGACTGTCTGGCTCGGCGACAAGTGTCCAACATTTTCACACAGCTGAGGAAGGTATGTTGGCGGAGGATGGACTTGATTTGGGAATGGAGAGGGTGCTTAAGGGTTCGTCAGTGCAGTTGGAATAGGGAAAGTTTTGGGACGGGTTGTTCTTGCACTTGGGTTTGGTAGCTAAGAGACGCATGATGCAAGGTTGATTTGGGAGGGAAATAGTATCTAACGTGACTGGTTGTTTTGTTACAGCTTGGGAACCATCCTCTGTTGATCAGACGGATATTTACGGACGAGACCGTGAGGAAATTAGCACGAAAGTACCACAAGATGGCGGTGTTCGGGAACGAGTGCACGGTGGAGCGAGTGCAAGAAGAGTTGAACACCTACAGCGACTTCACTCTCCACAGGGTGAGCCCACGAACCCGTGACGCTTCCTGTGTATGGCGGGTAGGGTGGAAGTTGAGAAGAGGTAGGGAGTTACTGAGGAGATTTTAGTTGGGAATGGAAAAGTGCGAGGCATGTGACGTGATATTTTAGTCCCGGTATTACTTGTGTGAGGGCAGATGGGCAGAGTGGTTCTCTTCAGCTGGGATTGGGCACCGTTAGTATAGATATATATCCTAACGTGTGTTTTCTGATCAAATTGCACAGATGTGTTTGGTGTATGGTGGAGTTCCCGGAGGTCAAGGGAGGCTCGACGATAGTCATGCCTTGGCTTCTGCCAAATGTCAAGTGAGTATCTTGAGAGAGTGTTGAGGCGATGCGAGCTTGAGTGTGTCCCGCGTCGTAGTTACTGGTGTGTGGCGCAGTTTGGGTATAGCTGTGTGGGGTTGTGGTAGACGGTAACGTTGTGGGAGATTTTGATGGTTTTTTGATGCGAAAAAGAATGTTTCGGAAGTTATTGCATGATGTCAAAAATTTATTTTGATGGAATGAAGTTATGGGGTACGCGGCAGGCTTTGGTAAGGCTGTTACCGCAGCTGAAGAAGGAAGGGCACCGTCCTCTGATTTTCAGCCAGTGGACGAACATGTTGGATATCCTGGAGTGGGCGCTTGCGGTGATTGGGTTCCGATTCACTCGTCTGGATGGAAGGTATAGAACGTCCTGCTCCTATTGTCCATCCTTTCTTAGGTTGCTTAAAGGCCTTGATGAGAATTCGATGTTGGCGGTCAAAGATGTTCTAGAGCCATGATAAGCAGAAGTTGGTCCGAGGTGATTTGATATGGCTACGAGGGGTACGCGTGTGAATTTGTGGATGGTGGGGTTACCGTGTACCATTGTGTTCGCATGCCGTAGGATGCGATGATTCTAACATTCCCCGGTTGATTGTGTGAGCAGCACCCCTGTGACGGAGAGGCAGAATCTGGTGGACGAGTACAACAATAATCCGGACATTTTCGTGTTTTTGCTGTCAACGAGGGCCGGTGGCCAAGGCCTGAACTTGACGGGTGCAGACACGGTGATCATACACGATGTGGATTTCAATCCGCAAATGGATCGGCAAGCCGAAGATCGTTGCCATCGAATCGGCCAGACGAAACCCGTGACCGTGTACCGGTAAGTGTGGTACCCCTCAGTTAATGGCTTTAAGTGTGAACGTGTCGAAGGCTTTCTGGGACAACGGAATTGTTACGACGGTTGGACAGGGCCTGCGTTGTTGCGTCCATATTTATTTGTCGGAGAAGGTCTGGTCCAGTGCGGTTTAGCTTCCCTCTTTAATGGGGCACTGTAATTGGGTGATTGTGTGAGGTTTTGTTGTGAGGTTCCAAGAATTGACTAGGCGCCACAAAATGCACGCGATGAGAATGTTTTGGTCATGGTGGCACGTGTGTTTTGTGCAGGCTGGTGACGAACGGGACCGTGGATGAGAGCATATTCAGAATCGCGAAGCAGAAACTGGTTCTGGATGCTGCTGTTTTGGAGTCCGGGGGAGACAAGGAGTCTGCCGCCGTCCAGAAGGAACGGGATGTGCAGACGATGGGAGAGATTTTGTCATCCCTTTTAGCTGCGTCGACATCATAGTTGCTGTTAGCTAAGCTGAGGGTCGCGGATGCGGGACCACTGACAAAGTCGCTTGTCGTAAGCTGTGCACCGCCGAGTGTGACATATGGAACCGTTGATTAGAGGTGGGACCATGACTGTAGCGAGACGGGTTGAAGTGCCCAAGGCCATGTTCATAAGATGTTGTTTCAAGGCCATTGGGTACTGGTTGATTGCGGTGGCTGGCGAGCCGGCGGAAACATCGATTCCACGATTTTTGCTGGCAGAGAGAATCGATACAAGAGTAGGTGGCACATCGGTGAGTGGAGTGGTGAATTGTCGCAGAAATGTGGTATTGAGCACATTGCGTGGCAGGGAAATCCGGGAGTAGCATGTTGGTGGACAGAATTGCCTGCCGAGCTTCCCAACACATTGACACGTCGATCGTGTAACATACAGTAGTAGGTGGGTTGGCTGATCACTTTCATAGAATTATGGAGTTTCATTTTTGTCTGATATTATTCATATCAGCGCATAGGTTCACTTGGTCAGTTCACTTCGAACGATGAAGCTCAAAGTAGGAATGGACATGAGCATTTATATTATTTGCAAGCAAAGAGGCAGACCGAGTTGAGAAGGACCTGGTCACAATCGCCAGGACCAAAGCCCTGAAATTGTATTCGACGTCTTGCAATTCATTTTCTCCATTTGGGAAGAAATTCATGTGCCTGGGGTTGTGGAGGTGCATGGCCTCTGGTTTTGTGTGGAAGTGGGTGGGAAGAGTTTCGGAGGTTTTGATGTTATGTCATATGGTGAATTGATTATGTGGCAAGTTGTGTAGCAGCTTGTGGTCGCAGGTGAGTATGGACGATGTATGAGACTGTTGCAAATTGTTCCAGCGGAAGAGGAGCTGATCAGTTCTGATTGATGTTATGGTAACTTCAATTTTAGACACTTCAATCATGCAGTGTAGTTCCATTTGCTGGACTAGCCAATTATCTTTTCGTTTGTGGGAATAATTCACGGTGATGCTGAAACAATTTACCATTCCTTTTTTTTAACACTGTATGCGAAAGTTAGAAGGCAACTAACTGTATACCGATTCGTCCGGTTAGGGGGAGGACCATACTTTACAGCGTCACCTCGAAAATTAGGGTTATAAGAAAAATATTATTTTTTTGGAAATTGGTACCCGTACAATTTAGAAATATTTCAACCTCCAAAAATTTATTTATTTAACAAATAGTGTGACTTTGGTGAACTAGTTTTTAGGGTTTAGGGTGCACATATGACAGATAGGGTAAATAGGACAAATCGGTTTACCCCTGAAGAGACCTTATTTAAGTTGTATGGCACTGTTGTAATGCTGTAGGAAGCGATAAGTTTTTACTCATTGCCAAATGCTTATTAAGCTAAGTGCAATTGATTGTGGAAATATTGGAGTTATGATGAATCTTAAGATGATTGGAGTTCATAATGTAACCTAGGTGAATCCAAAATCCAAATATTGCATATAAAGAAAAGATGTTTTTTGTACATCAAAACATTATTGAAGTAAATATATTACTCCGTAAAACCTCACCACAATTGTTTCCTTACAAAATTGTCACTTCTACCAATCAATGATTCAATGCAAGTGTACATAGCTAGGTTGTGTTTGATTAACTTTCAATGTGCATTGCATTATGTGTTCATCTACAACAACTTCAATGTCATCTAGCATTTTAAATTATAAAACACCTAATTGGGTTGTAATGTTAACCTTTTATTTGTTCTAAACATTAATTTTGTGAGTTGTACATTTTACATGAAATTTGTCATATGAATGAGAGAAAATGAAAATCCTAGATGTAGGTTTCCAAATGAAAAAGCATGCATTGTAAGAGCATCCACATTATGGCACAAAAAATTTGACTTGGCACATGTCTCATTATGGGCTTTACATTCTCTTTGATAATTCTTGTGCTAAGTCTCCATTGTAAGGTGGAATATCTAAGACATGTGGACTACTATTCATGAATTCAAGGCTACTATACATGCCACCAATATTATTCGTCTAATTAGTTGTTGGAATGGTGAGATCTAAACAGTGAATTCGAAATTGGGGGACAAGGAAAGGATGATGAACAACATAGGAAGATTCCATGCCAAGCTCATAGTTTGGCAAGCCTAGGCTCTTTTTTTTTTGTTGGCAAGCGAACAGTGGGGTATAAAAAGTAGCCCATCTTCAACTATCTCTTCTATGCCATAGTGTAGATGCTCTAATCTTACTAGGTGGGGGTAGCAAATAAGTGTCTTATTTGTAGTGTACTTTATGATGTAGTTGATGTAGTCAAGGTTTTCATCTCATGAATGAGAGCTTGGGATTTTTTCTTTTAGTCCTACCCTAATGCTTTTGTTTATATGATTGCATAAAATGTGTAACATGTTTGATTCAAATACATGTTTTGGACTTCATCCACATTAATTGCAATTTGTCTCTATGATTGAGATATGAGACCAACATACAATTTTGGTCATCAAGAAATTTGATCAATTTTAGATAGCTACATGAAGCTGACGTAAGCCAAAACTGAAGATTGAAAGGACAAGATCTAACAGTGAAGGACTTTGCCAAAATTGATCTGATTATTGAATCAGGAGGTGCATTCTACATTTCTAAACATCCTGTGAGTGTTAACTTTTTCAAGCTAAAATTCCATAACATTTTGAAGCAATGGACGAAGGCTGCCTTCTGGGGTCAATGCTGAAAAAAAGTTAAATTATTAAAATATGGAAGAATTTACTAGTGAAGAAGTCAATTTGCAACTTGTGAGAGGTGCTTTTTCCTAGTATTTACTTGTTTATCATACTCTTCACTTCAAGATGCCAGGTATCTACTCCTATTTAGTTATTTAGTAAAAGTTCAGTATTTTAAAAACTAGAAAATATTCTACCTCTGGCTTTTTACAAACCCTAAACCCTAAAACCTCATGCCTTTCTGAATAATGATGTCACTTTGGTGACACTTAAAACTTTAGAAGGGGGCTACGTCATAAAAGGAGTTCAGCAAAAACGTGGACTCTGCTCACTGATCCACCGTAGTTGTAGCTCTCAAGAAATTGGTACGTTTTTGTGAATGAATGCTTGATTATGACATGCCTGTGGCATGAGAGATTATATGATACAAAAGGTTAAGGGTTACTACTGGCTGAAACTTGCATAGGCATCAAAGATGGATTCCTGAGAAAAGAAGAATCTTGTTACAGTACAGAAAATCACAGAAGATTGGTTACTGTTGTAGTATAATCAAAATACTTAACACTCATGATGGCATTTATCCTGATGACAAAAAAGTACACTCAGTTTGCATAATTCGAAATAAGCAAGATTGGATACTAAATATTGTAGAATTTATTAAATAGACATAATCCGATAGATTTATGTTGCATAGAACGCACACTGGACGAGTATAAATTTGATTTCACGTTTCCCACAATTTCTCCCCTTTTCAGTCCTGTCTACTATTACATGCAACACCTTGTTTTCCTTGTGATGTTTGATATTTCACCTTCTGCAAGGCACAAAAGAAGGATCACAGGAGTGAGTCAAGGACCTTGCTTCAGAAAAAGGATTATTAAAATTTTTTTGATAGTGCATATCATGCTCAGCTTCCAAACTACAGTTGAGTCGTTTACTCGGATTAGGGATTCAGCAGAGGGTAAGAGGATTTGCGTGCCATCTCCATTATTAAATAAAGCGAATTCCGGCATATTGTACCTCTCAGGTCTGCAATTGGAGTGACTTTCCGAACATGAAATCCACACACAACCTGAGTTCAGCACATGAAAGGTTCCTTGATGTTGCCAAGGCACAAGTACTTCAGCTGCAGACGAAAGACCCAAGACGAAGAACTCAGTCAGAATAATGGGTAAGGAGCTTGTAAATAGCACAAAAAACATCATACGCCAAGACTAGAAATTATCTTAGTTTCATGGAATGAACTCCGAAAAATTTCTTCTGTGCTTCTATAAAAAGCTTCTCTGAATTGCCACACTGCCTCTGTCCCCGCCATTTGGTTAAATTTTTCTAAGACAAAGAAATAAATTTCAATCACAAGTCTACACATGCCTATGCAGGTTACGTTCCAGAATCATGTGATCTCAGGGGAACTGGTTTTCAAAATGAAAGCAACCCAATATACCTCGAGGTACTCGTCAATGCCGTAGTTGGAACCCTCACGACCCAATCCAGATTGCTTCGTTCCCCCAAAAGGTGCCACCTGTAGAAATTTCAAAGGAGGGAAATCATAACGACATCTAATGATATTCTGAGTTCACCAGTTGACATGAAATGTTGGGGCCGCCCCCAGGTATTTGACAATGGCAGCAAGAAAGATGTACCTCACTCGAGATCAAGGTCTCATTCAGACCAACCATGCCATAATCCAAAGCCTCAGCAACACGCCATCCATGCTCTATGTTTTCTGTGTAAGCGTATGCTGCTAAACCTGCACATCACGCCCAATAGTTGATCCAGAATCCGGGACTCTCGAATCCATCCGGTTGAAATATTGCTGTGAAAATTTGAATTGTAGCGTATCCAAGAAAAATTCCCTTTCTTTTATGTACTTACCAAATTCTGTGTCATTCGCCATCTTGATAGCTTCCTCGTCAGAGTGGAAGCGCATAAGAGGCGCTACCGGACCAAATACCTCCTCCCTGGGTAGAACAAAATGAATATCAAAGTCCACTGAAATAAGTAAGCCATCAAAACTAGCAAGCCAACTTCTCCACTTAATCACAAATAGGTCAATAACACCAATAATTCAGCACAATCATTTCCCCCTTTCACTGAAACGAAGAGATGTCAACATCAGAAGTCGTAGAAGTCCAAACGCCAAAAAATGTTCCCCAGGTGACGAAATAACCAAGAAACGCGTACCTAAAAATGAGCATCTCGTCAGTAGCATCACTAAGAATAGTGGGTTCGTAAAATGTGCGCCCAAGACTATGCCGCTTGCCGCCTACCAGCACTTTAGCGCCCTGCAAAATGTATGACACGGTTATTCCAATGCCTCAGGATTTTCTTTGCAGATTTTCGAAGCACAGTCTACATTCAAGAGCATCAATATTGCAACAGTTCGTATACAAAAAAGAAACACAATTGGTGCATTGTACCTTGGATACAGCATCTTTGACATGCTTTTCCACCTGTAATGCTTCAAGATACCAAGTCAGCAATGGGCGATTCGGAAGGGGGTACCCTATAACCTACTTGTTTCAAATGTCAGTAATACATCAAACTTGGCCTAACATATACCTGTACTGGTTAATTCGTCTCAATGAAGATTTGATGGCTTTGGGATTTAAAGCATGCTTAATATCTTTCGAGCAGCACAAATTCAGACATTCATGCTTCACAAAGCTCTAATGTTCAATATTACACGCAGACATTTTCAAGTAGCACACCCACCTTATCCAAGGAAGCGTCATTGATTAGTGGTCCCTGCACGAAATGAAAAACTGTTACTTCTAGACATCAAATATAGCACATCCAACTCAAGCGAAGCATCATCCCACCGAAATGTCGACAATCTCCAGAATGAATTGGTTTTAGATTCGAACCTGGGTTACCCCTGCATCTAGTCCATTTCCAACTTGTAACCCTTGCACTGCCTTTGTAAAAGCTGCTGCAAACTCATCATAGATGCCTGCAAACACGTTGAGAGTGTCAAACCCATGGAAGTGTATTTGAGACCATCAGTTATTCGCTTCAAAAGCATTCCAGAAGCTCAACGAACTAGGAAAACATACCCCACCCAGAAACACATACTCCATTTAAATCCGTCACTTTAGGAATGCATTAAAATGCGGCGATTTCATAACGTCCACTCTTACCATTCTGCACAAGAATCCGGTTGACACAAACGCATGTCTGGCCTGCGTTTCTGTATTTGCCATGCAGCTGCATCCACATTTTGCACAAAATTCACACATCAACAAGATTCTCGTGACCATTCTAAAGTTTCTCCAAACATTTTCAAGTAAAATCGTCACATCGTTAAACCCTAAGAGCTAGGAAATCAAAATCGAGAAAAAAGGAAAGTTTGAAAAAAAAGGAAAAATTCACAAGTCCAAGAAATTTACCGCTCCTGTGACAGCGATCTCAATATCAGCATCATTAAAAATGATGAGAGGCGCATTCCCGCCCAGCTCTAGAGAAATCTATGTCCAAGCACAGTGGCCACCTTACACGATTCAACTTACAAAGATCGTTGGAAAACTCAAAATTCTACCAAACATGTAAATTTGAATCATGTATCTGAACCTAACTTTAGAAATACGGTAATACCCTGTGCATTCTTTAATAAATATATGAGTAGAAATCTAGTCTGTTCAGAGCAGACATGCAACCCACCCTCTTGACGGTTTTGGCAGCAGCAGCCATGAGTATTTTCCCGACATGAGTTGAGCCTGTAAAAGTAATCTTCCGCACCTGAGAGGAAATACAATTTGCGGGAACTTGTTAGAAAAGTATTAAAATAACAGCTCGTGAGTGCAAAGATTCCGGGAAACGAGAACAAATTCATCCAACTCTTCAAACTTGACATGAAGATTAGAGAAGGATGTCACCTAGACGCACTATTCCAGGCACAGTATGAGTCTTGTCATATACAGAGGATGCACAATTGCATAAGGAAATGTGAAATTCCAAGATTTCACGATCATGTCTACAACCAGTCCTTGGGAAAAATGAGATACCTCATTGCTGTCCATCATTGCAGCGCCGATTTCAATAGCATCACCCATCACCACATTCAGCACACCCTGTCGTGCGTCACATGCTCAATCAGTAAGATTTCTACAAACAAGTGATCAAGTTGGAGAACTGAATACACGAGAGCATCGACTGATCTGGAACACTCACAGAAGGGATGCCAGCTTGAAGCGCAAGTTGAGCTGCAGCCAGAGCAGTTAAAGGCGTAAGCTCTGCTGGTTTCACAACCACAGTGCAGCCTGCTGCTAGTGCTGGTGCCACCTACAAATAACAGTCATCGACTCAACTCAAGCCTAGAATATGGATGAACTCAAAGATGATCTTATCTCAAAGTTGCTGAATCAGACCATGCACCCATTTACGCCATTTGAATAACTGTCTGGGCTGAATAACTGACCTTGCGGGTTATCATTGCAAGTGGAAAGTTCCATGGTGTGATGGCACCTACGACCCCAACTGGCTGTCAACCTTTCACAGATTAGAATTGCGCCACTAGTCATAGTTTCCTCTCAAAGTCACTCGTATGCTAATAGAGCTTCTCGGTTGCTAATAGAGCTCATATTTCTTTCGCTGAGTTGCAAAAGAACGAATATTTCAAGGGTCTATGATTGTAAACGTTCAAAACCTTCTGCGGCAAAAGTTCAACACATTACAATAATAAAGTTGCTACAAGCAGTAGGTTAGCCTCACTTGCTTCATGACCAACATGCGTTTCGTTGGAAATGGAGAGGGAATGATATCACCATTCACCCGTTTCCCTTCTTCGGCATAGTACTCTACAAAGCCTGCACCATAGATAACCTGCATTTGACATTTCAGTGACATACTTCATTGGAAGCAGTATCCATGGTGAATCAAATCATGGAAATACACAACCCTGCCATAAACCTGAAAAGAACACCAGTTTTAATCTGTACCATTAGACATGGCAGGGTATTTGTAATTCCATGGCTTGATTCGCCACGATGCACATGATACCAAATAATCATCCTAGGAGCCTAAGTTAAATTCACAAGAGCACCGTGACTGCTAGTCTAAAGTTGGTCTAGTTAGTGCCTGCAAGTACCTCTCCCTTCGCCTCTGCAAGGGGTTTTCCATTCTCCAAGACCATAAGCTTTGCAAGGTCATCCTTGTTCGCCAGAATCAGATCGAACCTGCTCGTTCAAAGCACCGTGTTCCAATTGGGCAATAAAAAACCAATAAAACGGCTATCAAATGGCTTCGTGTCCAAGTTATCAAGAAACAAAGACGTGATTTGTGCAATTGAACTAAACACGACATAGCCAGGACCCTCTGGAGAAGGCATACCATTTTCGCAAGAGGTTGCATCTGTCAAACGCAGTTCTCTTACTCCAAGCTGCAATACGTAACAGCAGAGGAGGGCTTTAGAGGAGTGCAAACATTAATAATACCGCCAGAATGTCACCATAAACACTTGTGAATGAAGCACTCCTAAACGCTAATAGGAAACCCCACTTCCATGGACAGGAAAGCAAAGATGATCTCTGATCATTAGAAGAATTCCAAGTAGTACTCACGGAGGAAAGCGGCAGAGGCGGCCGTAATTGCGTTTTGCGCATCTTTCTTGCCCATAAACGGAACCTTTGCAATCAATTCTCCAGTGGCGGGATTATTAACCTGGAAAGAAAGGTGCTCTCAAACCCCACAGATGCACAATTGCCAATCACAAAATGTACAAGAGGCGCCAACATCACGACAGAGCTACACACAGAATGCGACGAGAAAGCAATCACACCGAGAAGAAGAATTAGAGAACGAGGAATGATGACGCCAAACTGGATGGCAAAGACAAAGCAGCAACAGGGAGAGCAGAAACAGGCATGAATTGGAAGGGAAGACGAGAGCAGGCTTACGGCGAGCGTGCGACCGTCAAGGGCATCGGTCCAATCGCCACCGATGAGCCCCTGCGACTTGAGCAGACCCATATCGTTCAGCTGTACCGTAGCTCCCAACTGCGCTGCCATCGCCATATCGACGTCCCAAATTGGCAAGCCTAGGCGGAATCCGCACAATTTCTTAAGCAGAGAGATCGAAGCAACGGTCGCATCCAAGAAGAAAATCCAGAGTGACCCAAGGAATGTTGCGACGAAATAAGCTTAAGATAGGGGAGGTGGCACCAGGGCAGAGTTAGCCACGCAACAACTTTGCAATTTTGCATAAGTCAATTTGGTACTGGAACCAAATTTAAGCTGAACACAAGTGACTACTGGTCCGTCAATCACTGCTAACACAACGGAGCCTGAAGCATAGTCTGGCGAAGTCTGATATTTTGTGGGGACTGGGGAACTGGGGATGGGGTCATGATGAAAGGGTTGGGTTCCTACCAGATGGCTGGTGTCTTTTTCGCACATGGTTTAATAATAGCGGCTTGGGGATGCTTAAAAGCGTTGCCTCGTGCAGATTCGCATTCTGACCTGGCCACCAGCCATTACGAGGATTACTATAGTGAGTCATATTTAAGCCTATTCAGAGGATAGGATTGAGTTCAGTTGGAGGAGTGTCTGCAACTCTGAGACGAAGCTTCATCTTTGAACTGAAGTGGTTCGCCTGTCCCTTTCAGATTCCTCCCCCACCTCATTCTCGTGCGTCGCCATGATTCCATTTTTGTGTAGGATGATGACGACGACGACGACGACGAATACTACTGGGACTACAGTGGATTAGCTTAAGTAAATTAGGGTTGCCACAGCGTCTAATTGACTGTAGTTCGTAGTGCTTGGTTTCGGTTGAGTTTAGGGTTTGGGGAATTGGGATTGATTGATCGACCGACTCATGATTCATGGAGCGCAAGCGGCTTCTTCTGCCGGGGTTCATATCCTGCGAGCTTTGCCAGGTTTTGTTCTCATCCTCGCCTTTAATCTACAGTACAGTGAGAACTCGTCAAGTCTGAATTGTGAAGTTATTTCCGAAGGTGTAGCCATCGCAGCACGGATTGAAGCTGTTTCTCTTTGCTAGCATTTTGCAAATTCTGGATCCGGTTAGTGACGGATTGGCAGTAGAATGCTCAGCCTTGAGCTGCCCACATCATTATTATATTCCTCTTGAATGGTTCCGAGCTCTGCATATGGTTCATGGTGCCCTAATTTGGGACTTGTGGCTGCAGGAATTGGTGTTCATTCACAAAAGTTGCGGAGTAGTGGGATACCGGCCGCACGTCTTCAGCACGACGCTCTCACACCTGGTGGCAACGAACTCTGCCGCTCTCATCATGCCCTTCATAGCCCTGCGCGGTGCGCTTTCTCCTCCGTCTTCACAACTGGCTGGGCTTCCTTGCTCTTGTTCCTTCCTTCCTTTTCCAACGCTGTGTGTTGAGATCATCTGCATTGCATCTATTTGGACCCTTCTGAGATCCTTCTGAGCTTCGTTTTGAAACCCTTGACTTGGATGCAGAGAAGGTAAAGGAGGCAGTTGAAGAGTTTTTTGGATGTGAATTTGAACTCTTCGTGGAATTCACTGGTTTAATCAGGTCAGCTCTGCCTCTTATTAGAGTGTCGTCAGACACTGAAAACATCTGTTGATAATGAACTGAGGCGTTACTGTGAATGGCGTATTCGTGACACTTTTGGGATGTACCTGTTCAAGTTTTCTAGAGAATATTAATAGTAGGTACACCCTCCGTCCCTAAATAGTTGTCCACTTTGGACCTCATGTTTTCTAAGGTTGTTTTGAGTAGGTCATATGGAGGCTTTATTTAGTGCAATGAATACATGCAATGTTCTTCATTGATTCTGGTGATTTAAAATTTGGAACCTTTCTTAATTATATTTTTCTGAAATGGGTATAAAAAAATTTCGACAAAACTGTGGACAATTTAATGTGGACGGAGGGAGTATGATATTAGGAGTGCATGAAAGCTCTAGAATGATCAACATTATGTTCTTGAACCCTTGGAGCGACATTGGATTTTAGTGGAGTCACGTGACTCTACTCCGTCCTGATAGTAGAGGGGAAAGGTTGCAGCTGGACGACAGGTGCCAACATAGGATGGCACAGCGATGATAACCGGGATTACTTGCGTCAACGGCATTTTTCGGTGTGTCCTACTTCACAAGGCTTTCGCAGAATTTGAGTTTCAGTGAAGGTGCTAGAGTAGATCTTCTGATAACTATTCCGTGGGCTGGTTCCGTGCCAGGCTGTTTGCTACTTGAACACATACGAGCAAGACTTCCATGGTGGCCTGTTTCATTTTCAAGATGGCGAACCGGCTACAGTGATTCCGACTTTGGGGGTATGTGATTGTGACTGGCTACGCTTTGAGATTTTTTCAGCTAACTGGTTTCCGCAATAAGGTTGAGTCTATTTTGATGTGGCCAGATGAAATCCGTGATTTCTCCTCCGTGGTTATATGCAGACCGTCTTGGTCTACTCTGCTAATGAGGACAATATTCATTCCGTTGATGAGGTTTGTTGCTGGCTTTCCAATTGTAGATCGGAAAATCTGTGTCATAGTTGGTGAGTGACTACATTCCGTTAGTAGAGGTATGGTGCGTGTTCTGCTAAGCTGATTGAAATTTCAGGAGTCATCTTTCTCCTTCTAGATCTCTGTCTCTCCTGAGTTATGCAGTTAATGTTACACCTAGTGTATGTAGATTGGCAATGGCCAGTGGATATTTACAACTCACGCGGTTGCCTACGCAGGTTGTAGATGGGGAGCGGATCACAATGGCGTTATGGTTCACTCGGGACGCGACTCATGATGAAGACAAGAAAATAATAGATCAACTAATAAATGTTATGCCCCTTCTTCACGACAAGCTAGATAACTTATGTGGAGAAAATACCAGTATTGCCTCTCAACCATCACAGGTGAACATGTTGAACTGAGGATCCAAATTCTTAACAGAAGATAGATGCTAGTGTGTTAACATTATGATTTGGTGCGAGGCTTGTTTGAAACATCTATGCCCACAGTGTTGTTGCATTTACCTTAGTCTGCATAAGTCTTTAATAGCACAATTTATTGATAGGAGAACGATTGATAAGAGAACCCAGGTGTATCTTTAAAGACGACAATATCGAAATTGCAGGCTCCCAGCAATGCTCATATTCGAGATCATTTTTTACCACTGCCTGCTTCGAGCATGATGTATCGGGTCAGCACCAGTAAAACGGAATCCAAAACTGGTCATGATGTTGGATGTGAATCTAGTTCTGCAGCTGAAAGGATTATCAAGGAGGAGGATCAAGGACATGATGTTCGTGTGGAACGGCTTGCATCTCTAGGCTACCAATGTGTTGTACAACAAGATGGTACTTTGCCACCCTCTTGCACCCTGTTTCTCTTGTATCACTCGGCCCATAGCTCCAAGAACAGTTGCTCCAGTCAAGTGTTATCAATTTGCAAATTGGCGTGTTAAGGTCCATTAGTTTGTTGGAAATTAAATAACCTATTCTATGCGTGCAGTTGCAATGTGATTAACGGGAAGTTAGACTTTCAAGTTAGCTAAATACTGCTACTTGGTTGCTGTGGGTGGATTTAGCACTTCAAACAATTGATATTGGCAAAATCAGTTTGCTTGTCAGGAATTGGGGAGTGAAGGTAATGGATGGAAATGAATGTTAATTCTCAAGTTAGTCAGCGGGAGTTGCACCACTTTGCAGACTGAAAGTTTTTATCCAGTGCAGTCACTTTGGAACTCATTCCAATTTGCTAATTGGCGCTACGTGGTGCAGACCGGTCCCGAAGAGTGATGAGGCTCGCTAATCCGCAGTCATTACACAATCTTTTAAGCCCTGCTTGTGAGTACGAAAACAGTTGAATTAGCAAATAATCTCGGTGCTTCTTCTTGTGCAGATCAAAATAGAGGATTTGAAATGCCTGTAAGGCTGAAGTATCAACAGCAAGATATGACCTACGAATTTGCAAATATTCTTCATGCATTGCAGGTAGTGTTCATATCATCAGCACTACTTTATGCAGCATGTATAAGCTGGGGGTGCGTGCTAGTCTCACACCATATAATTAGCAACAGGATGGAGAGTTAGAACGTTCCTTGCTAGGACTCTGGTTAGATTGAACTTTCCTAGGAATTCCACATTCCACCTAGTTGCCGATTCTTGACCTTGGACGCTTCATGCATTTATGAAAACACGATGGCTACCGAAAACAATTTTCTTCGCATTCTGAACACCTTGGAATCCCAGGTAGTACAATTCCACGAGTGGAGGAGCTCTGACATGGCAGCGCCCTGTAGCAGTTCCTCGTCCTGCATAGACCAACAAATTTTGCAGGCCCCCAAGCAGGATGAATTCCAGAACTCCAAGAGACCGAGAACATCAAGATGGGCTCCAAGTTGTTCATGTTCTCAGTGCCTAGTTTCTGACAAGAACCTCGAGGAGACGATGGTGAAGCCCTGGGAAAACTACAGCAGTACTTTGTTGACGAGTTTACTGCAAATGATTATAGCATGGCGAAACATGGGATCATTATATTCTAGAGAAATGCTCTAGAGAAATGCCAAAGAGTGCTGAACTATGAGCATTGACTAGTAACATGTATCATGCCAATCACAAACAGCGCCCTTTGTATTGTTCCTTTGAGATATATTATTCAATCTACCACTCTAAATGTAGTTTTGATGTGCAAAGTTGCAGTGTCCCCGAGAGGAAGAAGAGGAAGGTGGTCCACATTTGGGGGGATGGATCAAGACTTGTGACTACCTTTACTACACTGGCAATTGAAAATCATGAATTTAAAAGAAAATATTGTAATTTTTTTAATTCATACCAAGAAACTAGAAATTTTTTAAGTTCAACTATATAGTACAAATTAAACCATTTTCTACATTCATGTATGCAATTTGTACACTTTGGAGTACTTGTGTCAACATACTTTTAAGATTGGTTTCAAGATTGGTTTAGGATTCAAGGTTTGGAATGGTTCCTCTACCTTAGATCTAGTTGTATTTGACAACCTTAACCCATAAACATTGACACAAACATTTAGTATCCAATGGATGACAAAGTATCTTTCTATGTAGGACAGAAGTGCAACTATTCATCTTTGGAATTTTTTGTGGAAAGGGGAGATCTTCTACACTAGCTTGACTTCCAATGAGTGCTTTTGAATTTCTGTAAACCCACAATTCCCATAGTAGGAAAATCATTGATTTCCACGGTCTCCAATTCATCTTTAGGACGTAGTCGCCCATGACCAAGGTAGTCAACAAAACCTCTCCTATTATTGAACCAATAGGTGCATTCTTTGTTTCTATAGTGAACAAGGATGTCATCCATTGATCACTTTTTGGTTTCTATGTCCTTTAAGGGTTAATCCTTAAACGGGACTTACTAGCTAGTTACCATTGAATTGATTTGCAAAATCATTCATTATGTTCTCATTTTGTGATTGTTTACAAATAAAAAATTTATCACTATTTTTCAAAGATGAAACAACATGCTTTCTCAAATTATGAATTATTATAATTTTTTGTAAAAATTTGAAATTGACATTAATTTTTGAAGAAAAAGTATAGGAAATTCACATCAACTACTTGAAATATCTAAAATATTCACAAGTGTATACTATAGTGTTGAGTAGCATAATGTGAACCAAAAATTCTAGTTAGAGTATAAATTGTGTAATTATGGGCCTAAAGTTCAAATTTTTATAAAAATATTTTCTTTTCAGAGAATTTTAAATTTTTAAAATGGAGGAGAAACAAGCCTTAACCCCTAAGTGCCTAAGCCTTTCCAAGTGTGTTTTGACTATGAAAAAAGAACATTGGATTGTAGTTATCCTCAAGGGAGCAAATTGTGTTTTTTTCCAAATCTAACCATATAGATGTTAACTGAGCTTGTTTATTACTGTGTACACCAATTTTGAGTGCGAAATTTCCTAGGAGTTGTGAGATTATACCAAGGAAAATATTAATTTTCTATTTTTAGTATGTTATCTTTGTCGACAATGTTTCAAAAATTTGCATATAAATGTTTTTTGGGATTAGAGGTAACATGAACAACTTCAAAGAGTGTTAGCACACTAAAATTCACTTCCAAAAAACTTAATTTCACATGAAAAAACATCAAACTCATTACACAATCCACCTTGCAATTGTTGAAAAGCAATTTTTGTTTTTAAGTAGAAAATGCAAATAGCTCCAAATAAACACTTGCATGTTGAAATTTTCAATGGTAAAAATCATGGAAAGACTTTAAACTTTTCATTGGGACCATTCTCAAAGCAAATGGATAAGTACAATTTTTTAAATCTCAAATCAAATGAAATTGCCAAGCTTTGCATAAAGCCAAGAAATGAAGTAAAATTAGCAAACTTTACACTCCACTTTTAGTACACATATGCCTTTAAAGACCTCTCAATAATTGAATATGGACTTTTATCAACGAAAAATGAAAGTTTTCAATAGTTAACCCTCAAAACTGCCCAAAAAAAAATTTTAATCAGTCACAGGAATTTACCTGCCCGCACAGAAATGGGCCTGAAATTTCAAATTGACCATATATGGTCGTGTAGGCAGGTGGGGTTAATAAACTCTATTTTAATTGTTGGACTCAAATTCAATTTTGGCTAACTCAAATTAGAAGAGCAAAGAGGTAGAAGCTACCAAAAATACACTATAAAGGCATTTTATAAGAACTTTTTTTTCATCAAAAGTCAAGAATATTAAAATAACTAAATTTCCAACATCATTAGCTATAATTGTATTGAAGCAATTCCCAAATAAAATTTGGATGGAAAATGTTTTCCTTCTCTAACACAACATTGCTCAGAAAGAATGTCAAGCATCTTTCACTACAGAAAAAACAATAATTATATCAACTATTGACAAATTTGTTTCATTCATAACCCTTCTAACTTTACAACCTTGTAAGTTACAGTACTTCTATATTCAAGGGAAGAAAGTCAACCACATTTGATATCATTTATATAATTTTCGTCATCCTATATCAAAAGCTTGTTCAATGTTTATCCTTAACCCTTAACCCCTAAATGCATCAACGTCCAGTTTTTGGACGATGAACAAATTGAAACTCTAGTTTCATCCCCCTAACTACTTGGATGAAAGTTATTTTAATTTGTGAAGATACGTCATCAAGTTTTTGTCCTATCCAAGGGTTGGATTTGGTGCTGCTAGAGTTCATATTTTTCTAAAATTACAAATGTGCAAATATGTCAAGTGGTCAAACTGCATTGACTTTAGTTCAAAATTGAACTAGCCAAAATGAGGTCATAGATAGGAAGAACATAAAAATTTCAAAAAATCACCATGTGAAGAGAACCTCATTTCAAATGCTTTCCAATAAATTTTACTCAAAAAATGATAATATCTTACTTGCAATTGAATTTTGAAGGAATTTTAGAATTTCTCTTTCAAAATTTATAAAAAAAAAGATCAGTGATAGCATTGGTGAATCTAATTGTACAGATGGAATCTACAAATCAAAATCTACAACTTTTATTTCCATTTCAATTCCAAAATATGCTTCCAAATAGCACTTTATAAAGATTTTTCTCAAATTGTCAATTTTGAAGATGAATTTGGACGTTTAGGGGTTAAAGGACATTGAGGCCTAAAGTGGTTGATGGATGACATCATTATTAACTATAGAAGCACATAATGCCCCTATTGATCCAATAACATGAGCAGTTTGGTGACTACCTTAATCATCGAGTCCATGTCCATTAAAGATTAAAGAAGGGCTATACCTAGAGAATTCAAGGGATACATAGTACAAAATGGTTCAACTGAAGTCAAAAGTTCAAAAATTGTGAGACCAAATGAAATTGAGAAATGAGTTAAAAACAATAGTTGCATAAATGGGTCCACCATTAAATGAAAGAGACATTTTAATAGTGATAGCTAATAGTATGTTGGATCCATTGTTCTAAGAAATTCATTTCTTCTTGACTTGTAGAATTATGACACATGATTATAGAAATATTGACTACCCAAAATTTTCAAATTCTTTCCATTCTTCATTAATTAAAATAATAATAACAAATAAAACATTAGAAATATTAGATTCTATATGGAATTAGGGATGACTATGATAATGTTAGTCCACTATTTGACTATTCAAAATTAGAATAATCAAATGATAGTCAAGCATGGCATTTAAAAAATGTAATCATTGCTAATTTAAAATATTAAATATTTTGCAATTGATGTTTTATTATGCTTCAATAAAAATGAAGCAATCATAAGGAAAATTTGGGTGTAGAGAGAGGGCCCCAAAGAGCGTATAGTAGAATTAGTGGGAATTAGAATTGGAACATTCAAAGTGAAAATTAGAATGAGAATTGAAAATTGGAAGAAAAAATCCATTGACAAATTATACAAAAATTTAGAAAAAAATAGTCAAAAAGTAGAATAGCATTAGAATAGTGAGAATCACACTATATTGGTAGTAGTGAAAAATGAGTAAAATAGAGTTGAGTACACTAAGATGGAGGAAGGATGAAAAAGAGCCCTTGGAATGAATGAACTATGTGGAGGGAATCCCAAGTGGTTCATTCACTAGATTACATCAAGAAAACCAAATCTAAAAACACTTTAGTGTTCATCTTTAGAAATTATGAAGTAGAAGGTGGTATAAGATGAAAGAGGAACCGAATTTTCGTTTTAAAGTGTTCTACAAAGACATTCAATTCTTTTTTTTGAAAGGGTAGGGGTAGGGCAGCTAGGGCAGGTGTGCGGTCACGTTGGGCAGGGACTGGTGTATTTTAGGGTTAGGGTTTAGGGTTTAGGGTTTAAGGTTTGTTAATTCCTCTTCCCCCACGACCGAGGGTTTGGTGTCGATGGATTTTGTGCTTCGTCGTCGTCTTCTGGCCTGACCGATATCAAAATAGACGTTGCATTCAGAATTTCGCATTTGTGTCTACTGATGGTCTGACGCTGGTCAAGAAGTCGTCAAGAGTTCGATAACTGATTAGTAGGGACCATGTATGATTAAGACTGTTAATTGAATACTATAATGCTTCTCCACAATTATGACTTCTTCCTTGTTAGCCATGCAGGCCTCACTGTACTATTTTGTGCCCTGATTGTTTGTTTTCTCCGTCAGGAAGAGTACAGCGTGCTTTATTTAATGCTCCTATAGTTTCAGTTATGTATTCCATGATGTTGTTGGAGCCGTGGAGGTTGAATGTATGTTTGAGCATGTGGATGATGTTGGTTCGCATTGGGTGCAGGGAACACCTAGTTCTACTGACTACCATGTGCTACTGAATGGCAGTAACAATTTACTCCTGACGGTATTCAAAGTATGACCAGCAATCTGTGATTCAGTGGAAGGACAACTGGAACTCGCAGGTCGAGTCTGTCACGTACACTTCAAAGGTGATTTCTTGGCTGTGATTAGTCGACGCATTGGACTGCTTTTTGGCAGTAGTTTGCATTGATGGTTTATGGCAATTTTGAGGATTCAGCGCTTTTGTAAAATTGGGGTGTCTGTGGTGTTTGATAATTTGCAAGGTTCATGTGGTGTATGAGAACTTGCTCGGTTCTTAAATTTGTAGATAGAAGTAATTGGCTACACTGAACTTGAGATTAAAAAGGGACCCTATGCACTCGTTTAATTATTCAGCACGTGAATCATCTGTATTTATTGTTGCTTTCATCGCAGCTCCTCCTGTAGATATTGATAGTATTGGTGAGTCTTTTCTGGATCTCTTCTTTACGGCCAAATGTTTCGGTGAATTATTTAGAAATCAAAGAATGCCTGTTTGACGAGATCTAGTCGATGCGAGATGAAGTCTGCGAGTTGATTTTCATTGAACTCGAACAATCCTTGCTGAACGTTTTCAATTAAATGCGAGTAGAAATACCGTTTTTGAATCTGGTTTCCGTTCAGTAGTTTGTGAATTCAAACCTGGTCCTAATGAGCAGACTTTCGATCCTCAGATTCTGGATATGCAATGTTGGTTTATGACTATGCAACTCCATGATTTTCAAATGATGCCGGTTTGTTCTAGTATGAAAGCAAGGTCATGAATTTTGTCAATTCAATTTGCAGCGAATTGAACTGACCCGGATTTCGGGGGATAAAGTTTTTCCAATTCGTACTCTCAGGACGATAATGAAATTTTCAATTTAATTCGTTGCGAGTTGAAATAACGCAGATTCATCGGGGTTCAGGTGATTCCAGGACTGTAGGATCGTACTGTAGGAGAGGAACGAGCTCTGGTGAAGAGGGTTTGATTGAGATTGCAGACATGGCGGAGATCAAGCAGTTGTTGGTTAGGATCCTTGATACATTCAAGGGCACCAAAGCAGAAGACCTCAACACTTCCTCGGCTAAAGTAAGCACTGTGAGCAGTCAATTGTATTTTATCTTTGATTTCTCGTTTCGAAATTGGGTGTCCTGTCTTAGTTTGAGATTTGATCTCGGAGTCTGATATTCGTAGCTGCAATGGATTGGCGAGTCTACTTTGAATGCATAACCCTGAACCCTAAATTGCTGCTTTTAGGTGGACGAGTGGGTTGCGTATGCACCCGCATTCAGCGTGGGATCCGAGTTCGAGGGAGCTTGCACCTACGCAAACACTTATCTGACCTTGCGGACCTTTCTCGTTGGCAACGATCTGAGCATTGCTGACATTACCGTCATTGCGCACCTGGGGAAGGTCGGACCAAGGTGGGAGAGCTTGCGTAAGTCCAAGAAGTACCCTAATCTCGCTCGATGGTACAATTGCATTCTGGCCCAGTATCCTGCCATTGTAGAGGTTCTGCCTCGGCGTGGAGGTGGAAAGCCCATTGTCGCAGAGACAGAGAGTGCTGCGACCGTGGTCGCCGAGGCAACCAGCGAGAAGTTGGACGGGCCGTCTGAAGTGGATTTACCAGGTGCAGAAATGGGCAAAGTATGCACTCGATTTCCCCCCGAGCCAAGTGGTTACCTCCACATTGGTCACGCCAAGGCTGCTCTCATGAACCAGTTCTTTGCCCAGAAATACAAAGGACGCCTGATCATCCGGTTCGATGATACAAACCCTGCCAAAGAAAAGGATGAGTTTGTTGACAGCATTCTGCATGATCTAGAGACATTAGGAGTCAAGGGGGATGTCGTGACCTACACCTCCGATTACTTCCCCGAGCTCATGGCCATGTGTGAGAAGCTGATCAAAGAGGGCAAGGCATACACGGATGACACAGAGCGGGAGCAAATGCAGATAGAGAGGAAGGCGCTCATTGAGTCCAAATGCCGAAACCAAACGGTTGAGGAGAATTTGAAATTCTGGCAGGAAATGGTAGCTGGCACGGAAAAGGGTGTGAAGTTCTGTGTCCGTGGCAAGCTCGACATGACCAACCCGAATGCATCTTTACGTGACCCTGTGTACTACCGTTGCAACACTACTACTCACCACCGTGTGGGAGCTAAGTACAAGGTCTATCCCACTTACGATTTTGCCTGCCCCTATGTGGATAGTATTGAAGGCGTCACTCATGCACTTCGGAGCAGCGAGTATCACGATCGGAATGACCAGTATTACCGAGTCTTGGAAGACATGCAACTGAGACGTGTGCATGTGTGGGACTTCAGCCGTTTGAATTTTGTGTATACGCTGCTTAGTAAACGGAAGTTGCAGTGGTTTGTGGACAACGGAAGAGTGGAGGGTTGGAATGATCCTCGGTTTCCCACTGTGCAAGGGATCATCCGTCGGGGGCTAACAGTTGAAGCCCTCAAACAGTTTATCTTATCGCAGGTATGGTTTTGCGGTTTAGGGTTCATTTTCATTTCATTTCTTCCATGCAAAGATGTGATGCAGCTATCAGAAAGAATAGGACGTAAGGTAGGGAATCCATTCCCGTGGCATTTTCATCTGTTTTGAGTGTTATCTTACTAGAATGAAATTTTTATATATATATTCTTGAATGTGGGTCTTTCCAACGCACTGAATTACACATCATTTTGACACTTGATGAATAAGTTCTGAAGTTTATTAGGGTGCTCTTAGGGTGAGTAAAGCCTTGGGTTAGACTTTGATTCTTCAGTAGTTGTACGTTGTTATATTCACTCGATTCTACGTACGTACTTACGACAGAAATATGTACTGCACTTATGACCTATTCATGCCATGCCCAAGGCCAAAGGTATCCCACAAGAAAAGGTTCACTACATTACAGGGATTTCTGATTGTGATGCTTTTTTTCTTTTCCTCTGCTTCCTTTAACGTAGAAGTGTGATAGTGCTATCAGAAAGCATGAGCAGTATTACTTAGTATCTGTGACTTCGTTTGTGCACAGGGTGCATCCAAGAATTTGAATCTGATGGAGTGGGACAAGCTATGGACAATCAACAAGAAGATTATTGACCCGGTGTGCCCGAGGCACACAGCTGTGATCTCGGAGGGGAAGGTTCTCCTTGACCTAAGCAATGGTCCTGAGACTCCTTTCACTCGAGTTATTCTTCGACATAAGAAATTCGAGGACGCCGGGAAGAAAGCTACAGTTTTCACAAAGAGAGTGTGGCTCGACCTGGCAGATGCAAATGCTGTGTCTGAAGGAGAGGAAGTGACGCTTATGGACTGGGGCAACGCTTTCATCAGAAAGGTGGAACGAGACCAGAACGGTCTGGTGACAGGTCTCAAGGGAGAGCTACATTTGGAGGGTTCAGTGAAGGTCACCCAGCTGAAGCTAACATGGCTACCTGAGACGTCAGAGTTGGTTCCCCTCACTCTTGTCGACTTAGACCACCTGATCACAAAGAAAAAGCTAGAGGAAACCGACGAGTTCATCGATGTCCTTAACCCTGTAACCCGTATCGACACGACAGCAGTTGGAGACGCCAACATGCGGAACTTACAGCGGGGCGAAATCATTCAGTTGGAGAGGAAGGGGTACTACATTTGTGATGTGCCTTTCTTGCGGTCGACAAGACCTGTTGTGCTCATTGCTATTCCAGATGGCAGGCAGCACAAACCGCCTGGAAGTCAAAAAGCCTTGTAATCGTTTCATTACGGGACATACTTAATGTACCAGCAAACAATGTTGGTAAACGGAATATGTTATCCTCTTTATTACTACTACCACAGCTTCCTTAACCCCTAAGCGTACAGAGTCTTCTCCAGAATTGACGATTTCGGAAAAATCATTATAAAGTTCTACCGGTTTATGGAAGAATATTCTCGAATTGGTAGACAAACAAATGTTGTAGACATATGGATACATTCACCAATGCTACCATAAGAGAGAACAACTTCATAAAGTATCTCCACAAATTAAGATGACTTTCATTGAAATAGTAATGAGGATGAAATTTGAGTTTTACTTTGTTAGTCATCTAGAAAGTGGATGTTGCAATGCATAGGGGTTGGAATGTACTCCTATAAACCTCTAAAAACTTTCTCCATGAGGGATTAGCTATATTTTTAGTCTTAGTGCTAGTGACATAGGCATTCATGAACTAGTAATCTGTGCCTTAGATCTATGCAAAATCTCTAGTTTAGATGTTGTTCAGGTATCTAAAATCCATAGAAGAAGTATCATATTTGAGCATTGTTTGTGAATGTTGATAGCTTGTCATTCTTGATGATTTAAAGGTTAGAGGAAACAATGGGATTCTAGAAATATTTGCTCCCAACTTAAATACTTGCAACAAAGGAACCTAGATCCTTTCATGAACAAATCTTTATAGCACCCAAGTGGTCATTGAATCCATTGTCAACACAATTGTTTGAGGAAGCACTAGGGACAAGGTACCTCATATGGGCAATGACAAGCTTGCTAGGAGAGGAATGCTCCTACATCGCTTGTCACTTGCCCCCATGAGGTCATTCAACATGGCCAATGCTTACTCAGTGGTCAAAATCAATAAACGGGGCTTTTTAGTGGAACACAAATTGTACCTAATTTGGAGTTTTTTAGAGGGACTAAGGTAGTATAGTTTTTCGACATATTGAATTTTGCATAATTAACAATAGTTGCACTTCAATATGTTATTTCCACAAAATGTGTCGGATAGACCTTACACAGTTGTACAAACTTTTGCTTCTAACTAAATTTGTAACCCCCTAAATGCCAAAGGCTTTCCAAGTGTAATTTGACTATGAAAAAAGAGCATCAGCTTATAGTTATTCCTAACGGAAAATTTTATTTTTTTTATAACAAGAGAAATGTACATTTTTTTAGTATGTTGCCCCTCCCCACAATGTTTCAAAAATTTGCATATAAGATTTTTTGGGGATTGGAGGTGACATGATCAACTAAAAATTGTGTTAGCACATTAAAATGTACTTCCAAAAACCTTAAGTTCAAATGAAGAGCTATCAAATTCGTTACACAATCCACCTTACAATTGTTGAAATGCAATTTTTTTTATAAGTAGAAATTACAATTAATTCCAAATCAACATTTGCATGTTTAAATTTTCAATGGTGAATATCATGAAAACACTTTATTCTTTCCATTGGGACCATTTTCAAAGCAAATGGATAAGTACAATGTTTTAGATCTCAAATCAAGTGAAATTGGCAAGCTTTACTCTTCCACTAAGATACATATATGCCTTTGAGAACCTCTCAAAAATCAATATTCACGTTTATCTGTGAAAAATAAAAAATTTCAGTAGTTAACCCTTGAAACTACCCATAAAAATTTTAAAACTAATCATAGGAATTTAACTGCCCATCCCCAAATGAGACTGAAATTTCAGATTGACCATATATGGTTTGGTTGGGCAGTTAGGGGTTAAGTTGGCCTCAAATATAAACCAACCCAGATTGTGGCTCGCTCCTTGTGTCCTGGTCTGCGTCGTGTGGGGTGTCGGGGTGGTACTGGTGTGTCTGTGCCCCGCCAGGCCACTTGTGGCTGGCGGTTTTGTATTCTTATCTCTTTCGCAATGAAATTCCGTTTCATTTGTGTCAAAAAAATAAATAAACCAACCCAGATTGTACTTCACTCCAGAACCCAAATGCTTTTCTTCATGTGTAGATCACTAACAATGTTTGTTGAAATTGAAAGATTAAAAATGTTGATATTTGACAATTTCTCATATCAGAGAGCCAGTGGAGAAGACAATGCTCATAAACGACAGAGTAATTAGAATCGTAGCTTGTCCCATTCGTGTTGAATCAATAACTCTAAATTAATTTCTGCCTGTGCACACCTCAGTGACAATTTAAAGGAACATATTCCCCTTGGGCAACAAAATGGATTTTGGGCAAGTTCCTAATAGCTCAATTTTTAGTGAAATTTTTTGAAACTTGCTCATGAGGTAGAAAAAATGATTAGCTTTCTGGAAATATAATTTTTATTGCAGTTGGTGAATTGGAGCAAAAATTATAACATAATAAGTTTAGATTTGAACTTGGCAGGAGAGAAAAACTTCACAAAAACTTGAAATAAAGATGATTTTTTTCTCATGTATTAAACTTATTATCTATATAAAAAGCTTTGATTCATTCCATTTGGATTTGTGATGTAAAAGTTATAGAGCATTTTGTTTTGTCAACAATAGTGGCAATTTTTATAAAAAAACAAAGTGTAGGATTTGTTTTCAAGCTCAATCATTACATTTTTTCAAAACAAAAGTTCCATAGGGTTGATTTTGAGTGTTAAAATAATCTCACTATAGAAATTAGCATATTTGAATTCCATCTAACTTATATGGAGTAGTTGTTATTGATCTAGTTTGTTCTTCTATCACATACCTTCTTCTTCTCAACATTTATTAAAGAATAAAATCACCTTACTTTTTTTACTTTTTTACTTTTTCCTATTCTCTGAATTCAATTATTTAAGATAACCAAATTTGAATTCAATATCTATAGCATAAAGATTTTAAGTTAAGAAGATTTGAAGTCTCATAAAGTAGTTTACCACGATGCCAAAAATAGGATTTCTTCACTTTGAATGCATTTATCTTGCAATCTATGCCGTTATAGTATTTGAAATTCTTATCACACATTCTAATAAGTCTAATGCAAGTCCCTACAACTAGATATGCAAAAAATTCTTTTAATTTTGTTTTTGCTTTTTGCACTACATATGGTAGGTTTGAGCATGTTTTTTGACAAACGAACAAATCTTGATCCTTTAGGGTTCCATTTTTAGATCTAAAGGCTTAAAAAATCCAACATTGAGAATCAAGAAACAATCGATTCAAAACCATGAATCACTTGATCAATTCAACGTAATATACAAATTTCAAAAGAATAAGTATTCCACCTTCTTCATGTTCTTGTAATGACGGCATTGGATTCTTGTAAAATATAAAATGAAAGAAATAAACTATCTGTTAATTCTAAAAGCAACTATCACTAGTAGGAATTTGATCTCTTACAACTTTGTTGTTAGAAATAACTTGTCTACAACCACTCATAGTTTGTTCATAACAACTAAGAATGAGTTGTTTAGGAATGGCATCTAGAATAACTCATCCAAAATAACTTGTTTTTGAAAAAGAGAATTGATTTCAGACAAAGTAGGCCTTTCTTGTGACTCATTATAAAAGATCAAATTTCTACTAGTGTACCAAATCACTTTTCCCAACTTTAATTAATTACTCAACATGAAATGCCAACCTTGTAACAAAGTACAATAACTGGACATTTTCCAATTTTCATCCAAATTCCATATCCATTCATTTTTTGTTGGTTTTATCATGTCTTTTTATTCTTAATTCTTATCATTCATTCTCACTATTCAATTCATCTTCTACTAAATGTTATATATCAGATTGCAACACTTAATTCTAATCAAGTCCAAGATTTTGGTCATCAATAGAGTAATCAAGAAATTTAAAAGTTGTAAGCAATTCTATACTTGCGCATTTGGAAATGAGAATTATCAAAATGTAGAATGATAATCGGTTTATAAATCACATGAAGTTGCCTCCCACTTCCAAAAATATTCAACTAAAGTTAATACGGTATGTTTGCACTTGGTGTTAGGGGTGATGTTTGCAATGTGAATTTGATTGGGAAGCAAATCTAAATTTTTTCCTAAGAACCTCATTAACAACACTCTTTAACACATAGTGCAAGCATACCTTAAGCTTACATGCATTTGAAGAAAACCTTGTTGCTTTCAACGTAATCTACATGAAGTTTCTAATCACTATAATATAGAAACATCATGTAGATTTTGTTGAAAGCAACAAGATTTTCTTCTAGTGATTTAGCACTAAACACTTCAAAAAGTAAACTATTCTTCCTTAAGAAGATTAATTAACAACATTAACTATTGGGGGTTGGTTTATAATTAGATTGGAGATGGATGGAAGGCCTTCCTCATTCACCATTTTCTTGGCCCTCAACCCATCTCCAGTTTGGCAATTTGGACCCAATGCATATATATCATTGAAGCAAATTCAAGGGCCTGATTACTAGGAGTCAATGGATGCGATGTTTTCAATTTTTCATTTTTTCAAACTTAAAGATTCAATGGTGGGGATTTGATCTTGGAGGTTCAATGTAGGGAGTGCTAGCATGTGAATATAGAATTTATGAACTCATGAGCCTAGGAGTATATTATAGACACCTTCTATGATTATAGGTGTCTATGCTAAAGATACCTATGTTATAGACTTTTTTCATATTATAGTGTACTTATATTATAGGTAGATATATTATAAATACCTTCAAATGGTTGTAGGGTATATACCTACAACTAGGTTCAAAGTTTGTAGGCTCATGTCTCTACACTCAAGTGCTAGCATCTTTGGATTCAATGCTAGGATTTTGATTTTGTAGTTTTAGTGGGGTTTCAATGATCACAATTACTTAGGCGTGTTTTTCCTACTTGCAATTGCTTATGTTTTATCATGGTTTGGTATTAGTAGTTGATTCTATAATTTGTATGAGGCCTACTTTCTAATCGTTTGGAATTTGTAGCATTAATTAATTTGTTTTTGATTCTCTCTCAAAATAATTCTTAAAATATTCAACTTTTCATTTTTTACTTAAATTCTACCATCCCTAGTAGCCAAGTATGGTATGTGAGAAAACATGCATAATGTAAGTTAAATTCTAATTATGCTTTATAATGTGACCAAGAAATGACTGTGAAATTTTCCCATGAAGGTTTACCTCTCTAATCTTTGACCCTTAGTGTTTCGCTATCCTAGTGTCTAAAAACATCTTCAATCCAAATGGTATATTGGTCCTCTAAATGTATTTCTAACTTTTGACTCATATGTAATAAAATTAATTATTTAGAACTGAAAATTACTATCCTTGGAAGTGCATCCCAATGTACTTTAAATAGACATAAGAAAATTCAAATTTTGACATTGGACAAATGTAGAGTGTCATTGGCCAAATTTAGCTTCAGTAAATGTGCTTTGACAAGACCTCTATAATTTTTTACTTTTAGCTAGCTCTTGAAGTGGTTTATTTTCATTGTCAAATACCTGAAGTTGAATTTTCTTATACCTACTCAAAGTGCTATTGGATTTATTTCCAATTATGTAAGTTTCAAGTTCTAATTATATACCATTGAAAAGTTAGTTAGAAATTTTGTGGGCCAGTATACCGGTGGAACTGTGGATGTTCTTACTAATTAGCAGCTACTGTTGCATTCCACGTAGCTGGCGATGTTGCTGGCGTGCTCGTCATCAGCGCTTGCGCTGCAGTTCCATGCCCCAAGTTATTGACCCTGTTTAGGGTTTTGTTGGTTTTTTCCTGAGCGGTGATCGGTGTTGCGAGCGACCCGCGGTGTTGCCCTGTTGTGTTGCTGCTCCTGCTGTGCGCTGGGGTCCGCCATCCTTTTCTCGGCTTCGATTAGGTTTCCGTGTCTGCTGCTGGCCCGGTGGTGCCCGTGGTGGTCGGACATCGGTGTCTCTCTCTCTTTGGACTTAATTATTGTTCGCTTGTTGTCGTGGAGCTAGCTCCTGTCTCGGCTCGGAGGAATTGCGGGATGCGTCGATGACCGAATCTGCGATCGGAGCCGACGGGGACTTTCGTTGCGGGGAAGCTCGGAGTCGAGGTGCTGTCTTCTTTCTCAGATTGGTTTGTCATACTCTTGCGTGTGAATTTTCAGTTCTTCTCTTGGCATTGGAATGCCGACAGGGTTGAGGGAAGCCATTTGCTGATTTTGGCAGGGCCCTAATCAATTTTGGCAGTACGTGGATTGAATTCGAGGCACTCGCTAATCAATCGGCCGTGTTAGCTGTCTCTCGCTTCTACTCCTCTCTTGCTCGAATCGTGCTCGCTCTGGGAAGTTTGATATGCTTGTATCATGCGGATGCGGGAAGTGTTTTACAATCAATCAAGGAAAAAGGTGGGAAATATGTGAAATAGAGAATGAGCTGGCACTCACGGCAACTCTCACTCGTCTAGTGTTGGCCACGGATTTATTTTCAGCTCACAGAATTCAATGATGGAGGTCCTTGGTCAGCGGGTTTTTAGGTTACTTGGAGATGATTTGTTGATGGATTAGATTTTGAGAATGACAAGACTGCTTGCGTTCTGTGCATGGCAGTGAGCTGGAAGTGGGGTTAAGACGGAATTGCTATGGTTAATGGCACCGAGTTGACGGTCGTGGCGAATGTGAGATTGTGAATTCAGTTCTGGGACCGAAGGCCGTGGAAAGTATGGGGCTCGAACAGGGTGGGTGGCAGCAGCACAGCCTGAACGCTGATCTGGAGCGTCTTGTAGGCGCCATGCAAGCTGTAGAGCAGGCTTGTGCTGCTCTTCAGGTACGACGGGATCGACGTTCTTGAAAAGAGGAATGTTATTTGGTTGGGTTGAGATATTTCTGAAAGCAAGAATTTGGTGTTCATTTGCGATGGAATGAAGGCTTTTGTACAGCACTGGTGTCTTAATTTTTCTTCCAAGATTTTTGTTTTGCTTGCGCTTGTCGCAATTTGTCCTTCTAGACGGGATTATTTTGAGGAGTAGCTCAATGCAGTAGTGTTTTATCTGTAATGGGACAATCTTTATGCTTCTAAATTTGAGCCTGGTTTGCCAGTGTAGAGATTTACTAGTGTGGAGATTGTCACACTCCATAGATTCTTGGGTAGTTCAGGTGGTCAGAACTTACTCCAAGGATCTATGGGGGGAATTATTCTTAGTCGAGTACTGCTTTGGGGCTTACGTGGAACTTTGTAGAATAGCTCTTTCCGCACATTGAACTTTATCTGTGTCCTGGATAAGTGATGGATGTTTAGATCGAAAATTTGACCTTGGAGCATTTAATTCGAACTTATTTGATAGCCTTGCACATCATTCTCAGGAGCCTAACGGCAGAGCTGCTGCCGAGACGATGTTGCTTGCATTTCGCAAATCATCTCAACCAATACCAGCTTGCCAGTATATACTTGGTCTGGAACCTTGCCCTAACTGGGAGATTTCTTTTTCATTATTTAACTTTCAATAGCTCTGAAATGTGGCTCGTGTGTCCTGTATGGATTTAGCAAGATGTCATTCATTTGACTTATATTTCTGAACAGTTACGATGAATACTAGGTCTTGTCCTGTATCAATCATTGAGTTCAATTCTTGCTCCCAAGCATTGGGAATTTTTACTTAACACTGTAGTTTCGCCAGTCGAATGCTTCTGCAGCTACTGAAGTGCTCTTGCGTATACTGGTTGTTTGTGCATAGAACATTCTCATATGGCCACAGCTAGGTTTCAGGCAGCAGCGACAATGCAGGAGGCAGCAATCCGAGAGTGGCCCTTACTCACTGCAGATGAGAGGAGCAACTTGCGCACGTAATTTTCTGTCTGTTTCATGGTTTATCATGTTATTATCTCGTATCATTTTGTTTCATCATGAGCAATCCATGAGGTCATGTGAGCAAAATGTCAAGACAGGTAGCTACATTAGTATCTAGCATGGCATTTGGTTTGCTTTGGTCGTGGGTGCTCGATGCTCTTGTTGCTTATAAATTGGTTTTTCAATTTGGAATACCTGTGGTAAATATGAACACGAAAATGTATCTTGAAATTCCCTTCTGGTTGAGCGGACGAATTTGCGCTCAAACCTCACACATTCTCCCATTACATTAAAGGATGCTCTATCACAGTAGTTTGTTCAGGTGACATGAGAGTATTGAAGCTTTGGAATTGTTGTTACAGGTATTGTCTGCATTATGTGATGGCTCGAGCTGATGCTGCTGAAGCTTATGTTCAAATGAAGGTTTTGTCAGTAGCTGCTGTGCTACTGAAAAGAGGCTGGTGAGCAGTGGCTTGATAATTATAACTAGTGTATGGTAGGGTTCACCTAGGGTTCATATTAATATTGGCTTGGGCGTTAATTATATAATCATCAATATAAGTGGCTCAGAAGATCATTTTGGTGTAGTTGTTTGTTTTGATGTTTTCGGGTTACAGAACTTCCAAGTATGTGGCAACGCATGGTAATATTTGACGTGAAGATTGCCTATGAAACCTTATTTAGGTTGCAAGAGTTGATGCAATCTCCTGGTCAGTCCACCTTGTCTTCTTGGAGCTTCTGAGTACGAACGCTTGAATGGCACACATATGTACATATGTATAATTGGAAAGCAATTTGAAGCATGCATTTTTTAGCTGAATCATTTGGAACATTTTGTTACGACGAGACATGTACTACTTTTGAGACCACAGCTATTGGTAGGCTTGTTTCAATGTCCTGGGCATTGATTTTTTGGTGATCCCAGGCTGGAGTCTGTTGCTACGGAGAAGGAGGCCTTTTTTGCAGAGGTAACTCCTCACTTCACGCATTTTAACTCTTAAGCAGTAAGCTGGTACTCATCACGCCTTAGGCCGCGCTCTATAAGGGAGTTGCTTACTGTTTGTTTTGGCGTAGAGACTTGTAGGCTTCTGCTCGTTTCGTAAGGTAATTTTCATTTGGGTCTAATTCCTTAATATTCCAAGTTTTGGGTAATTGAATGTGTGGATGCATTGCTCTGTCCTTGGCTCTTTAGCTGCCTCTTAAGAAATATTTTGATCCTTACGAGGATGTAGACTTGCATCTTGTGGCCCTACCTTCTCCTTTTAACCCGTAAGCACTCCGACATCGATATTCTGGATGATGAACAGAGTGTTTCAGGTCAATGTTTCGGCCAAGTATTTTCATTCATCATTCTGAATCTCTTAATGATGACCTTTCTTTGTGACCAATTTGATGAAATTGAGGTAAATAATGTATTTCTACAAAGATAAATGCAAAAAAGTGCAAAAATCCCAAAAGGATACTGACGGTGAAGGCTTAACTTGCCTTTGGTTTATCAATTATGCTGCTTGAAAATACTCCATGCAAATGTGGACACCAACTATATCAGTCGGATTTCCTTGCAGGTCAGGCAAGCGGTTTTAGGAGCACATGGGCCAGCTGCGCAACGATCGGGCATAGCATTACTCGAAGCATTGGTGTCCGAGTTCGCCCCTTCCACTGCCAGTGCAATGGGCTTACCTGCAGAAGTTCACGAGCATTGCCGAGCTTCTTTGGAATTGGATTACTTACAGGTATGGAACTTTTCCTCCTTAATCGTGGGGTGCTGTTGTTTTGAGTTTCATTAGCTGTACAACACAAATTTCTGATGAGTGTGGAGGTTTTACTTTGTTATTAGTGCTTCTAATTAAGGCTGTAGCTTCTCTTGCTAATTTTTATTTTTTATTTATTTTTATTTGAGTACGGATTAACGACTTTGTAATTCTTCGGCGGACTTTGACTTTTGGTGCTAAATAGATAATTCTCCGTTGCAGTTATTCTATACGTGGGCTCAGGAAGCTGCCGTGACATCTGCCGAAAGGGCTCTGCAAGGAGTTGGTGGTGCAATGGACATAAACGTTTGTGCATCTGCATTAAGGCTCATGTCTCAAATCCTAAACTGGGAATTTCAAGGCACGAATTGGGTTCGAAGTGTTAACGGCGCCGTTCTAATGGGAAAAAGCAAAACGAATGCATTCACATCGTCGATAGGACGAGACTCGAACAATGCCAAACGCCCTGGTGATCATGCATCTTTGGTCCAGGTGTGTATGTTAGGAAGTCGCTTTTCACCTGTCATTTCATTTGCGCAGTCGGGAGCTTTATATTGTGTGACGTTAAAGGTCTATTTCCATGTTCTTGTTTCGGTGAATAGGATCCGCCGTGTTACATTAATTTAGGTTGAGTGCTTACGTCATATGTCAGTGCAGCCAGGGCCAGGTTGGCAGGATGTTTTGCTGGAAGCAAACCGAGTGAATTGGATTTTAGAACTGTATGCACATATTCGTCGGAGACAAGTTGGTGGTCCTTCGTGGATGGATTCGCCTCTTGCGGTTTCTGCTCGCCAGCTTATTGTTCAGTTATGTTCCTTGAATGGGAACATCTTTTCATCTGGTGAGTTGGGCTGGTCAATTCCAGACATGGTGTTCTACTTGTTGGCATGCAGAATAAGTTACGAACTCTTCATTGATTTGTTGATGGACAGATGACTGTATCTGTACAGATGGTGGTACATCTCAAGAGCTTCATCTTCAACGGCTGATGACAGGAGTTACCTCTTGGCTAGATCCACCCGAAGCTGTTGTAGGTTCCTTGTTGGCAGGTTCAGTTTGTGAGAGGTGCGTGACCTAGGGCAAGTGTCGCTTTCTCCTTCTCTTGATAATTTGAACATAGGTACATCTGAGCTGTCTTTCTAGTATTGTTCTATTTTATGCCTTTTACCACCAAAATTACTAATCTCTCGTGTTCGTGGCTGCAGTGAGCTGTTGGATGGATGCCGGTCCCTTGCCGCTATTGCCAGTGTGAATTCTCCATCAGCTTTCGATCAACTTCTCAAACCTGTATCTAGGTGAGGCAAATATCTCCGATTGCGTCCTCATGCTGGATTAAGGCGGAGGAATCTGGCCATTTTGATGTAGTAAAACTTGGGACCATGTCAATTCAATGACTATTTTATGGGTGATATATATTCTGACGACCGCATCGGTAACATACGTCAATTTCTTATAATCTTCTTCTGATGTCCTGTTTCATTTATATTAGTAATTGACTGTCATACATTATCTGACCATTCTTGGCTTTAATTCTGCCTGAGGGTAATGTCACACTTTGCTGTTGTCTTGAACATCGTTGTGTGAAGTTATTGTCATTTTACGAGTTTGACTCATTATTCAATATGATGGGTTGGACTTGTGGGTACAGATCAATAGGAACTTTGAGCCTTTTAGCTTCCCTCACACGAGAGGTTATCAAGGCCCGTGAGCAGAACGGTAAAGAAGAGGATACATGGGCAGTAGAAGCTCTTGACATCCTTTTAGACACCTGGACCGTGCTCCTACAAGTAAGCATCCTATTAAGCTGTGATTACGTGAATTTTCTCATTCTTAAGTGCCAAAAGCTTATGCCATTAATTGTTGGTCAAATTTTTTCTTCTTGATTTCTTGTGGCACCTTTAGCAAGTAGTAGTGGATATTAACAATAGCATGGTTGCAGGAGTGTTGATAGTTTATGATACTACATGGATTAAGGGCCCCTATTAATTGCTCCTATTATCTCCTTAGGCCTTGCATCCTTAGCTCAACATAACTTGTTTTGGATGCGGGCTATCTCCTCTGTTTATGCTCTTTCAGAATATTGAATTATCTTTATGAAGATCATTTGGAGATAGAAGACATGGACTTCCAGCGTTGTTTGACTAGTAAGGACCATCGCACTGATTGTTACAACATTCTTTCAGCCTGCAGATTTTAGTAAGAGAATACCATTTCCATCCAGTGGTGTGGAGGCAGCCGCTGCAGTTTTTCAAGCTTATGTTGAAACTGAAGTGAGAGGTATTGCACCAAATTTTTGTATTAGAATCTCTTATCTACCTTTCTCTGTTCGGACTTATCTGCATTCGATTTAGCTATCTTTTACAGAGATCAGAAAGGTGGTTGTCTTCACACCACTTCTAATCTTGTCTCATGCGAATCATGACATTGTTCTGTGTTACAGCTGCCGCAGCATCAGCAAATGATGAGGATGATGAAGCTGAACAACTTCGTGCTAGCATTGCAGGTGTTTCATTTTATCATTATCTATGAGCAGAAAACATGTCTGTGAAACTCTGTGAAAAATGCTTCCAAAGCTTCGTTTGATTTTGTGTTTATTCTCAGTAGGTCTTTCGTGTTAGTTGATGGAGGTCTTTCAGACAAATAGAAAACTAAGGATGTAAGGCGTTGCATGCAGCAAGAGACGAACATCTGAGTGCGGTTGCACTCGTGGCTCGGGCAGCTCCAATGTCAACTATTTCATTTTTAGCTATGCTTATTTCTGAACGCTGCTCTTGGCTACATCAAGTAAGCCAACCTCATTGTCGAGTACACTACTTGATTGGGTGGGTGGGTGGGGTGGGTTTCTGCGTTATCTTTCCGAATCTCTGAGCTGTATAAAGGCGGCTCGTATATACTGTCGAAGACTTTGTAAAGGATTCTCCATTCATTGGGTAGTCTAGTCTCTCGTACTGTTTAAGGCTTCTCCTGTAGGAGGTATTAGTTATGTCCTCTACAACCCTCCCATTTTTTCTCATAATTTTTTCCCATGGGGAGAAATGTAGTGTACAGGAGGAAGAAACGATCCTACCTCAGTGATGGAAGAACTGCATTGGCTTTTGCTCATGTCAGGACATGTCCTTGCGGATTGTGGAGATGGCGAAACACCTCTGGTGAGCTTTCATGGCCACCGGTATTACATTAGCACCTATTTATTGGTTCATGCAGAGGCCTCTCTATAGTTGCATTACTGTAATTAATTTTATAACCCATAAAATTAATGTCTTTTCTTTTTGTGTTTTGTTAAGAAAGTTTCTTCCTTTTCCTCTGCTTGTTTTACTCCTAAGAATTCCTTGTCAAGAATCCTCTCATGGTATTCTTGTAACGAAATTTTTGGACATGCTTCTCCAGGTCCCTGAGTCAATATCAGCGTTGAGTGTGAGCACAACAGATGCTGCCAATCATCCTGCGGTAGTGCTTTCTCGGTTAGTAACGGTGTCTATCATTCACGGGATTGCGGATGAAATTTTTAGGTTTTTTTAGGCATCCTGGATGTTTATGGGGACCATACCTAGCTATTGTCGCTTCTTGAAGCCTAGTTGCTATGAGGGGCTACCAAATTCTTTTAGTAGATAAGTAGTTTGTAGTTTGGTTCCTTGCTCACTCTGTTTTTTGGGTCAGATCTGTTATCGAGTTGGCACGCCAGAGCTTGGATGTAGCTTTACGAGCTGAGTTTTTCAGCCCACGTCTCATGGAGGTAATGTTCTGCTGCTTCTGCTGCTGCTAATGTTGCCAATTTATCTGTGGGCGATTTTTGGAGCCTAGTTTGTGGTATGAGGCAACAATAATCATATTTGAACCTTTGAACGCTCTGGAAAATGTAATCAATCAGACTTAATGGGCGATCAAGGGTTAAATACCCCAAATTCTGTGTATGTGTCGGGCATGACGCGGCATCAGTGCAAATAGCTCATAAGCACTTGAACAGGATCAGATATCGTGCTAATCCACTTCAAACCACGCCGTCTGATCTATATCTCGAAACTGCTTGTGACCGACAGGTTTAAAACGTTAGATCTTAATTATCATCTCATCTTCCTGAGTAACTGTTCACCTTCCTCAGCCGCCTAAACCCTGAAAATTTCAAACTCTTGACTGTACGCTTTGCCGATCTTCTAACATTGGTGAAACTGGCTTTCTTGGCCTCGGAGGAGGCAGGCAAGGTGGTTTGAGTTCTGCAAGATTGAGCTGGCTCTGCTGGATTGTGAACCTTACTTTGTTACCACGAAGTGCATATATAAAGGAATTCTCAAGTGGTTTGGTTGTTGCTTGCAGGCCATTGTGTGGTTTTTTGGGAGATGGGTGGACACCTACTTAATGCCAGCTGATGCAGGACGAGGCCCCAATTCTACTCCTTCCAGTAATGAAGGCGATCAGCAGCAGATGCCTGGCATAGCTGGTCCACAACTTCATCCTCTTGTCATGGCATTTGGAGAGGAAGGAGGTGGTAAGGTTGTTTTGGATGTGCTTGTAAGAGTGGCTGTTGCTGCCCTTACTGCGTGGCCTGGCGAACGCACATTGCAGGTATTTTGTTACGCCATATTGCCTCGTTTGACCAAAGCCTTCTATCTGCCTGTATGAAAAGGTCTAAAATTTAATTTGTCTTCATTTGTCTGTGTCTCGCAGGAGCTCGCGGGATTTCAGCTCCTTCCATCCTTGGTGCGAAGGCGTAATATCTGTGTTCACTTGGTCACCCTGGTGAGTTTCATCTATCTTATCTTGTTCTACTTGTCACTACATGAATAATGTGTCGAGTGCATTTGATGTTGTTACCGCTGCAGGTAGTTGTGTGGCTTGCTTGCTTCGTTTGTAAGATGTTTTTCGTGCTTGCTTCGTTTGCTTGATTTTTTTTATTACCAGATATTGAGATGTCTGGAATTCATGAATCTGCTGTGGTTCAGGTTCTAAAATGATTCAATTGTCATGTACAGGAACCTTGGCAGGAGTTGGCTCAGGCTTTTGCGTACCAACAACCCCCTCTTGTCAACCTTGCATCTCCAATCCAGGTTAGAATTAATCTTCCGCGCAGCATTTGCTTGGACAAGATCGAGCTTTACTACCTGTTCGATTATCTTGATTAATTCTAACTTGAAGTCAAAGTCATGGCTCTTCAGTAAATTCATTAAATGAATTGAAAGTGAGTTTCGCTGTGTTTTGGTGATGCAGCGGGCACTGTCAGAGGCCCTTTGTCGATCAGCTGCTGGTATGGGTAGTGGTGATGCGACCAATCAGTAAGTGAGCTTGGATTTACTTTTCCCTCTTAAATTGTGAATGCATTTTAACCGTTCGTTGTCATGACATCCCGCAAGTTTATTATCCTGATTTCATACGGAGCTTGTAGCATGTCGTTCTTCGGCGGAATGTTGCATCATTTTGGCACTAAAATCTAACTTTATTGTGCAGATATGTCAGGGATTTATTAGGCCCTATAACGAATAGTTTAGCTATACTTTCAAAACATGATGATCTGCAAGTGTTTGCACAGCAGCCTGATGTCATTATGCAGGTGAGATGGGGCTTCCTCCTGTTTTTGACCTCTGTATTCTGGATCATCTTATCCTGCCTTCGCTGTTGGAGTTTTGCGAGAAACCAAATGTGAGGGGATAATTGATACTGATTTGTGGACTGGAATATGCCATATCTGTATCTTGAGTTCCACTTTTGTTAATGTTCCAAGCATTCCTTGTGTTGTCTCAGGTGAGTTGTCTAATTGAAAGATTAAGGGGGGCAGCAAGAGCTACGCTGCCACGGAGTCAGAGAGCAATTTTTGATGTAGGGTCTGCAGTCATGGAGCCGTTGCTGGTATTGGTGCAAACATACAAGCATCAGGTATCAAAATGTGATTACAGTCTTGAACGTTAAAGAAGAATGTTCGTTTGCAGATAGTCGTCGATATTCTTCTTTCTTCTGCATACGGGACTGTGTTGGTTGAATATGGTTTCGTCTGACGTAGAGAAAGAGCGCGAGAGTTACGAAGAAATTTTTTCCTTTAATTTGGTTGTAAAGCTGGTGACCTTGGTCTGAAGAAGTCTTAGAGTGGAACACTTAATAGTTGTTTCATGACCAAAAACGGTCCTCTGTTCAGGGTGTAGTTGTCAAGCGCTATGTTTTAGCTTTTATTTTAACTGCTTTGCATTTTAATTATGGGTTAATTGTTAGATTATGTGCTGTATTGAACTGCTAGATTGTGAAGTTTGTCTTGTGACTTCAAGTATATCTGGATGTTGGATTGGTGCAGTCTTCCGTGATCTACTTGGTGCTCAAATATGTCGTCGACTGGGTAGATGGTCAAGTAGCTTTTTTGGAGGCCAAGGATACAGCCATCCTTTTCAGCTTCTGCGTACGGCTTCTCGAGATATATTCAGCTCATAACATTGGAACGGTTTCTGTGACGGCTTCGGTGAACTTGTTAAGCGAGAGTCAAACTGAGAAGTATAAGGACCTGAGGGCTCTACTTCAACTCCTAACCAATTTAAGCTCAAAAGACTTGGTGAGTGTTTTGCGTGGTCAAACAGATTCTTTGGTTTAGGGTCGTTTTTCTACTTATGTGTTTTTTGAGGTCTACTCGTAATAGCTCCTGTATTTGTATCTAACCTTTCGTGTTAACACTACAGATCGATTTTGCCTGTGACGTCAATGGTGAAGTTGAAAATCCTGACGTGGCACAAGTGAGTGAAATAATCGGTGCTCTCGGCGACTCTTGTAGGTCTAGAAATTTGTATTGTTTTTTTTAATTTATCTTTTTCAGTCTTGCACGTGGCAGAATTCTGTTTTAAATCCTAGTAAGCCTGTTCAATCTGCTCATGTTTCATGTACGGCAGGTTGTGTATTTGGGCTTGCACATTATTACACCGCTTATGTCAGCTGACCTTCTCAAATACCCGAAATTGTGCCGCCAGGTTTATATCCTTTCCAACCTATCTTTGCTAGTGAATTTGAGTTATTTCTATTTTGAAAGCTTTTGGAAAAGACATTCCTTCACTCCATGAGCGATACAGGGCTCAATTGTATTACTGTACCATAACCTCTGCCAGTGTAATCGCTGCACTAGCATATTGTGGCATTACCTCCCTTCCTAACTTTCCAGTCTTGTATTCTATTCCAGTACTTCACTTTGTTAGCGCACATGTTGGAGGTTTATCCTGAGAAGGTGGCAAAGCTGTCCCCTGAAGGGTTTGCGAGGATTACGAGCACATTGGACTTCGGTCTGGGACATCAGGTGTGGATCTGGCAACTTTGACATATGAATTGGAATTAGTAGTACGTAAGGCTACATGATTTTTATTGGTTTTTTCATCATTGATTGAAGTGGTTCTATGATGATATCCTGGAATTTCACATTCTAGCTCTGCTTTGAGTAGTAATGTTTAATATTGCTCTTCAATATTATTTCTATTCTAGCAGGACGTGGAGGTTGTGAGTATGTCACTCACAACGTTGAATGCTATAGCTTTTTATCACTATCAAGCCATTTGTAGGGGCCAGGAAGGTCTTGGTGTGCATGTGCTTAGTACTCAAAACGCACATGGTGTGGTGGAGGAAGGAGTATTGGACCACTTTCTAAGATCCGTTATGCAATTCCTTCTGTTTGAGGATTACAGGTATTTAGACTAATCAATTTTTTAATGCTGGTCGTTCTGTAAATGTTGGTTGCTTGCTTCATTTATCATAATGGACAACCCTTCCATATTGAGGGTCTTTGTCATTGCTGAAAGATTTCTACGACTTCAATATCCTATAATCCTTTCTTTATAGCCTCTTTACCTGATTATTCTCTGATATTTCTCTTGTCATTATATCGTACATGAGGCCACAGCGTGCTTATAATCTGCAGGTTTAGTGATTCACTAATTGGTAGTGAGACCCTTAGCTCAGTGTGTACCGTCAGTAATTTTGATGTCTGAATGAATGCGTCTGTTTCTGTGCAGTAATGATCTCGTGGAGCCAGCTGCAGATGCTCTCTTGCCCCTTGTCTTGTGCAATACTGCTTTATATCAGGTAATTTTCTGAAGTACAGATCGACTCTGGTGGCTGTTCCCTATCTATATTATCATGTTTTCACTGTTTGTTTCGGTAGTTCCTTTCTACCTTTCAATAAATGAAATTGATTATGGCAGTAACAGATTTTCATTTGTTTGGAACAGAGATTAGCACTGGAGCTTCTGAAGGGACAGCACAACGCTCTTATGCAAAGCCGGCTTGCCACAGCTTTCCACGTCCTTCTGAATGCTAATCAAGTGACGTCTTCTCTAGATCGCAAAAACCGCCGCAGATTTAGGGAGAACCTGTATTCGTTTTTATCGGATGTGCGAGGATTCTTACGGACTAGATGATAGAAAGTGTACAATCTAGGGCTCCTGAACAGACTTTCTCTATTCTTTTTGTAGGTATTGGAGTAGATAGTCATACTTATTGAGAACTGACGAGCCAATAAAACTTGTACTGTAAACTACATGAGGCGGGCTGAGAAATATGTAGGTGTGAGGGTTTTGACCGAACTTTTGTATGTGGGCACCACAGAATTTCACTAGATCAATGTGTTGAACCATACCAAGTTCTGTGTTGTGTGAACTCCTGTCTCTAGTTATTACAATTGGATTTGATATTGGAGGTTGCTCTAAAGAATCGTTGGACACTCAATTGTGATGGTTCTCAATTATTTCAAACGAACCATGCTTTAGTCGTAACAGCATTTCCTGTTCTTGTTCAACTTCAGGGAACTAAGGTAGTAGGCTCATAAATCGTTCATCTATGGGCTGTTCCACCTTTTTCATGTATTTCTTTTCATGGAAACATTTTTATCTAATTTTTTCAGACAAAGAGAAATTGATGTAGAATGTAACACATGGTTTCATATTTTTTTGAAGCAATATTGAATTATTTATGAATTTTCAAACAAGTTGTGTCATAGGCCCCTATTTATGTCACTAGATCTTCCATAAATTGTTCACTTGAAGTTATAAAGAGAAATGGGGAAAGCAAGGACAATGATTGGCTCTAGCAATAAATTACACTTTTTTTCTCGACCCATTCAAATGACTGTAGAGGTTGATTTAAGAACCATCTCATGTCTATTTTAGAGCTGAAGTTGGGACAATTCTAAATGCCCGAGTGGAGTTCAAGCCTCCTACCTTAACATCTAATTGTAAAACCTTTTTGAAACCAACCCCTAGAGATTCATGCCTAGAATGTAACTCACTATTCATGAGAGTCTAGGATTACTCTCAAAAACATCTATTTTCAGCACTTTGAAAATTTAGAGTTTATTTTTTGGATGTCCAATACTGAATGCATAAGAGAATCTATAATATTTTTTCAGCTTCCAACAAGATCCAACCAAAAATTAGGCAATTTTATAGTAGGAACAATCCTCAATTGTTTATTTAGACACATTTAGGTGTAGTTACCTTAGTGACTTCATAGTGGAAATGTAAGTGCTCTTGACAATCACAAAGTTTATGCCCAAATAAACTTTTGGCACCCAAAAATGTTCTCAGAAGTGTATGAAAAGTAATTGGAGTTTCAATTATAAAAAAGGAGTAAATGATAAAATATACTAGTGGTGCAAAAATCCTTTGAAAGCGGGTGAAAATAACATCCATGAGGCATCACATTGTACCAATAGAAATGAGAAAGAAATTGTAGGATTTTTCAAAGTTTTCTACACTAACCTAATGAAGGAAGTACTCCCTTCCTCCCAAATGATCTTCCTCTTGGACCCTATTGGACAAAGTGTTCCAGATTAAGGCTAAAAAGAACATTTGAAAACCCATTTCGCAGTGTAAGTAGGTTTTGGTGCACTCCTAGTATCTTAGAAACTTTGAGTTTCAGAATCCTTCTCAAAGTGTAGTTCTAGAATATTGAAAGTCATTTTTGGGGGGTGTTTTCAAGGAACACCATTGGGTACATAATTACTGAGTGTGAAGTCGTTTCTCTATGGGTAGTTAGTATAGGCCCAAACCATATGTGGGCCTTTGTACCACCTCCCAAAGCTTCATCTCCTTCAAGCAAGCAACACTCAAAGAGGTACAAAAAATAAAAATTAATAGTATTGATTGATCCCTTTAATCACTTAATTTGTCTTTTGATTGATGATTTTTTAGATTGAAGGGAAACTATTGCTCAGAGTTGTTTTGCTAGTTCCAATAGCAATCGAAAATCAAATTTGACCAATTTTCAACTTCACAAAGTGGAACATGTAGATCATTTTGGGATAAAAATTGAGGCCAACAAGAAGATCATTTTGGGACGGAGGGAGTACAAAACTAGCAATCAAATTGATAAATATGGGAATTTTTATTTTATTTATTTATTATTATGCTATATACATGGAAATTCATTTTTACCCTATTGTATCAATACCACAAACTCTCACTTCCTCCTCATTGACAAACATATACAGTATGCCTAAGAAGTTTAGGCACATTTGTTGGAATACTATCACCATCTTGAAATGTTGCAGCCAATTGGTTTTGTACCACATGTTGCAGTTATAGAAATTGGTGATTCATGTTGGTAATCCAATGTTTCTTTCATCTATCGTACGCATGCCACTTACCGTGCAGCTCCACTTACCATGCATGGCACCACACTCCACTATGCCACTTACCGGTCACTTTTAATCTCAGTTGTCAAATCCTCTCACATGAAATCTCAACCTTCCGATCTCTCTCACATTCAATGACTGGGCAAATGACCTAAACTGTCATTTTCAACTCACATTGATGATGGAGTCTTTGTCAGCTGTCAGTGGATTAGAAGACCGCCAACATAGATAGACACAAATTGCTCAGCATTTCTTGCACATTCTCAAATGCGTTGTGCTCTTCATGAATTGTGCTTGTAACCTAATTGGATCTAGATTTCTTCTTGTATTTGTTTCATACATAGTGAGTCTTGAAAACAAAATTCATGGCTAGCATAGAATTTCTCAATTGGTTTCTACTTTCAAACATTAGCGTTTCATGCTATGCTTCATGAGCACGTTTTTTGTTAGAAGCTTTGAATTCGTGCACCATTTTGGTGAATGCTTATTTCCTAGACGAATACATTGTACTAACAATTATGTTTTGTAAAGGGTGAATCTCTTGAGTTCACTACTCTAATGAAGCGAAAACAATTACCAAAGCGTTTTGAAAGTCCAATGAACAACATTTGAGCATCGATGTTTGTGATCTCTGTAACGTCCACCTTGAAAAGGTAAGGTCCAGCATATGTTTTTCTGCATTTTTACTACAATTGTTCTATTGTCATGACTATTAGTATTGCAACTATTTGCTTCTGGTTCTTCCTGCACTAGCGGCTATTCATTTATTATTGTGTTTATGCATGTAATTGTATCTTCACCATGCAGGGTTTGCAAGTGTGGAGCTTGAAAACATCTGGATTTTTTGGAGTTATTTTATTCGTCAAAGACACGGAGGTTGTTGTGCGTACCTCTGGTCGACAAGTACAAGTTCTGATGTACATGCTCCTGGTGACCAACTTCTAGTTTATCTAATGACTAGGTTGAGAAATTTCTTATGGAAGGTTCTGTAGTCCTAATTGATTGGTTTGAGTGCATACGTCAAAGTTGTTGCCTGCAAACCTTGACATACTCGAAGGAGTGGATGACCTCACAAAATTGAGTTATCTCAACAAGCCTTCTATAAGTTCTTCACAACCTTTGGTACCAACATTTAAGAAATCAGATACATGTAAGTGCAAGCTTCATACGAGCACTTGATGTGTTGTTGCTGTTTTTTACACAATTTTTAAAACATAGAATTCCTATATTCATGTTGAATAAGAGGTCCATGTAGGGAATCATGTCTTCCGAAGTATTGTTTTTGTTTCTATAGTACGACAATCATGTTTATAAAATGTAATTTGTTTGGTAATTTTGCAGCATTTGGAGACTAGAGTTGGTCCTGTTTTGATCGTGGTCAACCCTTTCAAGAGAGTTCCCATCTACAGAGAAATAAATATGTGAGCTTTTTAGAACAGAACTCCTGAAAGCTCCCAACTTCATGTGTGTATATTGGCTGAAAATGTTTTTGGTGCCATGATAAAAGGTGGAAATCATTACAATTACCTCATTGGAATGGGTATGAACTCTATAGTGCAGGTATGCAGTCTTTAGAGTTCCTTATCATTGATTATGCAACAAGGTTTACACTAGTAATATCACTCTTATAATTGTAGAGACATAATTTTGCGGCTCACTAACTTTTTCTCTTTTTTTTCTATGCAGAGGGAATCAACCTTGTTCTGGTAGGAAAAATTTGATGAGTGTAGTTTTGTTGTTTGTGTTTGAATTTAATCTTCTCTACTATGAGAGGCCCTCGAGGATCTCAACGAATGGAAGCTCCTAAGCCTAAAGCTAAATATGCAAGACCTAGTGTAGGGAAAAAGACCAATGCAAGTGGACCTAGCAGAGGACAATGGACAAAAGAGATGATGTAGAATGCCATTGACACCATCAAATTAGGGAAACTATCAATTAGAAAGGCATCTAAAAATTTCTCAATCCCCTCATCATCTATTTCAGACTGGATGTATGGAAAGACCAAGAAGAAGAGACACGGATTTGACCCTACCTAACTAAGGTTGAAGAAAGTGAGTTGAAAACATGGTGCTTCATTATGCAAGAAAGGGCATTCTTTGTGACCTTGCCCATCTTGAAAAATATGGTCCAAGACATTGTGAGACGCTATCCAAGGCAACATCCGTTCAAAAACGATCATCCTAGGCAAAGATGGTGGAAGTGCTTCAAATCAAGACATCCAGAGGTGGTGTTAAGAATTGGAGAAGGTTTGGAATTGAAGAGGTGTATGGGCTTAAACAAAAATGTTTGTGGACAATTTTATAACAATTTGACCTCTGTGATTACTTCTCAAGGATACACAACTTCATGTATATGGAATATGGACGAATCGGGGTTCAAGCGGTGGACAGAAATAATACACTGAAGGTTGTGGCAAAAAAGGGATCAAGGAATGTAAACATTCCTACATGTGACAGTAGAGAATGGTTAACTACTTTGGTATGTATTAGTATTATTGGCACTTTCATTGTCACGACCCTCATCACAAGGCGTGCCCGTGCCACCTTGGTGAGCAAGGGGGACATTGGGGGTGACTCCCCAAGCCTTGCAAGAGATGAGGTGAAGGGGATTAGGAGTCCCGAGCAATCAGAGCGATGTAGCGCTCTGATCTGGACGAATTTGGAGGCGTGTGATACATGCTTGAAAAGGTCTTGAGAAGACGCTTCCAGCCGTTTAAAGAACGCGTGATTTGAACTTGCAAGTCAAAAGTTATGGGCGTTCAAAGTTGGGGGTGTCCCAGTCGCGCCGGGAGTGTCCCGAATCTTTGGAGGGCGATAACTTTACGAGTACTTGTCCGAATGGAGCAAGTGAGCAGTTCATCGGCATCTACGCGTTGCGTAGATGTCGAAAATGGGGTCGCATGTGCAATTTAGATCCCGGACCACAAAGTTATGCCGGGTGGAAGTTCGGGAGTCCCAAACTAGTGCGAATCGGGAGAAACGGGGTAGTCTTCCAAAACCAAAGGGTGTTTAGGAGTCCCCCTTGACATACAAGAAGGGGGGACTGCTGAATCCCACAGAGAGTACTATGAGGAGGGGTGGTCTCTCTCCTCACTCCCGGATGGTGCCATGGTGAGCCTAAGTGGCCCCGGGTGGTGAGGCTACTATTGGAGTCTCACCACCACTTGTGTGTTACCATGGAGTGCTTGTGCACTCCTTGATACCGGTTGGGTGGTGTCCCACTCCACACTATGCCATGGTGTGAGTCCCGTGTGGTGAGTCCCGATTAGTGAGTCCCGAAATGAGTTGGGTTGGGCCTAGTGGGGAGTTGGGTCCCATTCAAGGGCGGTTAGCACCGGTGGGAGTAGTGCCTCAACGAGTGCTTGGACATCAATGGAAGTTCCACCCCATGTCATCAAATGACATGCCTAGTGTCTTGTGGGAGTTAAGTATTGGAAGGAAAGGATTGGGAGTCACGGAGGAATGGGGAACCCCGTGACTTGAGTTGGAACCTAACATTGTAGGTGCGTGGCATGTGCAGTGTTAGGAGAGCGTGAACCTTGGTGGCACTAAAGTGTTAAGTGTTTGGAAAGTGAGCTTAAGGTGGTAAGTGTCACTGAGGGGCGCGACATTCATACCCCATTATTTCATTTTCAAAGGAACGTATTTTCTTCAAGATTACATGAAATTTTGTGGACCAGGTACTACAATGAATGTTCAAGAGAATGGATGGGTGACAAATGAGATATTTTGTGATTAGTTTAATTGCTTTAAGCAAAACGTTCCTGGAGGTATGAATAAAGATCACAAGCACCTCCTTGTGTTAGATGGCCATTGTAGCCATGTTAGTGCCATAGCACTTGATACATGCCTTAAGATGGGATTGGATGTCATTACAATTCCCTAGAAGGTCCTTCTTGACCTTAAGATTCAAGTAATTAATGTAAGTTACTATTCAATTGTATGTGCTTGAAGATGCATTTGATTATTTTGACATATTGCAATGGATTAGTCATTTTTCAAATATGATATAAAGGTCTTTATGTTTTGTATGTATGTAGGTCCCTCAACAACCTGAGAACAATGGTACAAATTGTGGCATTTACTTGATCAAAAGTTTGGATATTTTCTTGGACACCATTGCTGAAGGGTTTTCTTTGGGCCAAAGTAGTGGATACATAGTAAGTGTACATGTTAATTTGAAAAGTTTCAATTTAATTTGAATTGTATATATAACAACTTGATCTCTTCAAAGAGTGAATCTCCAATATGTTTGTGAAGAGTTTTTCATATTTGTTTGAAATGATCGTATCTGAATTTAAATTAACTTTTGGTGTTGACTTATTTATTTGGTCAGTTATAGAAAGTGCATTGGGAACTCCAAACTACTGCATTTCAAGATATAGAGGCAAATGCCAAGCGAATGAGTATAAAGCAGACGATATTGATGCTTCAAGGGGGATCAAATTTTTCGTCAATTGTTGAAGACATGTAAGTTAAAAACGTTGTATTGATTTTCACAAATATTTCTGTGATTTATATTCATTATTCATGTTGATTAATTTTTATTCTCTTGATATATATCAACCTAGAGACAATGGCTTGGAAGGTGGAGTTGAAACCCTATCCAGTATACTCAAAGTTCCTTCTTTTCCTAAGTCTTCAAGAAAAACAAAAAACCCTAAGAGATTAAATCCTCATGGAAAATGCCTCATGTCAAAAGAATTCACCAAAAATAGGTTGAAAGCTGCCAAAGAAGAAGAAGACAAGTTCAATGAGAAAGAAAAAAAGAAAGAGAAGAGAGTTCAGAACATAGAAAGAAGAAACTATTAGAGCCTTCTTCACTTCTTGTGAAAAAACAAGCTATGTTTATTGCTCCTTTAGTGAAACTTGAGATGCACGGTTAGTGGTTTAGATGATGATTCTAGATCAACACATACAATTCGAAATTGAATCTTTAAAAGGTTGCAACTTTTGAGTTGAAGATGCCATTTCATTTTTTCACAACAATCCCATCTACTCACTAATAAAAATTATTTAAAGAAAAAATTAGTAAACATAATGAACCCACTTTTTGTAATATGCTACTGAACCCAAATATGCATGGTAAGTGGCATGAGTACGATACCACCCAATTGACCAGTATGAAGGTTGCTCTTGGTGTGAGGATGGTCCATTCTGTGAAGGTATCTTAGATGAAGCTCTAAAACTCACACCATACAATGTGTATTGGAGTTAGTGGTATACAAGTATCCATTGTATGTGTAAGGCTATGTTTTATGCATTCCATAAAAATATGGGTCTGTAATATTGGGACTATGCCAAATTCACTCTTTATACAAGATGGTTGAATTACATTCAAAGATGAAGAATTCAATCCACCCAAAACCACATTTTTTCCACTTTTCGGACATATAATCTTATCAATGTGACTTCAAATTAATTCCTCTTAATGTTTTGTTGATTTTCTACAAAGATTTGATTTGATTCTTTAGAGGTTGATAGCAATGCGATAAACTTTCTAACAAAGACAAGCTCAAAAGATGTCAATGTTCTTTACATAGTTTTGCATCTCACACATATTTGTGAATTAGTAATTTGGACTTAGACATGAATTGTACAATCTAAAAGCATGTTATGAAATTAATGATGCTAGTGTGTGAGAATGAATATGGAAGTCTGGAAGTCTAGAATATATATATAAGTAGATGTCCTACAACCATAATTGAAGGTGCTTACAATATAAACACCTATAATATAAGTATCTATAGCTTAGCTATACTATAATCATGAAAGATTCCTATAATATAGTTGCAAGGTGGGAGGTCCATAAAGCACCCATCTAAGAGTTGAAACTGAATTTTGGGGAGGTGAAACTTATTGAATTATTTTTCAGTAAATTTTCCTTGAAAGACAAGTGGAATTGACATCTAATCCAAGTTGTTTCATAATTTTTGAAGCTTTGTGGAATTAGTTATGAATTTTTTGAGTCGAAATGGTATAGGGCTCTAAAATCGCCCACCTCCTCAAATGTACACTATTGATACATCCCTGTAAAGATGAAAAAAACCCATGTACAAATAGTGTAAATTTGAGGAGGTGGGTAGTTTTAGAACCCTATACCATTTTGAGCCTCCTACCTTATAATTTCATAGGCTCATGGGCTCACACTCCTAAACTCACATAATAGCACCCCTTGTTATGAAACTATGAACCCTTAAAAATTAATGTGTTTTTTTATCATCTAAAGACAAACATCCAATCATATCCATAACTGTAAAAGCCATTTGAATCCACCTACAATCATCCACGTACATTCATCCTAAATCACTCATCCATCATTATTCTCTTTTCATCTCTATACATTTGTCCATGTACCCAAATACACATGGCTTATGAACACCAACTTGTTCATCCAGACAGTTCCAAGCACCTAATTTTCTCTCTATATATATAAAGTAAGAAGAAAATTTTAGATAATATTAATTCCAAGAAAATCAAAATTTTAAAAAACATATATTTGTATTTTTGTATTTTCATTTATTTCAGCTCACTGCTCGCTTGGCAGTGCTCATTCCTCACTACAAAGTTTCTTCATTTTTGTCTACTTAAAAAATGATTTGCAAAATTTTCATTTTATTTTCATATAATTAAGAAAATTAATATTATAAATTGCTGTAGTATTTACTGCACATTCACTAAGTACCAACCTTCTTGCTTCAATCTTGAAATTTTAAATCCTTTGTATTACATTCGTCTAGATTCTCTTGCACCTTCTTAACCCCTAAATGCCCAAGGCACCAAATTCTGTTGTTTTGAAAACTTTGAAGTTAAGTAAAACCCAACCAAATTGCTATTATTATTAGTTTATATTTTTGGAGAATTCTCTTTGAAGTCTAGTTTTAGGATCAAAAAGTTGATCTGAAAAATAAAGGATCATGATTTTTCTATTGAAGATTTAGTGCAAGGATGTCCATTGCAATCTTGACTTCTTGTAGTGTTAAGGGCTCTTGAAAATGAGCCTCAAATACACTAGATCTTGGAGGCAAAATCACATTAGAAATTCATTTAAAAAAATTGTAGAATAGATTTCGAAAAAATGTAAATTGAATGGGGTTGTGCATGCTAGGCCCTATAACCTCATATTTTTTTAGTGACTAACTTTTTAGAGTTGATATGCAAAAAGTGAATTGAAAAATTTTCACAGTTTTTACACCCTCATCATCAAACATTATAATCTTTCAATCTATAAGTGATATTGTTGTGTTTTCTTTTCCTATGTGATCTCTAACATGTCTAGTTTGACTTTGTATGGTTACAATTCAAAAGAAATTGGTACAACTTATGAAAATGTTGACTTTTTGTTCAATTTACAACAAATTTCAAAGAGCTCCAAAGAGGCCTTGGGCATTTAGGGGTTAAATTACAATGATATCACTGATAAAATTATCCAATTGTGTCATTTTCAATTGTATTGAAAAGTCATGAGAGACTTGGTTTTATTAAAATAGGATTTAAAAAGCATATTAGAACTTACAAAAACATGAGCTACTTCTGTATAATTTCTCATGCTAAGATCTTTCCACCACATTCCATTTAATGGTATGTCATCATCAAAATCTTTGCACAACTTCGTTATCTTACAATTATCTTTACTTAACCCCTAAAGGACCAAACGGTGTTTTTGGGCAACATAACAATTTTGGGCAACTCACTATGAATGGAATTTTTATTTTTTTTCTTTGAAATTTTCACAAAATTTGTGCCCAAGGTGTAGCTTTAAGACCCAACAATTTTCATAACTTTTGAATACATGGTTAAAAAGTTTTTGTATGATATGCTGTTTTCATTGCTCAGCGGGCAGCCCGGGCAGCAAAAAAAACTTCTTTAAAAATCACTTTTTTTAAAATAAAAATTTGAAATTGGTTTACCTAATTTATATGTACATGGAAAGCTTTGAATAATTCCCTTTTGATTTATGAGATGAAAGTTATGAAGAGTTCTAGTTGTGGGTAGTTTGTGGAGAGTTGTGGAATCTTTACTCTAAAATAAACTTTGAAGATCTTTATTTAATTCAATTTTTTATATTTTTGGAAGAAAAAAAAAGTTGAGGTGTAGATTGTTTATTTCAACATTACAACCATTGGGATTGGCATTTTTCAATTCCATAAAGAAATTATTAACAATTTAGTATTTTGAATCATTCTCTACTTCTTTCAACATACTAATTTTTTCCTATATGTTGTACAATTCCAAATGATCTAAAATTTTTCGAGTATATAGCCAACATGACTTGGAGAATGAATCTAAAGAGTTACAACCGTTTTGGACATTATTTCATAATGATTTGACCTTGTGAAGTGCAGCTGCCCCGATTTTCGTAGGGCCAAAAAATGGCTTTTTGTCACTTCAAATGCTAATATCTTGCAATTTACATGGTGAAATTTTCTGAAATTTTTTCTGCATCTTCCCAAACCAGCTTACAGTTACATTTGTCCAAAAATGTATTTTTTCTAAAATTTGGTACTTGTACTAGAGATGACAGTTTTGGAGCATTTTTGGTGAAAACATAGTCAAATACCTTTAGGGGTTAAATTTGGATTTACTAAACCTTTGTATACATTAAATCATGCCACCACTGTATATAAAACCACACCATTTGATTCTGAATCCAGTGCATAATGAATGCTTGCCACAAATACAAGTCTTGGATTTGCAATCCATTTCTGTTGTCCTTCAATACCGGAGCATGTTGTCGAATGATTTTCGTCATTGCAAATAGGATCTTCCATTCTGAAACACATTTCATCAGCAATCCACATTGTCTTTTTGAACATTATTGTTTGATGATTTGGCGCACAACAATATGTGTTTGATCATAAAATACTACCAAATGAAACCCAAGAATTGTTTGTATACTTGTCAAATAATGATGATAATGTATGAGGAAATGAAATTGTCAAATAATCTTCAAAGCTCCAAAAGAATGCCCATTTTGTTAAAAACTGTACTCGATGAAGGCAATCATTAATAGCCAAATGGTGGCCAGGATATTGTCCACTTAGAAGGTGGCTTTGAGATGAATGTATATCAACAAGTGTTAGTAATCCTTGTTTTATAAATGGTTCCAATATTGCCATCATTTTGTTACTCGTATTGATGCCATGATAAATGAAATAATGTATCTTTTGGGCATGGAAGAGAAAATGATGGTACATAAACCATTCTTGTAGATGCATGGCATTAAAGTCTCATAATATTGGAGGTGAACAGAATGCAAAGTCATATTTAAATTCACCTTCAAATTGAATTTCATTTATTTCTTCTGGTGTCTCTAAAAATACAGGGCAAAATTCATTATTTAATTTGATAACAGGTTTCCACCTTTTGCATTTGCACCTGCGGGATCTTCAAATTTACATTTTATTATTGCTACATCATATGTAGTTTGATGCAATTCACTTACAACTATTACACTTTTAATCCCCATTTGTATGACAGGAACGTGCTTCTCATTCCATGAAAAATCCCAATTAGTCAAGTGGGAATTTGTAGATGTTTGCCTCCAATCTATCCACACACATGAGTCAAGCTCATATTTTTTTGACCATGATTTTTTCCAAAAGTGAAGTGCCTAACAAAACAACCACAAAGAACTCTATTTGTGAAAATCTAAAAGAGCTGAATACAATCAATCAATGAAGGGATGGCCCATACCAATGTAATTTATATGGCCAATTAATTGTTGACTCAAGATTCCCATTTGATATGTTTTTTGGTATTGTTTTTTTATCTGAAAGGATTGTTAATTTATTTAAATTCAAATTTTCAGTATGCACAATGTTTGAATTTTTCATTTTCAAAATTCAAAATTCATAAAATAATACATTAATTTAATATATTTATTCACTTAAAATCAAGACTTCTTAATATGCTTGGTAAGAAGTTCATATGCCTTACATCATCAATAACTTGCATCAAATAATATAGAAAGTCTTAAAATGTTTTTAAATTGTTTAATAAACTACTCTTATTATGCAAACATAAAGTAAAAATTCAAATGAGATTTATCTAGTTATAGCTTTGTAGAAATTTTAAGATCATTAAAAGAAATTCATTTTTGAAAAATGAAAATTGTAAGCAATACCTAATTGTGGATTATGAATTAGGCTAGTTAATTTTTATCTCAATGATATTTATTTATTGTCCAAATCTAACATTTTACTTGGCAAAAAGTTCCAATCATTTAGCTCTCTAAGGCTATTTTGGTCTAAATACTATTATATTGTAAAAATATTGAAATATATAATGATCAATGAATATTTTAGAGTTTTAAATAGAATATATTTTATATACCAAAAAAATACTATTTTTTTTAACAATTTTCATAATTATACAAGTTAATATTTTGCAAGATTTGACTCTATAAGCTAAAGAAATTTGAAAATCTACCTAAGTTATTATCTTGATTGCAATTTTTCATTGTTTTCATAATGGTATCCTCAACTTCGTCTATATTATTGTTAATATCTTCCATTATTTGAGCAATCAATTCTCTAGTGGAATCATCTAAAGCTTCATTAATATCCCACATTCAAGCTACTTGTTGCACGATTTTGAGATGATGCTACAAAAATAGAATTTGCTTCATTTTCAGATGAAGCATTTACAATCATTATCAATCCATTTGTAATGCCATATTTGATAGTTGCTTTAATAGGCCATAGAATTTTCGTCAAATTTTTCATGCTTAATTGAGTAAGATTCTTTTTTGAATCTAATTCGGGTTCTTTTGCATGCACTACAAGGTCCATTATATTTTGTTCCTTTTGAAAAATGTGATTAGGATTTTGTGAATTATTTTGCAAATTCATAAGAGTTATACATAAGAAAATTAGCATCAATAGTACAATAGGTGCCATGAGTACCATAAGCATTGTCCATCATGGTTGAACCATATCATTATATCCTTTCCTAGGTCTCAAAATTCAAATACTTGTTTTCCTACTTTCCTTTTCATGTGTAAACTTTAACCAAAAACTAGAACATGTAATATAAAATTTATTGTATTTGCACCGAATTTCTAATTTATATGCAAAGATAATTAGTTAAAATCAATTTTTGAATGTAGTACTTACTACACTATCAATGATGGATTAATTTATCTTCATAATTTTCAACCTAAAAATTCTAAATGTTGAAATTGATGAACATACAAATCTCCTCATTACAACCTGAATTTTTCATAAAAAGTGAATTTATTTATTTATCTTGAAAATAATTTTAATTTATAATCAAACTTCTAAATTATATAGGTGATCAAAATTTGAAAAATGTGCATGCCCAATAATTCAAACCACCAATTGTTTGAGTGAAATTTATTTTGAAGTAAATATTCTGTTTTTTAATGAATATTTGGAATATTTTAAATAATTATTCTAAATATTTTCTTAAGACATTCATTCCTTCTATAACATGTATTGTCATAATTCATAAATTTTATAATCTCAAATCTTGAAATGAGGTTAAAATAATTAAACATTTAATATTACAAATTTCAGAATTAGTTGACTTTATTCTTCAATTGTTATTTCTAAAAGCTTCTTGTACCAAATATGAATTATAACATATGCAATGGTTGTTGCAAATGTGTATCATAAACATTAAGTATATAAAATAGGTTTTCCAAATTGTTAAGCTCATTGATTTATAAGTTCGAAGTTGCAAAGTCCAAATTGTTCTTATTTTAACATATAAGTCTTGTAAATCTATATAATATAGAAGTTCTATAAATCTACAAAACATAGAGGTTCCAAAAATCTACATTCAAGTGCTACATAATTGAGATGAACTAGGGTGAATAGTCAAGTTTTTATTTCATACGATCTTTATAATCTCTAATTACATTGACCACAAAGTTTTTTGCAATATTGGGGGGAAGAACAAAGAGAATAATGAAGTGATGAGGTCTCATCATATTAGCACAAGCATATACAAATTAGCCACAAGCAAGCACTCCAAAGCCAAACTCCATCCCTCTCACTTCTAAAAGCTTTGTTAAAGACAATTGAATCATTTACTTTGAAACTTCATCTCTATTTTTTTGTCAATTCAAAGTAAAATATAGAAATTATGTATAACAAATGTTTAATTTTTCCACTTTCATAATAGAAGTTGAAAATATGGTCTCATTTTACCAAGGTTTAATAAATTATTAATGAACTGATGCCACATTTAACTACTTTTGTACTTTGGGGGGAATTTCAAACTTTTCTTTGAAAGATCTCCAAATGAATACTACCTACATTATGATGCTTTTGAGACTACAATGATGTTTGAAGTAGAAAAGATTATATTTGATAGAGCCTAGAAATATACAAAGAGCTTTTTGAGATAACATATTTTAGCAATGCAAACATGAAGACTACTTTTACTTGTATATATAATTAACCAATTCATCTAGAAATTTCTTTGTATAGAGGAATACCAAAAATTCGCTATTAGAAGTTGTAGATTTTGTATAAGCAATGAGTGTTCATATTCTAAAACATCTATTTGATTTGGTAGAGGCATTTAATTCCTACATCAAACATTGGAGTTCCAATACTTAATTTAGGAATTAGAAATTTGGAGATCTTCAGATGCCATCCGTCAACATTCTTTCACAAGTTCATACCACAAGAATATTCCAATATTTAACTTGGAAATTGGAGATCTAGAGATTTTCAAATGCCATCCCCTCAACATTCTTACACAAGTTCACACATGAAGACATTTGTATAATAAAGTAAGGTGGATTTGCCATTAATTATTCACTAAGAGACACAAGGAATAGGCATGTGCCTTAGAAAATGAAGAAAACCATTGCTTAGAGCTTTGAAGCTAGTCTACTTGATCTCTGGAATGTGGATATCCCTAATATGTAAACAAGAGCATTATAGACTTCTAGTGCATGTTAAGAGGATCAACATCAATAAACGCAACAATTTGATTCCAAAACAAATTGCACATTGCATTCTTACTAAAGTGTTCCTTGAAGGACTCCTTTCTATCAAGATGCGGATCCAACTTGTCTCCTAAAATAACATCCTTATTCAACAAATAGCCTACAGACAATATTGTCTGGATTAATAAATTGAAGGAGGTCTTCCAATTTTGAAGTATTCATCCTTGACCACTATGAGCACCAATTTATCCACCCTTCGTAAATCGTGAGCACAACTAAGTTCTGGATTTTGACTAAGTGAATTCTACTTTTGGGTGTCTAAGTGTGGTCCATTGTGCCTTCCAAACAATGGATCTTTTTTCTAATAGCCTAAATGTGACCCAAACATGCAAGAATCGCTTCATCTACATCCGATGTCTTTGGCTAACTAAATAGATGAGGCTGTTGTGGTTTGGGGATGGAAATCATGCCATGGAGGAATGAAACCATAAACCCTCTAGGGAATTCCTTGCCATTTCTAAAAACCTAAAGTTCGATCCTATCTAACCTTTTCAGCCCAAGTTATGAGTGGATGAAGTTTGACCACTACTCAGTTCCTTAAACTTCATCCACCAATTAAGTCTAGTCCCTAATTCAAGGTGATTCAAAATTTCTAAGAGGGATTTAAGAGGCTTATTTCTACTTAAAATCTAGAATTTGGTCCTAAATGGAAACTTCTATGGATTTCTCATCCAACCCTAGTCTAGACTTCATCTCTTATTATCTTTCGGGGTTTTCGTGATTTTTTCTACTTGAGAGGGTCCTAAAGGCTCTACTCAACTTTTCCTACAAGCCTAGAGTCCAAAATTCCTTGTTCATTCTATAAAAGAGTATTGGAAAGGTGTTTGAATAGCTTTCAATGCACCTCTAGAGCTGCGTGAGAAATTACTATATGGATTCTGGCCAACTTCGAGGATCATCCATGATGAGACAGATCACAAGTAGAGGGTTGGTACATTGCATGAAGGGGATGCAGAGGATGCATCCTTTATTTGACAAAGGCGTGATTGTCCACGTGCTTCTTTCTGTGTTAATCACTATACGTTTATAAGTTATTTTGTCATGGTGTGGTCTACTAATGGTGACTCCAAGCCATTATGGCTTGCTAGAGCCATTATGAATCCAAATTCAGATCCAAGGCATATGAATATAATTCAAATCCAATATTTGACCCCAACTTTAGAGCAACACATTAATATGGAAACATATAATGGATGGGACACAAAAAAAAGAAATGTGTGGTGCAAAGATTGAGCAAAAAATCCAACGTGGTCAAGCATAGATTGTATCATAATGACTTGGAAGCCACGTATGCGAGAGGGGACTTCAGATCCAAAGGTGACAATTTCGAAGCTACAAATTGACATTATCAAAGCATTAGTGGAAGCCTTTACGGCTAATTCAAACGACGATGAATCTATGGTGGAAGGATGAATAGTGTGTAGATATATAAGTAGGCTTTGTTGTAGCTTTGTAGAGTGTGAAGTGGAATGGACTTTGCATTTACATGTTTTGAGATGTTCGCAGAAATATATTTTGTCAATTTTGTTAGGGTAGTCTAACTATGTCACAACTATTGATTTTTATTAATAGTATATTTTATCTTCTTATTTCTCTCCAATGTTCTGTATTAAGTGTATTCATTTGGATTTGTTTTGAGAAAGATGTTTTCCATGTTAAAGTTTGGTATCAAGAACCTAAAGATTAGGCCTCAGTAGATGCACCTTTCAATTTCAAGAAATGTCTCAATTGATGACATCTTGCATGGTTTAAAGTATATATATTTTTCATTTCTATAAAAATATTCAAAGGTTGAATGTGGCTTCTTCCTACTATTTATAGCAATAGCAAATTAATTAAACATGTATTTCGACATTTTCAAGTCTCAATTTATTGAATTGTCTCAATTTGATGAACTCTTTTGTATGCTAAATATAGAAGTGAATTAAAATGAGACCTCAACTTGTCTCAATTTAACAAATAAGGCCTTGTAGGGAGTTTAGTAGTTGAAAGGATTAAGAGATGAATATGTCACTTAGGTGAAGAAAACAATGCCATTGATTATAAAGAACATGGTATTATAGAAGCACAGTGACTCTACTAGAAATTAATGGCTAAAACCAAATCCAATTTAGAGAATATGGAATGGAAATGATAATCAATGAAGTCTAATACAAATGGAAAAGAAAATCACAAACTAGTACATTGACATCATGCACTAAAAATACAAAAGTACTCCACGAAAACATTTCACGTAGAGGGAGTTGAGGTTGAAGTATCCTCACTGTCTGATGTATGTGAATCGAACTCTACAGCACAATCATCTACAAACTCCAAAATGCGGGGATCTACCAATTTGGCCCTAGAAGATGCCTTAGGGTATACGTCGACAAAATCCCTAGAAACTAACTCTATATACATAGGTAGTTGAAATGGTTTTGGGAGGCTAGGAAAAAATCCAAGATCTGCAAAGAATGGAACATGCTTGGAGTTCCTCATTTCTTGAGCTTTCTTGCAAAACCCAAAGAACAACACTTGAGATCACAAGTACTGTAGATGAAACAAAGAGACCCGAAGATGGAGTTCAAAGAAAAAATTTACTTACTGAATCGTGATATTTTCACGACACATTGGACTGGTATGTCCTCGTTATCCAAATCAATTGAAGAAACAACAGGACATTGCTGTTTGGCCTCTATAACCACCAGTGTGCGCATGGTTGGAGCTATCAAAGCATCAGGGATAGCCTTATCCTTCTCAAATGCCAACTCATAACGGCATGTATCAGAACAAGTCCAAATGCTTGAACTTGTAAACATCTAGTTCATAGATGAGAACATGACAATGAACCAAAGTACTTTGCTCATTTCTATCAAAATCAAATTATTAAATAAGATAACTAACTTGTTGCAATTGTGCAGTCCATAACGACATACCTTGGTGTTGAACATGCCTCCACAAGCATCTGCATGAACTGGTGGGCCTTTTCATGAGGTCTACGCCATGGTTTGGCGCCATTCATGGCGATATCATCTTTGTTACAGAAGTTTTTGAGGATCTCATCCTTGCCAACATTAACTCCAACTGCATCATGAGATGAAACGTCATGGAATGAAAATAAAGGTGCTCTTTTCATTGACGACTTCTTCACCACTATAGAAATGGTAAATCGCATGGTCTACAAAACAAGTCATGTGAAACTCTAAACCTGTCAACCATCAAATTCAACATGAACATGCAAAAAAAGACATGTAACTTACTATCATAGTTGGATTAGAAGGCGATGTCAAATGTAGCCGATTCATGCCCAACCAAAATTGACTTATCCTAAAATCGTACTCTTTTCAACATTCGAGAAAGTGACTTTTGTGGGGCACACTAGAAGGGTACATGACAAGCAAAACCTCATTGTCATATAGGTACTCCAAGGGGAAGTCAAAGATGGAAAGCAACCAGTGCATGTGGAGTTCATTCCATTTTAGAATGGATCCAGGTAGAGCTGAAATGGTAGGCATATGGAGACCTTTTGGAACATCCACAATCATCAAGTCCCTTGCCAGTATTGTACGCAGGACACCATTGAAGGAGCGATCTCTATCACTAGAGTATTACAAAGGTCTGGAGTATGTAAGTCAGATAAATTGAACATGGTGTACTACTAAGATAGAGAGATATATAGGATGAATCATTAGAAACATAAACAATGACCTTAAAGAATTTCCAACCTATAATAAAGTGTATAATCCAACTACTCATAAATACAAATTATATAACATTGTAATATGCAATGGAAAAAACTATACCATAGCCAAGAAAGTGAGAATGTTGTTGTAGGCCTTTGTTTTATTGTTCTTCCCTATAGACATAAGGGTTTTGAGTGACAAGTTTAAGATGCATTCGTTGATGTCAAATAGAAAATAAATGTTCTGAATTGTTAGCATTGAACCATGCAATAAGCGCTCTTGAGTGAGAGAGAAACTTGATGAAGTGGCTTTCATGTTGGCAACGGTTGTTGTAGGTTCAAATAACCTTGTCTCTGCCTTCCTCTTTGTCCCCTTTTTTTTTCCATCTCTTTTTCCTTTTCAACTAGGGTTGCTCACCTCTTCTTCTTCTTATCCTTGGTCTTCTTCTTTCCCTCCTCCATTTTATCAACCTTCCTCTTGTCGGAGGCCTCCCATTTCTTGATGATTTGAGCTCATGCCTTAGGATCTAGGCCAAAAAATTCATCAAATTCTAGTTCCACAACCATTGTATGTTTTCAGGTCTCGAAAAGAGTCTCCTCTTTAAGCGAAGTGATTCTGAAGTTACACTCTAGGTACCAAGGGCATGCTTGGAGATGAGAGCTAGTCCAATTCTTTAGTTGCATAGGAGATAACATGTAGTCAAGGGAGGAGTGATCCAACCAAGTAGTAAGAAACAGGGGGAAAATCTTCTTTCTCAATGGCCTTTTTGTTGTACAATTCAAATTTGAAGCACCTACACATAAGGAAATAATTGATAAGAAATAATTAGAAATGTAAAACTTCTTGTAAAGAAATAAAGAACAATTTTATGCCAACTTTCAAATTTTGAAGAAATCAAAGACTCTACAGTTTGTTTAGAATCTAACACTAACTAGATTAAATGCTATTGGAACCTCCAATCAATTAGTAAGTTAGACATTGTAGAATGACAATTGATGAATGAATAGTACTTACAGACACACTATCAACGTACTAGTGCATGAATAAATAAAATAAATTATAAGAAAATGCATGATTGTTTCTCCAATGATGGCTTCTTGGGACCTAGAGATAATTCTTAATTATTGCATTATGCATACCTAGGTTGACCTAGTTGAATTTTGACATCGTTGAACCTGAAAATTAGAAATGATGGTATAGAGTTCAAAGGAAAAAAAAAATGGAAACGGTATGCATGAGGGACCCCCAATATTCCTTTCTCAAGCTCGAGAGTATGTAATTGGTATCCAATGTTTGCTCAATTAAGCCTGAGACAGTGACCTATAGCAAAATCAAGAATAATACATACGTAACAGGACTAGATAAAGTGTCTTTGTATTTTTGAACCGCATTAACGTCTTGTCTTGAAAAAAAGACATCACTTCTTAATTTGAAATAGGTTCATAGAATTGAACACTAGTAATATACATTTAATTCCTTTCATTACAGATGCCAAACTTAGACACTATGGAAAAATGATTATATAGTTGTCAATAAGTTACCATGAATGTTTAAAATATGTGCAATAGTGGAGTTGGTGACATGAGAAGGAATAAAATGCTAAGAAAAGTTTGATAGAGCGTTGAAATTAATGTGATGTATCTGTATATCAAACGTTTGACTACAAACATGGATCCTCTAAATTCCGTAAAAGAATCAGACTTCTTGAATGCATCAGCACCCTTAAAAATCCTTATGTAGGCGTCATCCTAGAGCTTCATTCGCCACCCCTCCATATACTCAAGCAATGTTTGTGGCTCAAAAGAAATGGACATGTTGATACGAATATTATCCAATCGGATAATTGAATCAAACAACTTTGTAGTTGTCTCCTCATCTACAAATAAATATGTGTGGTCATTATTTCGATGAGTACTGAAGGAAATTCATTAACCAATAACAATAAATTAATCTAACATGCAAACATAAATAAGAGTGACCATGATCTTTATGTATGAAGAAACATACCCTAGGATACCAATATGCCTTTGTTAAAAACTAAAGAAGCTTTTCCTCATTGATAGGACGGGATGGAAACCGGCGGGCCTCTTGAGACGGACGGGATCCATTGATCCATCTTAGCCATTTGACCTTGAAAGTCAAGCTGACATTGGTAGTAGCTATCATCTGCAATTTGTTCAAAATCAACTCCGGCATGGAGTAGAGGCTCTAGTGCCTCTTGATCTGCATAAATAGAAGTGACAAGATTTTAGAACTATAAAAGATAATCACGAAGACTCGAAGCCCCAAAATACCGTATAGCAAATTATACCTCTTCTAGGAATTCGAGACTGAATGCTGAATTCGAGACTGAATACTAGATTCGAGACTGAATACTAGATTCGAGACTGAATACTAGATTCGAGACTGCTACAATTTTAAAAAGCTTCTTATACAACTTCTCAATGGGTTTCTTAATGGCAGTCCTCATTGCTACCACTACACCTTCCTTTGTCATCTCATCATGTGGAATATCCTCGTTGAACTTTCGAACTGCACCGTTTACTAGAAGAACACCATCGTCATCAAATATTGTAGAACCCCACATGATCAAGCCAAAAATTATAGCAAACAATTTAGGCTAATAAATCATTATAAACATAATAAATAAAATTAATCTAGTATTCATACCTTAAAGATGAACGAGGTGAAAACCTCTATTAAAGACATACTGTACCATGTCTTTTGTGTGCTAAGCGGACAAGTCTTTATTTTATTTAGTTTGATAGAACTTAAAAGATACTCATGAGTTGGACCCTTTAAAATACAACAAGTTGTTGTATTTTATTTTTTGTTGATGTCTCAAGGCATGAAAATAGGCATGCAAATATGAATTTTAGATTCAACCATGCAAGTGTTAAGATCAACCCAAACGTTTTTGAAAGCTTAATTCTGGCCATCATTGTATTTAATAAGACTCATTCCTAAAAACTAACATATTAATTAAGAATGAAGTTCTAAGGGCTTTTCAACTATGTATAATATGCTCAAGGGCTCTTTATACATCCAAAAGTTGAAAATAAAATCAAAATTTTTGTTTCATTCAAAAAGATGAGTATAAAATATGTCCAATCATTACTTCATAATAGATGTATTACAAAAAATGAGGATATCCAATAACAATGTTGTATACATATTAAATCAAAATTCATGATTGTATGTAAGGTGCCAAAACTTTTAAAGAAAAAATATCCACAAATTAAATTTCATTAGGAAATCCATGTACAAGTCTCAAAAAAATTTGTGCAACATATGGACTTGAAATTTCACTCCATTGTGTAAAACTTAGTTGTCTATGTTAGGCTAAAAAAATGATCATTGCAATTTCATTGGGAAAAAGAATTGGAAATAAAGTCAATTTTTTGTTTCATTCAAATATATAGGTACAAAATATGCTTAACCATTATTTTGTAATAGATGTCCTACAATAAATTAGGATATCTAGTATCAATTTGGTGGATATATTCAATCAAAACTTATGACTGTATTTAAGGTGCTAAGGTTTTTTAATTAAAAAATGCCCACATTAAATTGTGCAATGAAAAATACATATGTTACAAACTTCTCATGGCCTGTAACTTCAAATTACAAAGAACTCTTAAAACAAATACAAAATATACTTATTAACAAAAATGCTTCTATAAGAAGCTCAAACCACCCAACCATAGAGAGAGATCAATCTCCAAAAAGAGAATCTCCGCACCTCCAAACTCTATCTTATATATTAAAGACATCATTAAAGACTACTCACTAGAAGAAAACAACATTGATTTCAACAAAATTTCATTGACCCAAAATTCTGTTTTCTGCCAAAAAATGTAGAAACTGCGTTGCAGCCAATGCAGTTTTTGTATTTTTTGGCAGAAAATAGAATTTTATGTTAGCTGAATTCTATAGAAACCAATGTTGTTTTCTTTCAGTGAGTTGTCTTTAAGATAGACTGTAGTATAGAAATACTAGATTTAGTTTTCTTTTCAAATTTTTAGTAAAAATATATAGAAAAGTAGCATAAAAATAGGAAAATTAGAAGAAAAGACATGCCAAAACACTTTAAAGTAAAAAGTAGCGAAAAAACAAAATAAAAATAAAAATAGTTTTAAACTTTTTATAGTGTGAATAGAGTAGTGTGGATGAATGGGACACAAATTTGGATGAAAATCTGAAGTTGGATGAATGGGGTGCTAGGACCATCGTCTTGGCTTAAAAACTGAAAAAAAACTCCAATTTGAATTCAGTGTTTTCGGGTAGAATCACTCAAGTGTAGTATTTTTCGCAAAATTGTAATTCAAAATTCTTCTTTTTGCAAATATGTGCGTGTGATTTGTGTATGTGTGTTCAATTTTGTAATTTTATGATTGTGTTTTCTTGTGATTTAGGTTTTGCGAGATGGCTAGATTTTAAACTCAAATTTCGGAGACGATTCCTTACTTCAAAAATTCTAAGTCTAGTATTGTGTTGATCAGATTACCGAGAAGCGTAAATTGATTAGTCGGGAATTTGTAGAAGGGAGAGTTTACATTTTTGGCACAGATACAGGCGCAGAGAGGTTGGGTCAAGCGTGAGAAGATGTGGAGATGCAAAATTTGTAAACTTTGGGAGATTATGATAGATTATAACACTAAATTGATCAAGTGTCAAGAAATTGCAACCAATTGTGAAGACTTTCGAGGTTGAGAATTGAAGTTTGAAATTGAACCGGGAATTGGTGGTATATAGAGTGACTTAATATTGACACTAGAGTGAGCCAAGATTGCCAAATTTGTGAGCAATCAAGTTTCTCCATCATCATATTGATAAATCAAATCAGAAATTGAAGGTAGTTTGTACAAATTTTTGAAATTAGGATTCAGAAACAAATTGTGGTCGTCTGCACAAGAGCCATGGTACCTCGTTGGTTACTTAATCAATTTTGGAATCTATTGGCATATCAAAATTTTGCAATTTGTTTACGTCTGTTAGATTGAGTGATTATAATGTTTGTGCAAGACTGAATTGGGTCGAATTTGATGCGAAATTTGTGATCAAAATTCCAAATAGAGGATGCTACAATCGCAGGCTGGTGGAAACTGTGAACTTTGAATTGCGATAACTTCTGATTTACAAGGAGATAGGATGCGTATCTTGTACCATTAAAAAGACGAAGAGAAATCAATCGAAATGAGCGTTGAAATTTCTCAAATTAGAGAAAAAATTGCAAAAGTTATTAGACATTGAAGTTGCAGTCTGTGATTAGGGATTTTGACAATGTGGAGGTCGCACGGCCATCAGGTCCGACGAGCGGCCATGCGTCTTGTAGTCTATAAAATCAATTTTATAGTGTTAAAATTGAAATTTTGAACTTGAAATTTTTATGGAATTTGTCTATTAGTATTTAAATACATATTTTGTATGTTCTAGGAACAACTTACCTTGTGGTTTTGGACTCGTTGTCATACGACTTGTTGTCCAAAAACCTAGAGAAAGAAAAAGCTTAAAGACCAAGAATCTGGTATGAATCTTAAATATTTCATACCTCTACATATTGGACTTGTTGACCATTGTGACGACAATGTTTAGGCAACTTGCATTTAGGTTCGAAAAGCTCATGGAGAGCAATTACTAAACTTGTTGACCCAAACATAAAAATGTTTAATTAACAAATTATTTGTACTACTTTAAAAGTATTATCTTGTATATATGATTAGGTCAAGAGCATGCATAAATATAAGGCTTGTTGACCAACCAATGTAGCTAACATTTTGAACTCATCAAGCTTAATTCACACATTTCTATTATAATTAAAATCTTTATTTTCATTAGTAAGAATATAATGTAAGTAATTATTAACAATTATTAATCTATGGATGATCATAGCTTATAAGTTAAATAACAATCACACCTAATAAGAGGCTTTTTGAAAAAAGTTATTCCAAATTGTGTTTTTTTTCTTCTTTAAAGCCTTAGTATAATGATATAGATTATATTCTTTGAAATATAAAATATTCCTATGTTTGGGAATAAAAAAGGCCTTCAATTCTAACATGACAAAAAAAGATATCTCCTCGTGACTTTCTACAACATTTGTGATGAAAAAAAATTTCTCTTAATAATCTTTCTTAGAATTAAAACTATAACATCAAAACATTGAAGTTCAAAACAAAAAACTAACCTTCTTGTAACCTTAAAATCAAATCAAAATCATAATCATTTTAGTGAATGTGTGGGTAACAATTGTAGTCTTTTTTTAATGCAAAAGATATGAAAAGTGAAGTTCTAATGGTTGCTTATTCATCACCAAAATGCTTTGTGTTGAAGAAAAATTTTAATGGAAAAAAATAGCTGGATAGTGTAATTTAAGGCAATCAAAAATAAAAGAAGCCAAGTCTTCCGAAAGTTTATAATGAACCATATTTTTATGCTTGGACTTGCAAAATTAATATACAACAATATGAAAACTAAGAGATAAAGATTCAACATAATATAATAAACATTGAAAAACAACTTAACATTGCGAAGATTTAAAATTCATATAACATAGCCAACATAATTCAAATTTAATATAATATAACAAATAAAATCAACATAACATAGAAAATATTCAAAATCAACTTCAAAAATATGTTAGATTACTTACTATCATGTGACTCCTGTAGCTCATCGCAATCCAAATGCTCTTATAATCAAACTTTAAATTTTCTTAAATCACTTTAAATCTCCATATATGATGTTACTTTTCTAATCAAAGCTAATTCAACTTTTGAGAATACATCATTTCTTAAGCTAGATATATAAGAACTAAATAATGAATCTTCTCGAATTATAAAAAGACATTGTAGCCTTAAATAATTTAAGAATTGTATGTTTACACCAATATTGATAATTTTAAATTTGCCCTCCACAATTTTGACTTGAGAAGCTTTGTAATTAAACTGATAGTCATAAAATCTTCTTCGCCTCAACTGTAATAGCATTTATCAACTTTCTATATTCATTAGTATGTTTAAGCAATGTTTTTGATTTATCATCTAATTCTTCTTCACATAATTAACAAAAAAAACATTTTTTTTTCTCTATGAATTCAACCTATGTCATACTTGATAAATGTCAATAATAAGCTATTGATAATTTGATTGTTGATATGTTGACTGCATGTATAATGTTTTTGTAGACATTTTCTATTGATAGGAATACCAACGTAATAATCATCGCACCAATTAAATTCGTTTGCAAAATTCTCTTTTGCCACATTCAATTTCCAAATATAATCATTTTGAAAAACATTATCAATGCTTTCTTCTTCGATTATTTTTTTTCTTGATATCATCTTTACACTTTTTTGTTTTTTACAAAATGATATCATGTTTACACTTTCCATCTTATTATAGAAAATACAACTATTTTTATAAATTAATATTTCATATATACTTCATTTTATTATTTGAAAAAAACAAAAACTCAATTTGCCTAATCTAAACATTATTTCACTTATAATTAACAATTATGAAAAAATACTCAATTAAAATATAAATTTATAAATCAACCTTAACTTTGAATAATTGTCCATAGTATATAATGTAAAGGGGCCTGGTTTTAAGATTCAAATAAAAATCTATTATGCTCGATTACTCAATGCAATTGACTTTTATAAATATGATTCAATGAAAAATATTTTATAGTGTAGTGTAATTCAATTACAACCATAAGCATTATTTTTTGTACCATTATTAGACAAAGTCCTATGACGTTATAAAATCAAGTCTTGTGCATAAATTTTTCAAAATTATTTTTTGTTCCTTTGAGTTGCCAATTTTGTATCCATTAGGATGAATTTTCTTGATATAAAATATTTTAATTATATTTTATTTGATTATAAGCTCATTTTTCTTAAAGGCCCTAAATTTAACGAAATTGATTGAAAAAGAAATGAATTGTAGATTAATGAGTTTGTGCGCATGCAAAAGTTATATACGGATGAAATCCTATCGAAAAAGTAGCTTTAGAAGATGAAAAGTATTTTGAAATTCATCCTTCGATATCTTTCACTTGAAAGACCCGATGGAGGTGAATTTTATGTTTTCGGAAATGGCATAACTTGCCTATGAGCATGGCGAATTTTTTAATTTCAAAAAAATTAATGTGAAAAAAAATGTTTTTTTGTAGTCTACGGATGAATTTGAAATTTGCTAATTTTGACATTTTGGAGGCCCTAAACTTCAAAATTGCATATCGTTTTCATACTTTGACCATTTAGGGTGTATGTTAGCATTTTAGAAATGTTGAGACAAACCTTCGAACATGGTGAACTCTTACAAACAGAGTGTTTTTTTTTTTCTTTGATTCTTACAAAACATACTTTCATAAGTCAACGTCATAAAGGTCATTAGCTCCACATGTATGTGTATGAAAAGAATATAATGTACAAATTTTAAATTTTATAGTCATTTTATGAACATGCATTTTTAAAGTAATACAATAATTAAATGAAAATAAGCCATATTTATATAAAATCATGATTGCACTATAGTTTAGAGAATCAAATTAGTAAAATCATAAGTTTTACATTCAAGTGTATGGACAAAAATGGAATAACAAGTATGTTTCTAAATCAAAGTGAAACTAATTCGGATTGGGCCATTTTGCAAGTACATGTAAGTGCTAATCGTTTCTATGTAGACTGACAAAATAATGAGCTGCTTTCGCTTGATCTTGCAATGTACACAGAAATGGTGCACCAATATTTGTCTTATGAAGCATGATAGGCACAACACCATCTTTTTTTTAAGTCAACCTGGAAATTGTCACTATGTGTTTGCTAAAAAATCAGCAATTAAATGTTGATCGTCAAGATCATCCTGTTTCCATTCATCATATTCGTAGCTTGGGCTAAGCCGTTCTTGCCTTAGACATACCACTGTACTTTGAAATGTGTAGTGCTCTCTCAAATGCTTCTTCATATGTTTCCTGCTCCATCCAAAAGATTGATGAGTTTCTGTGAGAGTACTTCGCATTTGTATTGTATTTTGACATACGTATGTCCCGTAAACAATTGTTTCAAAAATATTGAGCTGGTGTCTAAAATTTGCTAGCATGGTCTCAATAAAAATGCCTATAGCCTGTAGTTTTCTTTCAATGCCACGTATACTCAACACTTTTTTTCCCTTACATAATTCTCGGCCTTCTGCAATGGTGTATGTTCGAATAGTGGCCTCCACCCTATTCACTTAAAATTGTGCCGTCTGATGAGCAGAAATTCTACTTTCTCAATATTCCGATAATTTTTTAAGTTGCTCAAATCTAATTTGGATAGTCTGAATTGTCTTCGGCATGGCATTTTATGTTTGACTTTTCAAAATTGAGAGAATGTCGTGGACCAAGTTAGGATATACTTTCATCTATTCAAATACTAAGTGAAAGGTTGGCTTGAAACTAATAGTCCCTACACTTGAGTGCATAAACATTTCATATGTTTCATGTTGCCTAAAATGTTGATTTAGTCTCATGTTTTGTTGCATTTGAATAGCATTAAAACAAAATGAATTGAGCATGTCTTTGATGACTTCATAATCTAAAGCTCCATAATCAAAAGTGTTAGGAGTATTGTGTCGGTCTCAAGGCATGCTTGCAAAATATCGATTTATAAAATAATCAATTTTAGGCTCCGCCACTAGAATCTTCTACTTCAATCCGAAACTTAAAACTCTCCAATCTTTCACTCCTAAATCATTTAATACGGTTGCTACAACATCAACTGAAATGTTGACTTGGTTTGTAGAAAGGGTGTAGTCCTCTCCATTCAGTGTTAATACTAAGCTATGAAATTGTTGCAAATGTTTTACTATACGGTTTTTGAAGTCGGTTCTAGCATTGGTGGTGTGACCAGCATACATCTTGATTACAACGGGTCAGAGATCACATGTAGCCAATCTTTGAACTCATCAAGATCGTTTTCTGTGACTTGTTTATTGGCGGGATGTACAATAGATCCAATAAATTCAAGCAAATCCTTCACTAGCATCATGAAATTAGGCTTGTCCAAGTCAATATTATTCATGTGTACAAGTAGGTCATTGAAACGATTATTAGGATCAACTGCAATCATTGGATAGAAATGCTCATTTGCTTATGCAATACGAAAAGGTTTAATAGGTTCTAGAAATAAGTTTAAACTATCTCAATTGGAATGCATGTTTGCAATGGTGGAAATTAGGTTTATATTGTAATATACAATCAATCTATAAAGATGAAGTGCTACATAAACGGCAATAAAATAGTCCCCCCATAATCCACCCTTTCTTATTGGCTTTCTCATTAATTACAAATAGCGTGCATAAGGCATTTGAAGTGTAAAATTAGGGTGTAGAATCTTCACTCCATTCATATTATCAATCACTTCTTGTAATGCAATTCCCTCTAATTTAAATAATTTGACGATTACGCTATGTCGCTATCACCTGCCACTAATATCAAATTGTCAGAATGCTTATACATTTTTTGTCTATCGTCTAGTGAAATACGACATGATTTAAGTCTTAAATAAGTGATGCAATCAAAAAAACAATCTCTAGGCTTATATGGATAATCTTTGACAATCCTAAATCCCAAACGTGAACGAAATAGACAATCAATTATATCTATATCTATATCTTCAATAATTCTTTGAGTTTCTTCTATAGGGCAAGGACGATGAGAATTTAAAATGCGCTCGGCCTCTTGTGCAATCCACATTTTGAAAAGATTTAAAATACAACAAATGAGAAAAAAACCACTCTAAACGAATATTAATATTTCAGATATATTACAAATATATAAATATATAATTATGTAAATGCCCAAACTGATAAGTGACATAAATGAAAGTACAAACATGTTTAAATACACATCTTTTAAGGTAAAAGATAAAATAAAAATATAAAGTAAAATAAAAGTATATTGAAAAAATATAAAATACAACAATTTGCATTAATCATATTTTTTGATTAATAGGAAGCCCATGAACCTGCGTACCACCAATAGAAAGTTTTTGGAAAATACCTTTGAATGAACTCTAAATTGAATAAAATTGAATAAAAAATGAAAAATTGATAGATAAATGAAGTTCCCTTCGTAAATAAAATACAAGAGTTTTACAGAAATCATACCTTTTAATAGACCCCAATTGTATGGGAATTGCATAAAAAAGAAAAAAGTTATAAAACAACAAAATCAAGTTCAAAGGTTAAAATGCAACCAACTTTCAAAAATTATAACTTCTGATTAAAACAAAGCCCATGAGCGAATCTCGTACCATTAGAGGGACCTTCAAATATCAGTCATGATGGACACAAATTTCATGCCAATTGATCCAAAAATACAAAAGTTATTAAACATAAAAACAAGCCCGAAGGTTAAAATACAACCAACTTTCAAAAATCATAACTTTTGATTGAAACAAAGCCCATGGGCGAATTTCGCACCATTAGAGGGACCCTACAAAATCAACCATGATGGACACAAATTTCATGTCAATTGATTCAAAAATGAAAAAGTTATTATACATCAAAACCAAGCTCGAAGCATAAAATACAACCAACTTTCAAAAATCATAACTTTTGATTGAAACAAAGCCTATGAGTGAATCTCGTACGATTAGAGGGACCTTCAAATATCAGTTAGGATGGTTTGAATGGGGCTTTTATAAATTCATTGGTGTATTTTAATATTTACATCATTGATATAAAAACTTGAAAAAATCTCTATAAAAAATATTGAATTTGTGAATCTATTTTTTTATCAACAAAAGGGTTAGTTTTAATAATGAATGCAATTAGACAATTGTTCCAGTTAGACTAAACCTTTCAAGGGAGTAGACGTAAATAAATCTATCCATTTTGTTACTATAATAATGAATGAAAAATGAAAAAAATTTATATGAGATTTGCAACATGGACCAAAAATAGATGTGCAAGATTGTGAGTGCCAATTTACCAACCTTTGGTAAATCATAAACACAACCAAGTTTTAGGTTTTAGCTCAATGAATCCTACCCTTGGGTGTTTAAACATGGTCCATTGTGCCTTCTAAGCAATGGATCTCTTCACTGAGTGCTTAAAGTGACCCTCAACTATATAAGATTCTCTTAATCTACATCTTGTATTTTAGTCGACCAAATGGATGGCCCGTTATATATTTTAGATAGAACTTACGTCAGGGTATAACTAACCTAAGAAGCCTCTAGTTCATCTTTTGTCATTCTAAAAACCTAAGACTCAACCCTATCCGACCTTCCTAGCCAAAGTTATGAGTAGATGAAGTTTGAATGCTACTTGGTTCCTCAAACTTCATCCATCAATTGAATCCAGTTTCTTAATTCAAAAGGATTCAAATTTTTTAGGGAACGGTCAAAAGACTTGCTCCTACCTAGATCTGGAGTTTGTCCCTAATTGGAGATTCCCACGAAATTCTCATCCATACCTTACCTAAAATTCATCCGCTAATTTCTCCTAACCTGTAATTTGAAATTAATTTTTTTCTTTGGCCCTGGACCCTAATTGATAGCCTCTTCCTAGTCTTCTTCATTCGCTGTCAAATCCTAGGTCTAACTATTCTTCATCCAAATCAACCCTAACTCTCATCTGGCGATAACTTCTTTGTTTTTAGTCTGATTTGGACATGCATAGGTTTTTGAAAATCTACAATCCTCTTCTTCACTAATTAGGGACCTTGGAAGAGTTAGATAGGGTTTATCTCATACCTCAGAACTTGAATCATTGATTGCGTCCACCGGAAGTTCTACCTTATCCACCATGAACTTCCATGTCGTCATACAATGATCCATCGTTCTAATCATAAGATAATTTAATACAAGGGTTTATTCGTTGGCTTTATCCTATTTCTTTGCCTCTCCCTTCTTTTTTTTCTACACTCCTCTTCTTAAGTACAATGGTGCCCCAACTACCCTTGGTTCTACTTACGAGGCTAATCTTAAGGACGCGTCACGTCATCCTTTAAGGTTGAGCTATTTTTTACATCGTATGTCTTATGCTTAATCTTGTGTAAATCACCTAATTTAAATCTAAGGGCTATAATGATATTGGGGATTCTACTCCTATCTTATCTATTTCCAATTCCTCCCTTCAAATGGTCTCTTCTCTCTAGTTACTCCATCATTTGTGTTTTTAGTTTTTGGTGTGTTTTGTGGAGACAGGAAGTTGACTTCCCCGCTCTAAGGTTGATTGTAAGGTGAGTGGGAATCTTCGTGGGTCCCTTCTTTCCCTTTCCTCCTCATGGGCTTCTTTCTTCCCCTCCTCTTCTTGCTTTCATCCCAACTATTGGACTTCAGCTCCTCAGCCCTTGCTTCCACCTCAACTATTGGACTTCAAACTTTACTCCTGCTTCACTAGACTTCAACCTTCACTTCCAACCCTTTCTCCTTTCTCACCCTGTCTCTAGTTCTGATATCTGTTATACTATTTGACAACCCAGACTCCAATCCCCAACCTTCGATCCCGGCCTCTCCTCCTAACCCTTTCTCTCTCCCCACCCTAGCTTTTGTCCTGATACTCAACATTGCTTCACAATCCAGCCCCGATTCCTTCTTTCTTCCCGCCCCGACCTTTAACCTCAATGACCAGCACATTATCTGAGGGTGTTGGTTGAACTAATTTAGAGTTCGGCAAGAATTGACTGGGGGTGCTGGCCTTGCTTCCTCTACCTTCTTTGTGTTGTATCTGCTTAATTCTAGGCTAATCCTCGCCTAACATATAAAAGAAAAGAAAGAATGATTCCTAAAGGTTAGTAGCATAGCTAACCACAACGGTACTATCATCCCATTGTGTCTCTTCGAACCTATCGATCTTAACTTTCATGTTCTTTTGGGGGGCTAAACTTTGTTTTGTTCCCAACGTGTTTTAAGAACTCAACCTTGTAGGAGAAGGAACCACTGGGGCTCATGGTTCTTCTTTGGAATGGTTTTAAAACAAAACTAAGATCTTTGATTCCAAAGGGAGTCAGAGCTTTGCGGTGATGGTGAGATCAACTACCCCTCACACTCTCATGTCTCTCACCGAGGATACCATGTTAGTATTAGAGAGCAAAAGAAAAGGACCCTTGATCCCTATAGATTAGCGAGTCGGGTTAGTAGAATGAAAGACTTGAACTAAAGGCCTCCCAAAGCGGCAAAGCCAATCATATAGGGGATTACTCTAGGGTTGGTACCATGCAAAAGAAGGAGGGTAACCAATTACCCCCTCAAAGATACACGTACGCCACTCCAAGTAACATGGTTAGGTAAAAAGCCTCCAAGCTTAAGCTTCAAAAAATTAGTACTACACCCACTCAAGAAGCAAAGGACCCACAAAGACCTCTTAAGCTTGAAAAACAACAACGGTCAAAAGTGTCCAAAAAACACCGTTACTAGGTTTGTTGTTAAAATGCTACAATTTCAATATAAATTGAATCCAACAAACCCAATTGCACAAAAAAGAAGGTGGTGAAAAAGGAGAAGGGGTGACTTTTTATATTCTTTCCTAGGCACCTACCTCCTCTCATTCCTCTAAGTTAACCTTATCTTTTCTTATTTTCATCCTCATCTTTAAGGTTTCCATCTTATGTTCGCCCATTAAGCTAACTTTTGAAGATTAACTCCGAATCATAAACGGATTGCGCCATTGACTTCAAAAGGCCATATTGTGGATGAGAGAACTCGTCTTCCCTTTTTCTATCTTGAAAATCGCAATGAAACCTAGCGCTAACTTAACGCCAAAACCGTGAAAAATCTCAACTTTGAGGCTTGACTTTTCTGAAAAAAGTAACTAGCCTAGGCTCTTAAGTGGGTGTAGGGGAGTAAGAAAAGACCTATCTTAGGCCCCATTCCACTTTTGTATGCTCCTGCTCCATTGGTCAACTTTGCCGTGGACTTTAAATTCCATTAATTGTTGGGGAATCTTGCAGGTTTGACTTGTCAAGGTAGCTTATTAACATAAAAGAAGGAATACTCATTTTTATTGGAATTTTACCATCACCTGGGAAATTTCTTGGAATTTCCCATTGTTGGTTAACTTGGTTTGGATAGTTGAGCATCTAAAAAGGTAGCTTCTGACTATCAGAAAATTACAAATCTTTTTGTGAAACCTCCCATGGAATCCCACAACACATATATAGGCTCATATTTTTACTCTACACATCGGCCTAGGGGGGACAAAATCCACCCCCTTGTTTAAATATTAGTGGCCAGGGAATCTTCCACACCAAAGGGAATCTGGGCAAACCGACTTCGCCATTGGTTCCCGGGCATGGTTTTAACCCTCAATCACCCTCCTTGGACCTGAGATTCCTCCACAATTTCGTTTTGGTATTTTTACCACCTACAAATCTACAATTGGGGTTCCACTATTTCGTTAATGAAATGAGGAAATTGGAACTTATCTTCAAGAACTAACCTATATGCCTCACTAGGGTTCCCTCAACCAATCTTTGCCTAGAAGTGTTCTTTTTATATGGGGTTTTGAACTTGGTACGTCCATCACTTGTAATTGATCAAATTGCGATGATTAGTTGGGTTCTAATCTATTTACAACTCATGGTTGGGCCATTCTAGCTATAATATTCTAAATATAGACCAAATACTACATTGGTATGTGACACACCTATTTTGGTTTCACACTTTTTGGGGGGCTTTTTGTATATAAAATTGCATTTAATATAACAAAATACGAAAAAAAAAAAAAAAAGAGTGAGGCCTTGGTGACGAATTTGGGACTCACAAAGATAAATAAGATAATTTTTCAAATTTAATGTGAAATCTTTTTTGGAGTTGCATTTGTATTTTTTTGGCTCCCCATTTGGCTCTTCCTACTATATATACAACCTCATAAGATATACTATTGAAGAATATGTCTTAACTTATTATATGACATAGTTATCTAATTGTTGGGTTTGTCTTCGCAATTGTTTTTTGTATGGTTTCCAATTCTATATGAATGGATTGTTCTTTTTTTTGAACATGTTCTATTAGTAGGGTACTTATTCTTAAATAATTATGGTTAGAGCCCCTACTCTTAAAGTACATTCTTGAATTTAGAGGGCTTACCAAATATTTTGAAGAATATATTTGATATTATAAAGTCCTTATAGTCTTAGAACTCAATCAGTGTCATACCTTCAAAAATGAAAAGAATTGAATTTCACAATAAACACTATTTTTCTGTTTTTTTATCTTGAGGGTTTAGGGTTTGTGAAACCTCTCATGGAATCCCACAAGAGATATGCAAGCTCATACTTTTACTTTGTACATGGGATGAAGGAGAGACAAATCGGGCTATCTCCATTAATTTTTGGTGAATAAATAATCTTTCACATCGAAGGGATTCTAGGCCATCTGATTTCGCCATTGGACTCTTAGCATGATTTCCAATTTGAAAAACTGGACTTAGATCATAGATGCCTTTCACTAGTCCATCTTAAGTTTTCTTCATCTACAAGGTTACAAATTGAAATTTCTACTATTTCGTCAATGAAACGGAAAAACTATAACCTCTCTTATGAAATCTACTCTAAGATTTTTACATAGTTTTTTCGAACCAATTCAATCAATTTATGTTCTCATGCACAATAGGTTTAAATAATCAAATGTTTCTACTTAACCATACTAGCTATGTACAATTTGTAGGTTTCTACCCTATTCACGTGTGGAATTTGGGTTTATTTAAAGAAAAACACTTTATTTATTATCAAATGCTACATTGACATGTGACATACCTATTTGGACTTTACAATATTTTTTGAATTTTTTGTATAAGAAACTATGTTTAAAATTGATAAATAGAATAAAATAAAATAACAAGTCTCAAGTGATGAATTCTGAGCTTATTGCTCTCAAATTCATATAAATGGTGGAGTGTATTTTCAAGAGAAATGTTTTTTGAAGTATATAGGCAAACTCGTAAAGATGCTGTTGGTAAAGATGTGTTAACTTTGAAAGAAGTTGAAATATGTCCCACTACTTAGTACTTAGCAGACCATCCATGGAATTTCGAAAGTGACCGTCTACAAGTACAAAGAAATGGCCAAAGATGGAAAGCAGGCGGAAGGTTACAAGAATTTAGGGTCTAAAAAATTTTGCACATATAATTTGCAAGTTACTGCCACACTTTGAATGTCGATCGAGAATGAACTTGACAAAATATCATAAAAATCAAAGACATTGGATTTGGGGGAGAAAGTCCCTACAATGATTTTGCCATCAACATTTTGTTGGAGTGACCAATTACCAAAATTCAATGAAGCCAATTCGTTATTCAATTTGCAATTATTTGGTTTCTTCTAGTGGTTTAAACAAAATCATGCGTGCTTTTTAATTTTTTGCAATTTGCTCCAAAGGCTCATAGAGATAATTTTGCAAAGTAAGGTCTATCCGTTTACATAGCAAGTACAAACAATTGAACAGTTTTGGCACTCCATTTTCTAGTGCATAAGACAAGTGGGCCGTGATATTGAATATTCACCTTATAAAGCAAAGGACTCACAAAGAACTATATTATGCAACTAAACATATTTTCGAGAAGTACTTTGAGAAGATGCCTACCATCATCTACTATGAGCCCTCAAGTCAACACTTGGAACTCAAGGTGTTTTTTTTGGGGGGGGGTATTAGGTTTTTAGCATATTTATGTGCAAAAAGAATATTTGAGTGGTATTTGGTAGAAGTCCTTACCAATATAGTGAGGGGGCCATTATAGAACTACAAAATATCTAAAATATTCAAATTTCCTACTCCTCGTGCTTAGTTGAGAGTTTGAAAAGTCATTTAAGTGATTCCGAGAGAATTAAGGGTCCGAGTGTTAGCCAATCCTAGTGTTTTGTCTATACTAAATTGGTCTTCTAATTGCATATGACATAATGGCTAAGTCTATTATAGGTCTAGAAAGTCTAGTATAGGTCACATCCAATTCGTGAAGAATTTGGATTGGTAAATTCTTATTTACAAGTAATTTATAGAAGATTGAGTTAGAATGCAAATAAGGTAAAGGAAGAGTGACTATTCCTTGACAAGGTTTAGGGTTTAATATCAATTTTTTTTGGATTCTAGATCCTTCCATGGCATCTTTTCAACACCTTTGAAGCCTACGGAATTCTAAAACTCAACAAACAATACTCCTCAATCCTAGAGCTAGAAGTATATTGAACCCTATAAACTCTACAATCCAATGAGTTGCAATCTTCAACCTCTGAGCTTGAATGAGAGCGCAAATGTTGTGCTCTCCACACCCTTGTTCACTACATTGTTGCCCCTAAATCTTCCTCCCGTTTGAGTACTACAGTTAGGATCATTCATCAACCCCTTTGCAAATTAGCACGACAAAGGCGCGATCACATAAAGGCATAGATGCAACACAAGGTGAGACGATAGCACTACAGATCCCAGACTGTCCTCCAAATGAGCAACCTAATGGGCACTACGTGCATTTTGTGAAAAAATATGCATTCCCGACCCAAAATGAACACTAGTGTACACCTTGTATAAAATGGTGTATGGTATAAACCCTAAATGCAATGTATTCGAGTAGTTTCTACTTACAAGTTCTAGCTAGTACTATTGGTTACCCCTTGATGTTCACTCTACACAACACTCTGCACTTGGAAACTAAAGCTCCACACCTCATGACGCTCCACTCCAGGCCCAGCATCTACTCGCTTTAATGTGTACTTGTGTAGGGTTTGGGTCCTGCAATATTTTTATAATGTGGGAAGAGAAGGGGGCAATAGCAAGTCCGATTTTCTTGGCAATGGCCTTATACCCAACTCCAAGAAGACCATTGCTGAAAATATGGCTCCATTCTTCAATTTGATCACAATTTCTTTTCCAAATGAAGGTCATGAACATAATTTATGGTTGAAGAAGAGTGAACAAACCCCCCGAAATGAAAGAATTCAGCTTGCTAGAAATGACCATTTTTGAAAGAGAAAAGCCTTCGAATTCCAACTTTTGACTACACCAAATCAACCCATCAAACTTATCATGCTGAAATTGTGATGCAAAATCAATGAGGATAGGCTCCAAATTCAATGGAATTGGCCCCTCCCCAAAAGAAGATGTGCATCCAAAAGGTGTCGTCGTTGTGGAAGAACATCTAAAATCACGTTGTGTGGAATTGGAGGCCATGAAACATACCACTAGAAAGATGATCGAAAATCAATGAAGATGTGGGCTGATATTTTGGGAATCGGGCAAGAATTGTTTGGGATATCGTTCACCAAATTTGTTGTCAATGGCCAAAATCATGATCTAAAAATCATTGTAACTTTTGATTGCCAAAGAATTACAAGTTACAAGTTGTACCATTGGAAAGAGGAGGAAAAATCAATCTATATGGGCCCAAAACCCTAGATATCTTGAAGTTGTCCTAGATATACAAAGGATTTGGCACATTGGTATATCCCTTTGTAATGGTGTCTTAATTTACACGGAAAGCAGTGAATTCGAGGGCCTTCTATCTATAGGAGAAAAAATCTGAGTATGTGCATTCTCTCCTTTTAATGAATATGGCCTTATACTTCATTCTACTTACTATTTTTTCCTATATGTTGTACAAATCTAAATTAAACAAATTTTTTCAAGTATATAGCCAACTTGCCTTGAAGAATAAATCCAAAGAAGCACCAACATTTTGGACATTTTTTCGTACAAATGTGACCTTGTAAAGTGCAACTACCTATTTTTTCATAAGGCCAAAAAAAGGAATTTTGTCAATTCAAATGCTAATATACATGGTGAAAATTTATGAATTTCTTTTCACATCTTTTCAAACCAATGTGCTAAAAGATGCTACTCTTATATATGTCAAAATGTTTTTTTTCCTAAAATTTAGTACTTGTACTAGAAATGGCAATTTTGGAATGTTTTATGTGAAAACATAGTCCAAAACCTTCATGGGTTGATGTAGTTTGTAGCAAACACATGAAGAATTTGTTAAGATATCTATACCTTAAATGAGCTTGTTTGTTTGATTCTTACAATGAGATCTCCATAACTATGCATCCCTAGTTGTATTCTTGATAGCATTGAAAAGCTCTCTATGAGGGGTGCAACGGCTATGTCATGCCATTCCAACCCATAGCAAAACTGACATTGACTTTCAAAACTTTTATGAGTTAAAAATTCGAAAATTCTTTTTCTTTATCTTTTATTATAGTGGCAACGGCACATGGTATACTAGTTTATATGAAATTAAGTTCTGTACAAGCATTGTTCACCAATTTCTGTAAACAACCCTTGAATGTTGTCATCACATGAGTTGAGGTTTTCATTCAATTGCATAAGTACTGCTTTCAAGTTATGGACTTGTCATCATTCCAAGAATGATTTTGCACAAGTTGTAGGTTTGGGATTCTTAAAACCAAGCTTTGGAACTCTCAACGATTGTCCTAAAGCAACAGTGTTTGATTATGTGGGCATTCTATACACAATATACTGTACGGCAATTGGTCCACACCAATGGCTCACAACAAGGATAGACAACAAATCGCACTATTAGGGATGGACGGCACCATCATAACTTTCGCATAAGGAATCCACAAATTTTTGAGTGCATTCACATCCTCTATCATTTGCCAACAAGACAAAAATAAAATTTAACCAGTGTGATATTAGGAACAGCGAAAACGATGACTTTAAGTACCCCTATCTTATTCCATGCCAAAATTATTCTTTTCATATTTCTCAGGAGTTTCTTACGCAGGGCACAATCCATCATGGAACACACACCCACAACTCCGGCTACTGTCCTCATCGCAAGTGCTCATTTCCACAAAGCAGCTCGCCCTAATCGCAGCAGATGGAAGTTCCTGATGGGGGTTTTGGATTCCGTGGCGGTTTCTGGGAGGCTCTAACTTAGGTTGAATATTCCACCAGCTCCGTCACTCCTGCTGACACTTCAACCCCGACGAGCTCCTGGCTGCTTCCGGAAGACTTACCCTGCAAAGACTGAGGATGCAAAAATTCAGAAAGGCAGTTAAAATGGAAAGAGATCTCTCTGGACAGTGGCTCGTCCACTGCAAGCGATGGCACAGGGGAAACCTCCACAACAAACCAATGGCTCCATCTCGACCATGGAGAGACGTCGTCAAATGCTGCAGTGATGAACCTGCTGCTAAACAATGCAGAAGCAGAAGGAGAATTGTCGATACTAACCCAATTTAGACACACCATATTCCACCAATTGAAGCACACGGAGTTCACACAGCAAGAGCTCCCGGCACGGAAGCCCATAATCACACCCAACTGGGCAATGACCATCTTCGTAGCCGTGGCCCTTGTCACCATCCCCATCGGCATCATCACTCTGGCAGCCTCCCATCATGTGGTTGAAATCGTCCACCGATACGACATGGAGTGCATAAACAAAACCGGAATGAATCCCGTGAGCTTCATTCAGAGCCCCACTGTCGACCACCGATGTATCGTCACGCTCGTCATCCCCAAGCCCATGAGACACCCGTCTTCTATCAACTCACCAGGTCAGTCATTCTTGGCTCCATAACGCTAGATTTCGACCAAATGTTTGACCTGGCTCGAAGGCTGAAGGAAAAATGCGAATACATAGCCAGATTTTGAAAATTTGTTTCAAATCGTCTAAATTGTATTGTAACCAAAATAACAAGAACACACCAGAATTGGTAGTCTCAACAAATATTTGGAGCCTCAACGAAAAATGAAAAATGAAAATGGAAAATACTGTACCAGGTTCCACCAGAACCACCGTCGCTACATGAAGAGCCGCAGCACCAGACAGAACCGGGGGGAGGATCTCGACAGTGTTGCCTCGTGCCATCCTGTTGCTCGACTCAGCAATTCCGAGCCCATCGTTCCCTGTGGTCTCATGGCCTGGAGCTTGTTCAACGACACCTACAACTTTCATCTTGCCAATACTAGCAGCTATCATCCCATCCCTGTCATCCGGACCAGAATAGCTTGGAAGAGCGACGCTCGAGTCAAATTCTCGAACAAACTGTATCCCCAAAACTTTCCGAATGACGTTGATCAAAAGCGGGGAAGTGGTAGTACCCAGTTCCCTGTGGGTGGTGCCAGTCTGGATCCGAGGGTTCCATTAAGCGAAGACCAGAACCTAATGGTGTGGATGCGGCCAGCGACGATGCCGAGGTTCAGGAAGCTGTATGGATATATGCAACGTAACTTGCACGCTGGGCAGGTGATCCAAGTGGGGATTGAGAACGTGTACAATAGATACTCGCTCAAGGGCAGCAAGAGCCTCGTGCTGTCCACCACCAGCTTCCTTGGCGGGAAGAACCTATTCATCGGAAGAGCTTACTTGTCCATGGGCGTCTTGTGCGTGGTGATGGCGCTTGTTACGTTCCTTGTTCAGCTGCATCACCCTCGCCCACTGGGTGATCACTCACCTCTCATCTGGAACCGCCATTCCCGCTCCTGAAGCTCCCTTAACAGCCAGTCCCTACATGCCTTGGGGGTGGGGGGTGGGTGGGGGGTACTACAGCATGCTTCCATGATCGTGCTAAAGTGGATGATACAGTAACCGTTAAAAACCTGATCCTGTCTCCTATACTGACCCTGTAACCAACAGCAACTCATCTATTCTTGGACTTATTAGACAATGGTGTCAGCCCGGCTTGGCTAAATGTCTATGGCCACTCATTTTTACTTATTGAAATTGGGGTTTTCTACTGGCCTTTCAATACTAGTCTACAGCCCCCACTTTGAATGATTGCATAAAAAAATCATACGTAGGGATAAGAATTTTGGCTGTCAATAATTTTGGCTCTTGTGCCAAGAGGTCCCTCTAAATTTCTATACTGTACTGACCTCTCAATGTAAGCTTCTACATATGCTAAAATGCATAAAATGATGCAAATCGTATCCATTAACTTACTGCAAAACATTGGAACGGAAACTTACAAAGGATCCTGAGTACCAAGTTTAGGAACTCTTATATTAAAAAAATTATCAATATCTTAGAAACAGCATTATACCAATTCCATCATAGAGGTCCTAGTCACCTGGAGACAGCATGGAACTGAGGACAATCCTCACAGTATCAACAAACTATTGTAGGCTAAATTGAATCAGATCTTGGCAAACCCTATTGTGAACACCAAAATCTGAGCAACTGATATGGCTCACTTCTAGAACTTTGTCGCTATGTTTTTTTCTTAAAAAATGACAGTAAACTACCTTGACCAGAACCCTGCCCTTTCGAAGCAGCAGCTTTACCTCCAACCTTGCCAGGAGCCTTGGTGGTACTACCCTTCTGAGGCGCTTTAGCTGGCGCAGCAGGCCTGAAGCAAAAAAAGCCAAGAAATGTGTAAAAATGAGATAAGAAAGTCTAATAGCAATCGGCTTCTACAAAACAACCCTCCAATACTTTGGCAAATATTCAGCATGCTGAAATTTTCCAATATCACAGCACAAGACGATATAACAAAATACCTATCAGCAGGAATTTTCGACGCTACAGGTGGTGCTGGAGTCATTTGCGGTACGAGTAGAGGCTTTCCTTCAGGGATCTCCTCCACTCCGTCTGTCTCCCACACTACCTCCGTGACTGAGCAACCAGAGCAAAAGATGCGTCAGGATACTAGCATGCTGCTTCCTCCAGTGAGCACAAACAAAGCAAAAGGATTGATCACTACCTTCTTTTCCACGCTCGTTGATTCTTGTCTTCAGCACCTTCTTACGCTTTGGCCCAGGAGGAGGCTTTGCACTAGCTGTAGGCCCGGATTCACTTTCCGCTTCCCTCTTAACCCCAACAGAAGACTCAACTGGCTTACTGACTTCTTCTGGAACAGTGACGCCAAGGTCAGATTGTCGAACGATTTTACTCTCTTCGTCGAGTTCCATCTCTGTAGGGCCTGGAAGATCTATTTTTGCCCTCGAGTCATTTTCTGCGTCCGTTTTCACCTGAGTCTTCCTTTTAAACGGTTCAGGAGATGCCAAGTTGATAGCAACGTGAGAGTTCATACCCTCTTCGTCTTCAGAGATATCCTCATCCAAGACAACCTGCCTTTTCCGTCCATTCCCGTTCTTTGCTTGACAGCGCCGAATCCGAGCAAAATCGGAAGCCTCCTCCTCACTGCTTGGCTCGCTGCCATCGCCTTCCGTTGCTCGAATTGCAGCCTCCGCATCCCCTGCAAAAGAAATAGTAAAGGACTTCAGCAGGCTAGACTGTGAGTTACCCAGACACATGTGCGTCCCCCGAAGGGCAAATAATGCTACAAAATGAGATAGTTCCTACATAATCTGTTCAGCATAGGAACATTGATGTCAGTACTAGGACAGTGACTACCTGGAGCTATGCAAACATGAGATCCAAAACTTGTCAGCCAGGTGCGAAGAAACGTACCAGTGATAAGAGTAGGTACGGCTGCTGGGGTGGCAGCCTTAGCTTTCGCAGGTGCTTTACCCCAAAGATTAGCCAAGGATGAGGCTCCTCCTGTCGCTCCCGATTTCTTCTTCCCAACAACAACATTTTCCGGCACCACTTTACCAGGCACTGCGCCTGTTGACGAGCTTTTTCGAGCGCTTTCGTCCTTGGCAACTGCTCCTCCCACTGTATTCTTGACAGCTGCCTCTTTCTGGCCTGCAGAAAGTGGAGGTGTCACCTGTGGTCCTTGTGGATCTGCCTTCGGGGTTATGGACCCAGCCGCGCTCTTCAAGGACGGGGGAAAAGCAGAAGCCGATGGTTCTGCCTTGAGTTGATCTATCACTGATTTACTTCCTCCAATCCCTCTGGTAACATGCGAGTACGAAACTGAACTAAATCTGCACAAGAAAAAAACAATTAGTCCATCACGAAAAGTCCCCTGATCAGCAAAATTCTTGCATGAAGCTTGCGAATCACAACAAAGATACGATCTGCATAACCTTACACAGACAGTACACAATACTGTCCTGACAGTGTGTCCACTGACTAGTTACCCTTATATAAATAGGAATATTTCCTCACTTCCCTCAGAAAGCAATTGCAAACTAGGCTTGAACTACTTACCGATTATCACGAAGACAATTGTCAACATCACGTGGTTGCATAAACAATTCTTGAGCTTGCACATATTCGGCGCTGAAAAGCTGGGCTGGGTCTTTGGGTAAACAAGGCTGTACACTGTACACATGCTGGGAGGCAGGCTCATCAAATCCCTCTTTTGCTTCTGTAAAGGTATTAGGTGAAGATACAATGGTCGAGCATCAGTTCATATTTCCTGGAGTCATCTTTCTACCCATTTACCTGAGCAGTCTTATCCAAATCCATCCCGACTGACTAGCCGCACGAGCTCAAACCATCTCGATTTGCAAACGACTTAACGAGCAGTATCCAAATAATACAGGGGATGCGAAATTAAGAAGACAAACAAATCAATTATAATTTAACCAATGCGACTCTGTAAGCTGGAAATAAAAAACTGCTAAAGGCTCACAGCCGGCAAGATTTGATTGGAATACAGGTAGATTAGGCAGGGGTAGAGTGCACAAGCGTACCGTGCAACTTGACTTTTGGTACTAGCTGTACATTGTAAGTTCGGGGTTCGCATTTAGACCATCCACAAACGGCATATACAACCTCAACCTTATTCCCCTCATTTACCTTCACAAACTCCTCTAAGATCCTGGATCGAAAACAAAACGCACCAGCTGAATGGAGTGGATTAATTTGTCTCCATATGACGGAAATCAGCAATAGAAATATCAGAGTGCACTCGCAAACTATGGTTACACACCCTGTCCTACAACTGCCTATTAACAAGACCTGGGTTCCTCCAAAATCTCAATGACAAATCATAATCACACAAGGGTGGAATAACCCTCAGGTAAAATTTCCGAGTTGTAGCTGAAGCATGTAACGAATCAGCTGGATTATTACCTCTTAGCAGCGTTCGAAGAGACAGAAAAATTCCTACTCAGCCACTTATAAGACACCTGCAAACCTCCCCAATCATCTCACATTGTCAGGAACGTTACGTGTACAAATTACATAGATAATATTGTGCTGAAAGCATGTTCATGCTAAACCAAAAAGTGAAAGCCCAAATTAAAAAAATCATAATCAATTAGTACAGCACAAAATAAATATTCTCACTGCATTGGATTGCCACACACCGCATGCAGTGACAACCTTAATAAGATGTACATCACGTTCTTCAGATTCTATCATCTTAGCTAAACCATACAAAAGTGGCATAAACACGTGTCATTCTAAAGAAAAACAAGCAGATACTCAGCAACTCAACAGGTGTGGAGTGTGTGGACGATGGAAAGAACAAATCGCTTTCATTACGTTCACGTGCAGAAATCAAGTTAACTTTGATCATGATGAAAGAGAGGAAGAGAAACACCGAAAAATTGCACATCTCGATTCTAAAATGCAAAATACTAGTCAGGAAACTTAAGGTGGAAGAACCATACCACTTGAGAAGCATCAATGACAAGAGATTGAATTTGGTCCAGAATTCCGGAGTTCAGCATAACATCCCCCATGGCCGCTCACCAGAAATTGCAATGTAGCAAATCTACTAAACTACTACTAACCCTCCCGAGACATAAGCCCGTACACTAATAGCATTCTAGACGTTCTCAGTATCCCTTGTTCCCTCGAATGCGCTTGGTCATGTCCACCTGCACCAAAGAGGTCGACCTCTGTTATCAGAACCATCAAATTGTACAGGTAAGGAAACGGGAGAAATTTATAAAACCCAGCATCTAAGAGAATTTTTCAAAATTAATATCATGACCGCGGCAAGATTGTAAAGAAGCGTAAGACTCATGAGACCTGGCCACGTTTGCACTGAAAATAAGTCTCACGCAGCCCGACACAAGCAGAAGAAACTGAAGGTGGTCTCTCTTTAGCACACTCCTTGAAACTCCGCTTCTCTTCCTGCAGTCAGTCAACAACTTGATCATCGAATCCTGAAAACTGACAAAACCAAATGATAACTAGTAAGGGCCTGAAAGTAAGCCAAAATCATCCACTTTAAAGCCACGATCCCACCTGAATTCTTGAAGCAGATTATGAGACAAATTAATCTGTAATTAGCTATTATAGTTCGTAATTCGACAATGCACCTAATGACCACAATAATGGCTTTTTAAAATGACTCACACGATATAAATTATTAATCAACCGAGAAGTCAACGAACCAAACTTAACTCAATTCGACTCTGCAAATATACTGTCGCCTCATCTACCAAGTACATTAAAACCTATCTACTCCGAATTGGACCAGAATTTGGACAGCATCCAACAGCATTCCCGATCCCATATGCCCACACTACAACATATCGTACAACACATCAGTACAGTCAATGGCTCAACCCCGTCCCCAAGGAGACAGTAGTCCCCGCAAGCACAATTTCCCAATCAGTGCAACCAAAACCAACGACAGCTGCCTCCAATAAAAGAATTGTCGGGAAGCTAAGACTACAGATCAAACAAAAATAACCAGCTCTCCCTGTACCTGCAACCGCGAATTGTTTTCGACCCCAAGTTCTAAACCCTAAACCCTGACAATGCCGAAGAGTCTGGGGGGAGCAAGAATAAACGACCGCTTGCACTCTCTCCTCCAAGAGACGCCCAAGCAAACCAGAATTCGGTGAGTGGAAGCGGAAACGCTGGAGAAAAAGAGAAAGAGAAGGGAGAAAAGAGGAGCAGAAGGAGAAGGAAGAGCACAAATCGACAATGAGGAAACCAGCAATTCTCCAAAGAAAATTCGGAGCAGGAGCGAACCTTGACGCAGGGCGATTCCGTAAGGCATTTGGCCAACTCCATCGCCAGTCCTTTGCACGACTTGGCCATGGCGCGAGCACGAGCGCTGGCTATGACGGAGGCGGGAAAAACACGCACGCAACGGAACGAAGGACTTTTCCTACAGGACACAGGCCCACGCCTTCACCTTCCTCGTCAGCCAAGCTAGCCATTAACCCTTAAACGCGTCGACGTCCATTTTTTGGACGATGAACAGATAGAAACTCCAGTTTCATCCTCCTAACTACTTGGATGAAAGTTATTTTAATTTGTGAAGGTACGTTATCAAGTTGTTGTCCTATCTAAGGGTTGGATTTGGTGTTACTAGAGTTCATATTTTTCTAAAATTACAAATGTGCAAGTATGTCAAGTGGTCAAACTGCATTGACTTTAGTTCAAAACGGGATTAGCCAAAATGAGGTCATAGATAAGAAGAACACCAAAATTTCAAAAAATCACCATTTGAAGAGAACCTCATTTCAAATCCATTACAACAAATTTTACTAAAAAAATGATAATATTTTACTTGCAATCGAATTTTGACAAAATTTTGGAATTTCTCTTTCAAAATTTATAAAAAAATATTGGTGATAGCATTGGTGAATCTAACTGTATGGATGGAATCTAAAAATCAAAATCTACAACTTTTAATTGCATTTCAATTCCCAAATATGCTTCCAAATAGCACATTATAATGATTTTTCTC